>JAHKOV010000003.1:600000-1164400 GCA_019055205.1 Fusarium cerealis | reverse complement strand
GTGAGCAAGAACTTAACCCCAAGATCGGTGCTTAGATGCTGGGTTGCATGCACCCTTTAGCGCTACGGTATGTATAATGAAATGCGTTTTGGAAATCTATGGACCTTAGCCGGCAACCCAACAGCTCATTGGTGCCCTCTGTTGGTCATCTCTTTAATCTAGACCGCGTATTTAATGGGCCTTGATGCTACCCATATGCAGCCAGGCGTCACTGAGTTGCCACTCAAGCGAGGCGGCTGCACCTCAGGCTTAGAGCTGGTTGATGCTAGATGCAATTCAGAAGCGGTAGGACGTCTGTTCCACTTGTATCAACCTTCCGCAAAACTAATCTCAAACCCAAGGTCTTAATATTACCAAGTTATCCAAAGTTGCTAGGTGCTCACCCATACACTTATCGATCCATTCAATAAGCCACTGATAGCTATCTATAGAGAGCATCGTTACGCTATTGTTCCTACCCTCGGCAGATAAATGAGTCATAGTAGGTTTATTTTTATAACTATTCCTAACCAGTATGAGCTGATATTTTGAAGCAGATGCTTATATGAACTCCCTTCCGTACATGGAATGGGTGACAATGCTCGACGGCTATACCCCAGAAGAGACTATTGGAGATAACCTCACTGTATATGGCGCGGCCGTTCCGTCTTACCCTTAATGGGAGCCCTCGGCGTCTTTGAACCCGCCAGCCTTCTTGGGCGCTTTCCAGAATGAAGTCGATATCACTACCTTATCCAGATAAGCCTACCTTCCCCAGCACCAATTGTTGACCTACGGGGAATCTAGTTCGGGAGACCGTTGGGACGATACATACTCCACCGTTAAGAATCAGACTCTATCACCGGAACGCCTGGTAACGGTCGCTGACGAACCACCCTCAACCTTGACCCCTTCGCTGCAGTTGTCACAAGAGCTACCCAAAAAGCCCGGCAGAAAGAGGAAGATGCAGCTCAGTGAACGCGTAACTCCAAAATCCGCTAGATGTAATGCTAGAGGAGACATTAATACGGATAATCAGAGGAGGAAAGAGATTCTTGCTGACGAAAATGGGATTAACATCAGCAGCGGCACGACTAATCATAAACACGCGAAATATAAGCAAGCATAAGAGAGAAATCGTATCGCTGCTAATAATTGTCGCATGAGAAAGAAGGATGATCTTGCGAAACTCCAGTCCGATGATCAGGCTATGGAGGAACGCCATAGAACGCTATCTCGCAGCGTAGATGACCTGAAGGAAGAGGTTCTATATCTGAAGATGCAACTGTTACAGCACACGAGTTGTAACTGTACCTTGATACATCATTACATTAACGAAGAAGCACAGCATTATACTGACGCACTGGGGCTGAGGTGACCACACTACAACATATAGCCTTGATGGATTAATAAAACGCGATGGGATGGATCCAGGCATTACAGTCGAAGATAATACCACCTACAGGAGGGTATAAGAAAACAGCTTTAGTCACTTAGTTAAAAGTCAACGGACTTCTTATGCAGTTAAGGCTATTACCTGTTGGCTCATGTAGGCTGAGGGTCCCAGGAGAGCCAACCTAGCAAGCTAGGTCGGGCACAAGGGTGAGACATCTGCCGGGTCCGATTTTTGCTGTGTTTTGCCTGGTTGCCCATCTTCCAAGCTGTATACACTTTCCAAAGTCATTATTAAGCTAGGAAAGAAAGGAAAGTGAAACCTTTGGCGACGCCAGGTCAAATCAAAGCTATCTTAAAGCTAAGGGAATGATTGCGTGTGTGCCCATGCCGTGATACCTTATCTGACAGTACTCCTTATAAAATGAAGCTATCTACAGTCTCTTGAGCTGCCTAAACTGGCTTCTGCTGCTATTCTTCCCTTTGTGATGAGATCTCGAAGTGATTGTGTAATTAGAACGTGGTGTTGATAGGCGAAAGGCGGGAGGGGAGGCTCTGGCGAGGATGACTCGTAGTCTGGAAGGCAGAGAGGCGACGAGGGCATCTCCTCCTATTCTTGATGTGCTACATTTAATAAAACCTAGTGTTTCTTCTCCTTCTACCTCATCGCTTTCTTTGTCGACGAGCGGCTGCGTGAGCTAGAAAGTGACGTTATCATCACTTCCAGTTGTTTGTATTGCGCAGTAATGCTAGGTGAAAAAATATATATTTTATGAAACTTGAAATCTTTTTTTATGACAGTTCACCTCGGGATTATATCTCTAAATGAATTCATCTAGGACTTTGAACCCTAATTCTAGAACTTTCAGGCTGTTTGTCTGAATCCTGAAGGGAAGGGAGGTCCCCGGATTTTCCAACACTTCCGGGGAGAGCCGACCAGTTTATCGCATTAAGGGGCTTCGCAGCGTGATTCGCTGCACGGATTGAGTCTTTGACTTGCGAACGCAACTATGTATCTAGCCGTCAGTATTTCCATTCATTAGTTGAGTCATCTGTGAGCGTTGTATATCCATAGATAGCTTCAATATTTTCTAGGTCCTCGTCTCTTCACTTGCTTAGCTTCAAACCCTTGTGATATCACAGAATAGCGTCGTCTTCTCAAGTGGCTTTTGTTCTTCCCCAGATTTCTGATATGGTGGCTGGTCTTTGGCGTATTATCAGAATCGAGCTGTCCGTCTCTGTGGCCCTCACTCTCTGACACAAGTGCATCACCTTGCGAGGCCGCTTCCTTATCATCCAATCCTAGTATAAGGTTCGGGTTCTGTGCGCCACAAGTAGCAGCGCGAACCTAAAGGTAACATGCCAGTACACTCTTCAAACAGTATTTAGTAACTGGTCAACAGCAGAGGATTTTTAACAAGTTAGAGCAACTACATGTAAGCCATGTCGATCTATAATCCATGCATGCCTATATCATCATACTGCGGTCAACTTACAATCGTCGACTTCTTATGTCCTTGTGTCATCCCCGAAATGGCTTGCGCGCTCTTCAATATCTGTCTCAGCCTGTTCTTGGAGCGGGAAAAAAGCTTGGGAAAAGTAGTGGCTCGGACAAGGCCCACAAATACATGACTGAAGATTCTGCATTCACCGAATCGCTCCTGTCAGTTATTCGGCTTCAGCGCCACATCGGCGCCGGGTCATCATATCAACTCAAGAGCCTACAATTTTCCATTCGCTTTCTAGATTTGTGCACCGTTACTGTTGTACATCGCTTGTTGTCTCCCCAGTGACTACGTTTTCTCATGCGTCACATCGCAGGCGCGGAGTCTGCTTGTGAGTCGGAACAAACTTCTGGTGAGAAAAGACTTGAAAAGAGAAGCAATGGTGCAATAGAAGCCATGTCCTCTAAGGTACGTCTATCAACGCCGTTGTCTACCCTGTTCTCCAAAATTGTGAGGCTACCAACGGGTAAATCCTTCCTGTTCGCACCCACTGCCATTTTAATTATGACGCAAATGTCTTTCTCCTCGCCTTAAGCGCCAAGCACTGGCTCGAACATTTACTTCGATCCCGAATAAGACGGTATTCATAATACCCCCTCGGGGGTTGGTCTTAGTATACTAGGGCCTGCTGGGGTTTGGCCATCCACACCACGATCATGCCCGCGGAACTTCATTCTCCCTGGCCCCCGACCGTCCGCAGCGAGCCAGTTCTGGAGCCCTGTTATGTCGGGTACCTACCGATCGTAGTGATGCAACTCAACTCGAGAGCTAAGGGGACTCTGTTTCTTCAGAGAGTGTCGTCACAGTGGCCTCAATCTACGAGGAAACGACCCCACCCACTGTTTCATCGTCCGTCAGCACCCGTCCTCAGCGAGATTGGCAGCCACCAAAACACCTCTCCGAGTGATAATTTCCATTCCGTATCGCCTATAGATTAGATTCAACATTCGCCTTCGAACTAGCTCGTACCCGTATCCGTCCATCGAATCGAATTTGAATAAGCCCCAGATTCTGTATTCTGTGTTATGGAGTCGAGAATCCGGCGAAGCGCGAAGCCCGACGTCCAGTTCTCGTTGATTGATTGTATCCTACGTAGTTGTAGTCGTCTGAACGACCATGCCCGGCTAGCGGGGTCTGGCGAACAGCCGAAGCCCCACGGATCCAGACTGATCCCAGTTCACCAGCGTCGAAGACGCTGACCTGCTGTGCCTAAACTTCCCGCTTTTCCTCTCTCCAACCACTATTTACATTTGCTTGCTAGCCCATAGACAGCAATTTCTTACTAATGTGTGTGTGATTCTAGGCTCCTTCTGGCTTCTATGTCCTCTGTTTCGCGATTGTGTACCTGCGGTCTCCCCACAGTCTACCCTCTCATGGGACAGCTTAGGACGATGCAGGAGGTATCATACGAAGGGCGCAGATGCTCAATGTGAGGGGCAATGACGTCAATATGCCAGCCACACACCTACTATTCACGTTGCCTCATATCACGATAGTTATATCTGTACTCAGCTGCAGCCAAACTACATGGTTCAACTTTGTATAGTCTTTACTCATTAGAAGGTACCACGCCGCAGGCCATTCTCATCTGCATAATGGCATTTTCTGAAATACATGAGATTCATCCCAATGGCGATACTCTCCTCATTCTCCGGAATCCCGGCGCTCCGTTCGCGGTACGTTATACTGCAGAAGAATGGCCCAACACATTATCATACCATCAATCAAGCGATTTGACTCACCATGGACCGTCTTTTATACACACGGCAACTCTAAGCGAACATGATAGTGACTTGAGTGATGTGTCATCGCTCCCCCGAGCGGCGCCAGAACCTAGGCACATCCGATTCAGATTATGCTCACAACATCTTAGGCTTGCATCTACTTTTTTTTTTTAGAACATTGCTGCGTCGTGAGTGGAGAGAAACAGAATCTGAGCCCAGTTTCAAGGGGACGGTTACGACAAGGGACTGGGATCATGAAGCCTTTCTTATGCTGATGAACATTCTGCATCACCAAACGCGAGTAGTTCCCAGAACAGTGGCTATTGAAACATTGACAAAGGTTGCCGTGCTGGTCGACTATTACAATTGCTATCAGGCGGTCGAGCCATGGGCGGAGACTTGGATCTCGAACTTGGGCTCAGACCTACCCACTTACTACTTAAGGGAGATACTACTGAGGCTCACAGTGGTTTGGGTGTTCTCCGACTATGGGTCGTTTCGTCTTCACACCAAGGCCGTTATCCGCAGAAGTCGAGGACCTATAGAAACACTGGGGTTGCCGATACCCCAGCCAATCGTTGGTAAGTGACCGCAAAACAAATGAACTGAGCTATGGGTCTGATGAAGTGAATTAGACGCTTTCGAAGAAAAAAGAAAACAGACTATCAGCCGCTTGATCCAGCGCTTACAGAGCATTCGAATAGTTTGAATGTGAACAAAGACGACAGCTACAGCAGCCAGTGCCAGTACATACAGTTGGGGTACATCGATCAGAATCTCATTGTTAATGGTCTCAAGCCGCTACCAAACCCTCCATTTTTCGGGTTCAGTCTCAGTGACCTGGACAAAGCTATGTACAACTTCGACAGTTTCACCAATTGTCCATGCTAGCCTCGTTCAGATCATATGAGAACTCTTCGAGCGAACTTGTTGGACTGTATCGCAATTGGCTTTGAAGATTTCAAAGATGGCCTTGGTTTGGATCAGTTTCGGGTTAAGCAAGGGGAGAAGAATATTATCAGATAATAGCTTAGCAATAGAATATAGTCCAAGATTTTGTTATATATTTTGCATCAGAATGATGGAAAGGATTGTTCAGGATTAAAGGGGTCGTCATGGCCTTCTAAAAGATTGAGGGACGAGGAAGGCCGAGATATGTCGCTACAAAGCGTCTAATAAGTGAGAAATCACACAGGGTTACTGTTACGTATGACACACTGCCAGTTGGAAGTGAGATGACGCCTATTCAATGTTTCGCGACAGTGAATTAAGAACACTAAGACGGGCATTAAAAGTGTATTCGAGATCTTACTGATAAGGGCTAGGTAGCGTCAACAAGGCCCTGTCATGGTAGCCGACTCTCGGCTACCGTACCTAGGTTTACAGTGAGTTGGAGCAGACTCGATTACAGCTGAATACATTGATTTGGGCTGAGATACTATGACCGCCGGGTCGAACATATGCAGATGCAACCATAACGACTCCTGACAGCAAGCCCACCCAACCCTCGTCTGTAAACCGGTCGGCAAACTCTAAAACCGGTCTTTCGCATAGTGGGCATTCCAAACGGAGAAATTAAGGTTGCGTTCTACAAACCGACAAACTGTCGATCTCAGTATGCAACAATGCAGCTGGACTGTCCAGACCAGCTTGTCTGATACAAAGGGCCCTGGTAGGGTTCTTCCTCTGGCTAGCAATACGCTCTCAGCCCTCTGACCCAGGCGTCACAGCTTGGCTGGGTGCAATCCGTATCATCACATGTTGTGTGCAAACGATGGGACAGTTATGTATTCGATGGCGCGAAGTTTGGATAAGCTGGTCTGCCCTTGATGCCTGTCTCCCTCGCAAAGAATCCCGAAAGACAGAACTCAGGCTTGATCTGCTGGCATTTCTTATCTGAGGTAGAATCCCTAGCGAGTCTCGTTCTAATACTCGGCTCCATCAATTTTAATACTACACCACTGCACATCAAAAAGACCCCTGCTACATTTAGACGTATCCAAAGCCCAAACTATAATGCGCCGTGACGTTTGTAATGTCAGCATCATCCAATATTCTGGCTTACGGGATAATGCAGCCCTCTATTCTCAGCGTGTGGTCCCATACAAACCACCAGCCGCGTCTCAAATGCACGCAAAACGTATCCATGGTATGATCGAACCGAAGGTACGTATCTAGCTTAAGATATCTCGCAGTGGGGCGGGGAGTATCGCTCCGTACCCCGCCACCCACCATCACGGAGCGCCAAAGGAGAAGTGTGGTGAAAATCTTGTTTCAGCAATTGCTACAAGGGTGTGCATCCCTTACAGCGGCATAGTGCTCCACTACGATAGCATTACAGATACAGTACGAACCTAATTTGCGTACAACAGCCTGAACCTGGACCTAGTCGAGCTGAGGATCGACTCCACCTGCTGCACTCTTATGATGCTTTGCAGCCCCACCAAGGCGGGCAAAGGCTTTACGCAGCAGCACTGGTGAAAACTATTGACCAGACGCGTCCCTCTGAGAAAAACATGTGCAAGCTCAATTCCTTGTTAAACCCAAGACAGGCAAGGCTCAATGTTATACTACCCCCTCGGCAATCCAGTACGGTATACGCAAAACTGGACACTTAATGGCTAACAAAAGCAAAAAGAGATAAAAAGTCAGCTAGAACACAGGCATTGTGAGGCCATTTAATGATACCGTGAGAGAGGTAGAATCGGGTCAGATAGAGAAAAAAAGATTATTGCCCATATCTTCGTGGAAATTCCAACTAGAAACTTTTGTTACAATACAATACAATACAATACAATTTATTACTCCCGGCGGCCTGTTCTGACCGAAAGGGCACTAGTCACTAATGCTTACATACAACGCCTGCTTTTCGTCCTCGTTTCCCTAAGCCCATGCTGTGCCACACATTGCTCAATTTGTATCCACATACTTTTGTTACAGTGGGGTGCGGGTTCAGCGTCAGCAGTTTATTATTGTAGTTTTAATGGAAGTGCCCCAAAACGGACTAAGCGTGGCGCATGCCATATGCACAGCCAGAGCCGACATCAACCCTGCCAGGTATCAGCCATAACAGAGTCTCGGTATTTCGGCGCCCAGGCTTCGAAGACCCGTATTATAATCGACTTACAACTACTCATTCCTTATAAGAGTCAGCTGAGACTACCCTCGTTAATCTTTCCGGCCGTGCATGGAGTTTAAATTCACGTGTGATCACTGATACCCATCCAAATGCTGTTAGTGAGTACGAAGGGCAGGTATCATCCCAGCGTCGGCAGTGCACTGCGCATGCGCCACGTTTAGTCCATTTCCGGGCACTCTCAATAAAATTTCAGTAATAAGTTACTGACGCTGGACTCGCACCACCCTGTATATGTCTAAGAAAGGTACCGAGAAGAGGATAGGTCGGATTGTAAAATATACGAACCGACGGGAAAAACGATCTTCTTTTTAAAAATAACTTCTATTTATCCTATTTATCCTATTTATCAATTTCAAAAATCCTGAGGACTGCCTGGCGAAGATTCAGGCCCTTGGTGAATGTCTGGTGTTGCGAACCCCGCATCAGACGTCATCATCGTCATGGGAGACGATCCGGATGGTTCGGGCGGGGGATATCATCGCCCTCAGCGGAAGAGGGTCAGGACGACAAAGGTATTGGAGATGGAGCAGCAAAATGGCGATATGGAATGGCAGGAGGAAGTTGAGACCAGTGAGGGAGCTCTGGGACAGAACCGAGCTCGGAAGCAGGCTGCCCCCAAGTCAGCTGGTGGCATGGTCGAGGCAGTCCAGAGCTTGAAGCAACTACTAGAGCGGGACTTGAACAAGAAAATCGAAGCGATGAAGGCCGAATTTCAACTCGAGTTCACCAAATTCAGCGATCGCATGGCCGAGGAAGTCGCCAGGGCCACGGCCCAGATGGCACAAGAATTATCGCAAGTCCGAGAACAGCTCACCCAGGTTTGCGGCGAGCTGGAGCAGACTCGACTACAGCTGGATATGCTGAACAAGACTGAAACACCACGGTCGTCAGTTCAATCGTATGCAGACGCAGCCAGGATGACGTCCACCAGCATGTCCAGTCAATCTTCGTCTGTAGCCCGATCGGCAACTCCAGAACCGGTGTTCTGCACAATCGACACATCCAGAGTTCCTGAGGACCATCTTAGAGACGTTACACCAACAATGATTCGTAAGACCGTGGAACAGGAGATGCGACAGTCGAGTGACCAACCTCACTGGCGATGCGCCGCAGTGACCAGAGATGGACGGAATGCCAACCGCCTTAGGGTTATAGGTAGGAACGAAGAAGAAATACAAAAGATCAAGACTATCCTCGAAACCAGGAAAGCTCCAGGTGCAAGAGTCCTTCGGGACCAACTATATCCTATCAAAGTTGATAGCATGAATCGTATGGCCGTCTTTGACCAGGAACTTAATATCCTCCCCGGAGCAATAGAAACCTTGAACCAGGAGAATGAAGTCCAGATTGCCAAGGTAGCCTGGCTGAGCCGAAAGGTCAACCCCAAGTCATACGGATCCATGGTGGTGTACCTCACTAAGAGCAGCGATGCCAAGAGGCTACTGCAGGAACACTACTTTCTCGTCGCAGGTGAATCGGCATATACAAGTGTATTTGAGCAGACCACTGGACCGGAACAATGCTATAACTGCCAAGAGCTCGGTCACAAGGCTTTCTCGTGCAGCAAGACTCGAGTATGTGCAAGGTGCGCTACCATAGGCCACCATCACAGTGAGTGCCAGGCGCAGATACCAAAGTGCGTCCTCTGCAGCGGTCCGCATGAGTCATTCAGTAGAAATTTCCTGAAACTCCACCCAAGGCGGCATGAGTAAGGTGTTCCAAGTTATGCAACTGAATGTGAGGAAGCAGGATACAGTACACGAGAGCCTCATGAACGATGATCAACTCCAAGACTACTCAGTAATAGCAATCCAAGAGCCCCAGGCACATCAAAAGGATGGCAAGCTACTAACGGTTCCTATGGGGCACCGCGGATGGGTTAAGATGGTCCCTACAGTTTGGAAGAAGGGCAGATGGCCGATCCGAAGCATGTTATGGGTGAACAAGGATATAGAGGCGGAGCAGATACCAATAAAGACAGCGGACATGGCGGCAGCTATACTACGACTCCCTGAGCGACTGGTCCTGGTTGTGTCCGTCTACGTACCAGGACGAGACGATCAAGCGTTGCAAGACACCTGTAACCTTCTGCGTCAGGTCATCTCAGGCATAAGAAGACAGGCCGATAGACTGGTGGATGTGGTGGTTGTCGGAGACTTCAATCGGCACGACCAATTGTGGGGAGGAGACGATATTTCCCTTACTAGGCAAGGCGAAGCTGATCAGATCATCCATCTTATGAGTGAGCTTGATCTCACGAGCCTGCTTCCCAGAGGAATGAAGACATGGAACGGCGGAGACTTTGAGACAACAGTCGACCTGGTCCTCGCTTCCGCAGATATAGCGTCTTCAACGGCCAAGTGTATGGTACACGGCACAGAGCACGGATCTGACCATCGCGCTATCGAGACGGAGTTTGATATCTCTGTCCCAGTACCACAAGTTCGAGAACGGCTTTTACTCAAGAATGCACCATGGAAAGAAATCAACATTCGGATCGCCACGGCACTGAAGTCTAGTCCAGAGGAATGTACCGTACAGCAGAAGACCGACAGGCTTATGACCGTGGTGTTGGAGGCGATCCGCGCGCTGACACCCAGAGCTAACCCGTCGCCCTATGCAAAACGATGGTGGACTTCAGACCTCACACAGCTCCGCCAGATACGTACGCATTGGAGGAATCGCGCTAGAGCATCGAGACGAGCGGGGCGAATATGTGAAGAGCTGGAAGAGACAGCCCGAGGAGCAGCAAAGCAGTATCACGATGCGATCAGACAGCAGAAAAAGACACACTGGAACGAATTCCTAGCTGACAACGACAACATCTGGAAGGCAGCAAAGTACCTCAAGTCTGGAGATGATATAGCATTTGGCAAGGTGCCCGAGCTTACAAGGGCCGACGGCACCCGCACAACAAACAGCTTTGAACAAGCCGAGGAGATGTTAGCCAACTTTTTCCCTCCACTGCCGGAACACATCGAAGAGGAAGGGGAGCGACCTCAGCGCGAAGCCGCTATCGTCATGCCAGATGTTACCATGGAGGAGGTAGAGCGACAGCTCTTCTCGGCAAAGGCGTGGAAAGCACCGGGCGAGGACGGACTACCCGCAGCAGTCTGGAAAGAGATCTGGCCCTCTGTTAAGCGCCGAGTCTTCTCGCTGTTTCGTGCATCGCTAGGAGAAGGAGTGCTGCCGAATCAATGGAGACATGCCAAGATTATTCCACTGAAGAAGCCAAATAAAGAAAACTATTCGATCGCAAAGGCGTGGAGGCCCATATCGCTCCTATCTACCCTAGGCAAAGTACTAGAGGCAGTTGTCGCGGAACGGATCTCGCACGCTGTTGAGACACACGGATTACTGCCAAAAAAAACACTTCGGAGCTCGCAAGCAGCGTTCCGCTGAGCAGGCCCTGATGCTGCTGCAAGAGCAGATCTACGCCGCCTGGCGGGGACGGTGGATCCTTAGTCTGGTGAGCTTTGACATTAAAGGAGCCTATAACGGAGTGTGCAAGGAGAGACTTATCCAAAGACTGAGAGCAAGGGGCATACCAGAAGATCTGCTTCGCTGGATCGAAGCCTTTTGCTCGGATCGCACAGCGACTATTCAGATCAACGGACAGACATCCGAGATGCGAAGTCTACCACAAGCTGGGCTGCCACAAGGCTCACCTCTGTCTCCGATTCTGTTTCTTTTCTTCAATGCAGACCTTGTACAGCGGCGCATCGATTGCTACGGGGGAGCGATAGCGTTTGTGGACGATTTCACGGCGTGGGTGACAGGCCCAACGGCAGAGAGCAACCGTGATGGGATCAATGGGATTATTAAGAAGGCACTGGACTGGGAAAGGAGAAGTGGCGCGACCTTCGAGGCAGAAAAGACGGCGATCATACACTTCACTCGGAAAGCATACAAGTCCGACGCAGAGCCCTTCGCGATCAGGGAACAGCTTGTTCGGCTCAAGACCCAGGTCAAGGTTCTCGGGATGATTATGGATGCTGACCTCAAATACAAAGAGCATATTGCACAGGCAGCGACCAAAGGTTTGAAGGCTGCAATGGAGCTGCAGAGGCTCAGGGGCCTTACTCCGAGAACGGCGAGACAGCTATTCACAGCCACGGTGGCCCCGGTGGTGGATTACGCCTCAAACGTATGGATGCACGCATGCAGGTATAGAAGAGCCAGCCCTATCAACCGGGTTCAGAGGATCGGGGCAAATGCAATTGTGGGGACATTCCTCACAGTGGCAACAAGCATAGCAGAAGCAGAGGCACATATCGCCAGTGTACATGAGCGGTTCTGGAAACGGGCAATCAAGATGTGGACTGATCTACACACCCTACCAGCAACCAACCCGCTCCGAAGTTCTACATCTCGCATTCGAAAGTTCAGAAGATACAATCGCTCGTCATTCTACGAGATAGCAGTGGCTCTCAATGAGATCCCGATGGAAGAACTAGAAACGATCAACCCTTTTACAGTAGCACCCTGGGTAGAACGGGTGCAAACTATAGTGGATGAAAGGAATAGTTCAGGGACATCGCCAGCAGACCTAGGATAGGCGGTACGTGCTGCAGTGAGCAGTTCGGCGCGGAATGGGGTGGTCGGAGTCGGCGGGGTCATCGAGATCCCTGCCTCGGTGCGAGGAGGACCGAAGTTTGAGCGTTTTTCCTTCACGCTCGGCATGAGGACGGAGCAGAACCCATTTTCCGGACAACTAGCAGCGATGGCTTACACGTTGAGACACTTACCCGACCTTGAGTATCGAAGCGTGGCACTGTTGGTGAGCAACAAAGCCGCCGCGCTCACGGTCCGAAACCCTCGCCAGCAGTCCGGTCAAGAGTATGTTGGATGCATATATGATTCCATCAATGTATTGAGAGACAAAGGAAATGTGGTGGCTGTCGTATGGATGCCAATCAGTGCTGAACACAGGCTCCTGAAAATGGCTAAGAAAGAGGCGCGAAGTGCGAGCCAAGACGGTGCCGTCCCGGCTCGGAAGTTTCCCCGAATGCGATCGACGACCCTGAACATAGCCCGATCGAGTCAGCGTGCAAGCAAACGGCTACCAGACAATGTTGGGAAATTTTCGAAGAAGGTTGATGCTGCGCTCCCAGGCAAGCACACTCGATTGCTCTACGATGGATTGTCACGGAGAGAAGCCAGCGTGCTAGCACAACTTAGGACAGGTATGGCCAGATTAAATGGATACCTCTTCCGGATCAGCGTAGCAGCGTCACAGCAATGCGCATGCGGACAAGCAATAGAGACAGTAGAGCACTTTCTCTTTCGATGCACGAAATGGACAGCGCACAGGACTGAGATGCTGCAGTGCACGGAGACATTGAGAGGAAACCTCTCGTTCTACCTAGGAGGAAAGTCACCATCAGATGACGTCAAGTGGACGCCAAACATGCAGGCAGTCCACGCAACTATACGATTTGCAATAGCCACAGGACGACTCGACACACAATATTGAAGCCAGATTGCAAGAATATCACTTACTTACCCTTACTAACCCACTCACACCCTATACTAAACACCCTGTACCACAGAGGCGGACGCCGCTTCAGCCGCCGTAGATAGGACGCTGGACACTTGAAGAACAGCCTTCAAGCTAGTTCGCCGGTAATACTACTAAAACATGGGAGAAGCAAGGCACGGCAGAAGAGAAAGGAAAAGAACAATCAAGGAGCAGGCGCTATATGGGCTTGAAGACACGAATTTCAGATTGATGGTGTAAAACCAAGGTTCAGTATGGGCTTTAGGAAAATGCGGATACAAATTGAGCAATGTGTGGCACAGCATGGGCTTGGGGAAACGAGGACGAAAAGCAGGCGTTGTATGTAAACATTAGTGACTAGTGCCCTTTCGGTCAGAACAGGCCGCCGGGCGTAATAAATTGTATTGTATTGTACGGACCAAGCGATTACGACTGCTGCTGGATGAATAGACTACAACCAGAGCTACAGGGTGGATCTTTGAGCCACTATCCCAGAGGGAATCGGAACTTTTGATGAACAACATTCGTGAAGCCAGTATCTTTGATCCACCCTTCAAGTCTTGGTCCCATTCGTCTGTAATATATTAATTTCAATCTCACAATGTCGACAAGGCGATGGGTCCTGCAGTGAAGTGTGCCTTGACGATAGGGGAGGCGCTGCGTTGCGAAGGTCTACAATTTAATAAGGGTGTTGGAAGTAGGATAAGGGTGAATATCGTGAGAACGAATGACTATAACTAGCATTAAGCAGCAAACTACTACCTAGGATACCAGCAGATTTAATATAGCTATAAGAGGCCCACCTTTGTTGCACCCTTAAGTACAAGAAAGGGTGGTTAACCCGTTTTTATTTCATCATTCTAGATCTCAAGGGCTCTGTTGCGCTTATATACTCAAGGATCTACAAGAACAAAGTTAAGCCCTTCGCTTAGACCATTATTACACACAATGGCACCTGACCCTCAGTAGGGTATATTATAATCAGTCTTTCACTTGTCGAGTAAAATACACAGTATGTAGTATAATATATCTGAAATAATACTATATCACCCTCTACCTCCTCCTCACCTCTAACTGCGCAAATGGGTCACAAACAGACATGAACCCAAACTCCATCGTCCTCGGCTCATATCCATCCTTAAGTCTAAGATCGTACTTAAGCAAAATCTGTGCCAGGCAAAGCTTCAACTCGCTGCCCGCAAAGAAACGTCCAGGGCACTGATGCCGTCCCATACCAAAGTGAGCATGCTCTGCGCTGGATTGCACAAACTGGCTCGAGTTGTCACCTACTTCACGTCGCTTATAGAAGCGGTAGCCGTCAAAGTCGCCGGGGCTCTTGAAGCTCTCTGGGTTCAGCATTTCACGGCCGTCGACTGCGATGTGTGTTCCCTTCTTGAGAGGAGTTCCGTCGGGAAGCTGGGTGTCGCGGATGACGAGCCGTTCAAGGATGACTATGGCGGGTTAGATATGAGTGCCTACAACGATGAGAGAGAAGAACTTACCGAGCGGGGGGATTTGTCTTTGGGATTCCTTCATGAAGCTATCGAGGAGTTGCATCTTGGGCAGAGACGCAGGAGTGCCGTTGCCGTCGGGCATGGCATCCAAGATCTCTTTTCTCAAAGGCTCAACGTACTCAGGACGACGAGCAATTTCAATAAGAACTTGTCGGAAGAGCTCAGAAGTTGTGAACAAAGCCGCCATCGCAAGAGCCAGCTGAACATCACCGGGCTCGAATCCCTCAGCAGCTGGGTTCTCGAGGGTCCAAGCAAGAGCGTCGTAGTAGGCGGGGGGTTCTTTTCCTTGGCTTTTAGCCTCCTCGGCTTCTCGACGTCTCTTTTCAACAACCTTGTTGATCATGTCACGAGAACGCTGCAGACCAACTCGACAAGCTGAGGCGTAAGGGAGCTTCCATTGACGGATACTTCTCAAACAGGGATGGCAGGCTTGCATTTCAGGCACCGCAGAGAAGAAGTCGGTGACGTAGGTTCTAGAGACGAGTTGCCAATCAGGGTCGCTAGCGAGTTCAGGGCCAACAAATATGGAAGCAGCCGCACGAGAGATGACGCCGGTAGTTCCGTTGTCCCAGTCTAGAGCTTTCCAAAACTTATCCTCGCCCCAAATCTCGGATAGACCAGCTTGAAGGTACTCATTTAGGATAGGCAGCGTCTTGTCCGTCTTGGAGAGCTTTCCCTGGATCATGTTGATGACCATTCTGTTCTGGTGATGCAGAACGAACTGGACGTCGAAACCGGGGTAGCCGGCGAAGAAGTCTTCCCGGACGAGCTGCTGGTGGTCGATATCCTTGTTGTTTTTGGCCCAATTGACGTGCGACGGTGGGAGGATGACCTTGAGACCGTTGGGAACGCGGATGGCGAATGGTTTCCGGGGGTGCTTGGTGGCGCCGCTGACAAGCAGCGCCCGTGCGTTGGTGTTGTATTCGAGGTTTGCGCGCCGGTGAAAGAAATCCCTGGGGTAGTCATTGACGACAGGGAATTCGGGACGCTTCTTGACGAAGATGATAGCGCCGACAGTAACGGCGATGAGAGAGCAGAGTATGCTAAAGGGGGTGATTAAAACGCCCATCGTAGTGGTGACGATTCAAGAGTATTTGTTCGTTGATGGAAGTGAATAATATGGTGCGCATCCTTTATTATTTAATTAAAACGCAAAGATTCTGACATGCAACAAGGGTCTCCTAAAAAGCCATCTCGAGCAATGATATGCTTTTTGTCTAGACTAAACTGTGACTCTTGGCCGAGAATAGTCTCGGGTTCGCGAGTGGAGACTTCGGACTCGGGTTGGGGATATTCCCCGACAACAACGTGCTGGCGGAGAGTTGTGGAGGACCGAGCTGCTAAGATTCGCGGCGATGTGAAATAAGGCTGCTGCTATTGGGTACTAATTTTAGTGGCTGGACTAACGGCTATATAAGCGCCAAATGGGTAATGAATCATTCTCACTCATAGACTAAACGGGTGTAGCTTATAAAATTAGTGTTCAAAAGTCTACGAACGCTCCACCCCCAATCACCACAATTAACTCAGGTACAACAACTTCAATAATAAGGAAATTAGTCAATTAAAGAGCAATTGAGATATATTATATGTCATTTGAAAGCCCTGAATTCTCTCTTTAATATTTTGTATACCAACCTCGCGCCCGGAGACAAGCCTCGATCCTACGAGACAGAGAGTCGATAAGGTTGTTAATCTCTTCCGTTGTGATTGCTGCCCACGCCAACTTGATACATCTACTCAATTCTGCGATATTGACTTCGTTCTTTCTTATGAGCTCTATATGAGGGAACATCTGCTTGATTTTGGCTTTTAAAAGTTTCCAAATATGCTCAATGGGGTTGAGATCAGGCGAATGTGCGGGCCAGTCAATAAACTCAATTCCGTGCTCCATTAAGAACTCAATTGAAGACTGTGAGACGTGAATCTTCGCGTTATCTTGCTGAAATCGTCTTGTTCCATTATAAAAATGTAATAAGCCCTCTCTTAAAGCCATCTGATAACTCCAAGAAGTATATCCTTTCCGCGGCCTTATTTGATCGCGAGTCATAATGACAATATCGGATTTTCCGTCTTTCCAGATTGCTCCCCAGACCATGATCGTTATTTTCGATTTCCCGTGGACTGTAACATTAACAAAAGGTCTCATAAACTTCTCGTGAGGCTTGCGGTTATGGTAATTGGGACGGGACCCGTCCGCCTATTAGCCGCCCTTTGTCGGTAGTTCATGCACGCACCACCTGCAGTTACGACATCTAGAAGCCCCCACTCGGGCGGGCGGAAAGTATCAGAAAGTCTTGATTACAATGCATCGGCAGACAGGGGGGCCCAATCCGAGGTCATACGATGGTGACGATTGTTCAGGTATTGAGTCAACAAGTATGTGGTGGTCTCATGACGGTACAGGGTCTTGGCTTGGTGCAAGAAAGGGAGGTGATCAATAAGTCTCATGGTTACCAACTGTCTGGATTGCAACCCTCCACTACTACTCCATCAGAAATATAGCGCACGGTTCACTGTTTTCCACGTAATCTCGAGTCCCAAAAAACAACTGCTGCGAGAATGCCTTCGAATGCACTGGTTACCCATCGACTCCCTCTTCTTCGACCCGCATAGAGATACGTCCTCAGTGGGACCATATTTATCCCTTCTTTCATCTCACGACCGTAACTGCGTCGGCCAACCCTTCCCTCGTCGCCACTGCGTCAGGAAAAGCAAGCTACTATGGACTCTGGTTATCTTGAACTCGCCGTCGCAACCCGAATACTCCCTCCTCTCGTCGGTACTGCTACTGCTGGATTTATGTCCGTGTCGGACTTAGAAAACCATTCCAAGGGAAAACGAAAACGGACTACGTACGTAGAGATCTCGTCTATATCATGTCCGCTTACGTAGCTCTTCTACGAATGAGATTGCTACTTTTGATCGATTGCATCATATAGGGCTGAAGACAGAATTATACTTGAAGAATCGTTCAGAAACAACCGCAGACCTGACAAGCAAGCGCATTGTGATATTGTCCGGCGCACCAGACTAAACGAGAAAGAAGTCCAGGTACGGCGCTCTCTGTTCTTTGCTTCTCGTATGATCTTAGATCCGATCTCTGAATGATATCCCTCCATGTGTCGTTTGATAGCTTGCGGAACGCTAGACTGACTTCATCCGTATTAGATCTGGTTTCAGAACCGGAGACAGCTTGATCGAAAGAAATCTCGGCCTCTGTCTGCTCAAGTGGTTGCTAACCTTCGGCATGGGCCTATGCACGACATTTCCTACGACTTACTCACGAGCACCGCTACACTCAGCAAGCATAGAAAGATGTTGTCAGCATCTGAATCAGCTGGTTCTCGATTAACGGATCCTAATTTGACGCCTCTCAATACTATCAACCTGAGCCATGGACAACCACCGCCTCGCTCGGATTTCAAAGGCAATATCTGCATCTCTACTGGTAAAGAAAGCCAATTTCGATCCCGGCTCAACCTTCTCTCGCTTTCGGAGCTTAAGACAATCCTCAACTTTTGTCAAGTTTTGTGTCTGATGGCCTTAATTATTGCGCTAATCGTTGTAATTACGTTGGCAGTTCTTTCTCAACACCGCCCGAGTTCAGTCACAGCGGACGTCTTTCTTTTGGGTATGTCATAGCATTCTCAACATTCAACAATCTCTGACTAGGTTAAAAGATCCAATCTTGCTTCTCCCCCTTCTTGCGTATCCGAGAATCACCTATCTCTAAACCAGTATCAGTCCAAATTCCGTCCATCACGTCCTCCAGAAGCAGAGGCAGAGCTAGTTCCCAACCAGGGCTCCTCTTCGCGTGACTTGCCCCCTCGACCATCTTCCACTACACTAGGCTTGCCCAAAATGCAGCCACAGGGTCTGCATGATAGCCATAACACTGTTCCCCTAATCACTCTCCCTCCAATATCGCAGCTTACCAGCTGCTTGCCTCCCTAGGCTCAGGTGAAATCAGTCCCGCGTTAGGCATGACTATGAGTCCTGCATAGACACTGCGCAGCGTGCTAGCCTAGAGACACAGGCCGGGTACCAACCAAATAGAGCAGTAATTACCGCTTACAGACTTGCTCGGTACTCGGACGGGGTTGTACAACTAAGCACCGCCAAGTGCAGCGCTCTCATGATGGAAATTTCAGTCCTCTGCCGCGCTTGAGTCTGGTCCAAGTCAGCACCCAGACTATAGAGATGTTACAGGATTACTACTATATTGCAAAATAGACTTTCCTAGATGTAGGGGAACTATGAATGCCCTTACCTCCACAGCGTGGAACGTGTGTAAGCGCATTCCATCCTTTGCTTCCTCACCTTCACACCCTGCTGAGCGGTATTGCGGCCCAGGCTTATTTGCAACATGGCGCCAATGTGGAAATAGCGGGACAAGGTGCATGTGAGAAAATGAATTATAATATATCATTAACCAGGCCTGAGGGATTCGGCTGGGTGCTATGCTAAAAGATAGCTAAGGCAAGAAGTGACTGAGGAACTGGTTCGATCTATCATGATTATATACCAAGATATCAAAGGTAGTATTAACCACTACTTTGTCACTGTACCCAGTCCTGTAACGCTTTCTCTCAGCATTTGTAGCATAATTGCGGGCATGATTTGGTGTGTTCAATCGTTCTCTCCTAGGATATCCGATCTTTCAAACACGCCTTCTTCGCCCTCACCTCCCTCGCGCCACTGCATACTGACGGGAAGCTAGTCTGAGTTCGGGCGGACATTGACATTTAGGTATTCCGACAGCATACACAGTCCTTCCCCGGTCCATTCTCTCATCTCTTGAGGTGCCTCGGCAATCCAAAGTTTTCGTACGTTGTTCCATTCATATTCCAACGTTTTGGGCTGATTTTTCGCCGCATATTTATCAATCAGGATAACGTTAATCGGTTTGTAACTTGCGTTCTCGGGCTGAGGTGAACAGACCTTTCCTTTTTTAGACCTTGAGAGCTCCTCTTGGTCAGACTCTGCTTCAAGCTTGCGCTTCCGCAGACTAGCTGACGCCTTCATCTTGACTTTTGAAGGTTTGTTTGCTCGGATCGTCCCATCTGGGGTCATCTGATGTTTCTGAGAAGAGCATTGAGGAGCAAGCCTCATCAGACTGCTTCTCGAGTTTGAATAGTAGGTGCATCGCTCTGGGCAGTATCTTCAACATGCTTGCAGTTGGCGGATGATGGCTCTTTGGTGGGATCGTATAAATCCTCATGTTTGATAAGTGATTTCGAATTGTTATGCTGGATTGGGCGGGAGGAAACGAAGACGACGTCATCTTCTTGACCTTCGTCTTTGCGGCGACTCTCGTAGTTTTGTTCTCGTTGCTTATGTTCGCTGCTAGTAGCACAGGTGTAATAGAATAAGATAACCAAGACACTGATAATGCTCTGTATCACCCCTGCTCTGTTACTACTGCCTCAGGGAATGGTGTGCATTTTAATATGCTCACAGCCTCTAATGATAAGTCTGCGGTTATGGCTTCTGTCCCAATCAGAAGTCTCCCACTAGTGATCAAGAGCACCAGTTTATATAGCATCCCTCCTGCTTCCTGTTTGCACGACCTTCCCAGACAGCCGTCCACCATGCGAAACAACGTTGCCGTCTATGACCGTTGTGATCGCATCGGAAGCAAAAGACTTGCTGTCCCCAGTACCGTGGCGAGTATACAAAGCTTTTCAGTCTCCACCGATGCTACGACCATTGACGAACAGCTCCGTACTTCTCTGTCCCAACCTTGCCTCTACAACCAAGAGCTTGCTGGCGTCTTCTCCCGGATCTCGTTCGACTAAAAATTGGCTGTGTGTGATCACCACGATCCAGCCGACCACCGTCTGCGACATGACGCCGCACCATCTGACTATAGCCGCCTGGCCCGCCTTGTCCACGTTGTCAAACACCTCGTCGACGAGCATGTAGTGCGCGCGGTATGCACTTCTAGCCCACGCTAGCTGCAACAGTGCAAAGAAGAGCGCTAGGTCGACGCGCTTGCGCTCGCCACTCGAGCGCTTGTTATAGGCAAGCGAGGGGTGCACAGCAAGGGTACGATCGAGAACGGATTCGGAGAGGGATGTATTGATCATAATGTTGGCAGACTCAGAGTCGAACAGCGAACGCAGCATCCCCGTTGCCATGTGCGCGTGGCGCGTGTCATCGCACAGCACCGTAAGGACCTGCGCGAGGAGCGCGTTGAGCTCCGACAACGACTTTACAAGGATGTGCTCACGGAAGTTGGTTGTTGCCTTTGCAGTGGAGCAGGGCGAGGAAGACGAAGAGGCGCGACGGGTGCGCTTCGCCAGGGCGGAGGACCAAAAGAGAAAGAGCTCGCGATCAGCGGCACGCTCTTGAAGCTTGGTTGCCAGCGCGTCGTGTTCTGAGTGTAGGGAGTGCAGCGATGACCGTTCGGTTTCAGCCAGGCGCTTGTACGTGGCTGCGTCGCGTTGCTTGATCGTGACCTGTTGCTGCAATTTCACATGCCTTTTGAGCCCGGAGGGCTTGCGCAAGCTGCTCGCCAATCATGACGGCGTAGTTGATACCAAGCTTTTCTTCGTGCTTTAGGCTCTGCAACCGCGACGTGCCTTTCTCAATGTCTCGGCGGAGACCGTTGATGACCGCCTCTTGGTCATGGTTCTGGGCGCTGGTTGTTCCCCGAGAGCCGTCCTTTGGAATCCTGAATATGCGCAAGAGGCTCCTGACGGTCATCCATAGGAAGCAAAGAATGGAGGTCTGCATGGCGTGAAAGAGCTTGCGCAGACCTATGGGGTGAGCCGCAGCCATAGCCTCAAGTCTTCGACTTAGTTGCTGCTGTAACCGGCCTAGCCATGACGGCAACTCGGCATGCTTCAGTTTCTGCATCCGGGCATAAGAGCTCCTCAGTCGTTGCAAATTATCCTGCTCGGTGTGGATTTGATTCTGCAGCGTCGAAATCTCAACGCGAAAGCCCATGTGAAGCTCGGGGGCTTGGACTCCCTTGCTTGCATGGCCTTGAATGGCTGTCTCCAAAGATGCGACAGCCTCCTCCGCCACATCTTCGAGTCGTTCCTGTGTCCGGTCTAGATCTTCGAACCGCCGTCCATTGTATTCCATCGTCCAGATCAAACCTTCTAGCTTGCCCTCCACCTTATTCATGTCGGTGTCGATGTTTTTGAGCAGCAGTCTCGACACCTGCCCGCACTGATCTAACATCGACAGCCCGAGCGATGCCTCGATCAGGTCGCGCCGCTGCGCTGGTGTCGAGTTCAGAAAGTTCGATGCACTCTCGTGGCTCAGCACGACCGTCCTAACATATGTCTCGTAGTCGATGCCAAGCAGCTCGTTGATGGCCACCTGCGTTGTGCGCGCGTCTGAATGCTCGAGCTGCGGCTGCGGCTCACCACGCAGCGAGATGACGATGCGGTTTTTGTGGATACTGTGCTTGCGATACCGTGTAATGGCGTATCCGTTGGCGAACTCCAGCCTGACGGAGCAGTTCTTGCCTACGTTATCGTTGACGACGTCGTTGACCGCCAGCCCGCCGCGAATACACCGCCCAAACTGACACCACACCATGGCCTCGACGAGCGTGCTCTTACCGGAGCCATTGTCGCCGACCAGGAAGGTCAATCCGCGTGGTAGGTCCTGTCAGAAGTCGATGGCGATGGTGTTCTGCACGCCGAGGAAGTTGGTGATTGTAAGCGTGCGCGGCTCGGCGACGAAGACGTGGGTAGATGGCCCTGCCCGCTCAGTGGCGGTTCTTGTGCCGATAGCTTGAGTTGACTTATTGAGGAAGTCTTGGTGGTTAACATTGACCTCGCCATCCTGGTCAGCGATCTCGCGGGAAACTTGGATCATTCGCTGGCCAACCCGCACCAATTCGTCTCGTCGCAAGAGGAGAGACTCGTCCAGATCCAGCGACTCGATATATTCGCGACCCTCAGCATTGAGATCGATCCTTTCAGCCCGGAATTCGGCGACAGGGTCAGAGCCCGAAACGCCGTCGGTGGCTGTGGCTAGACCAGTCTCATCCTTGGTGGGCTCCTCCAAGGGTTGGACAGCGGTATCGCTCGCCGGCACCGACGCGCCGAGACCACCGGATGATGATCGGTCGGCGTGCGAAGCAAAGCCCATAGGAGTCCAGTTCCGCACGCTCCGCACGCCTAGCGAGAGAAGTTTGTCACGAGCCGTGACGTAATTGAGATGGGTAAGCTTGCCGATGAGCATGACATGCTTGTCCGTCACGGCACCCTCATCGACCTGGCCGCCGAGAACTTGCTGCAAGTCAGCTGTTGTGTAGCCGACGGCATGCGGGTTGGTGAGTAGTTCGTGCTCGAGCGTCTCCGGATCGAACAGGACGACGCCCCGCTGCTCGTCGTGGAGGTCGGCCCAGCTCAGCTGTAGGGGCGAGCCCAGGTACGTGACACTCCCCCGTAAGTCGACCTTATTGCTGCCGGATTGTTCCTGGGTGGTGATCTGGTGGCTGTGAAAATGCCCCGTGAATGTTCGGGCCAGAGAGGCAAACCGATCCGGGCCCATGAAGCCGCGGTGCGTAATGGAGTTTGCCGCGTGAGGATTGTCGACGCCAGCACCGACCACATATCGCTGCGTGATGGCCTTATTGATTGCGAGATGGGCAAAGGCAACCGTCTTGCTCGCCTCATTGGGACCTAGAGTAGCCACGGCATCCGTCAACTCGTCCTGCTCCTAGCGAAACGGCAGCAGCGAGACGCGTCGGCCATCCCACTCGTGGTGAGCGACGACGCTATGTAGCGATACGTACGGAGCCAGTCGTTTGATGTTGAGGGCATCAAGGGCCGTAGTTTGGTAGTCGCGACGGTAGGCAAGGTCATGGTTGCCGAGCACTATATGAACTCGCGGCACGACATCACTGAGGAGGCTGATGAAGCGGTAACACGCAGACAGCACATGCGTCGGCTGCATCGTGCGGCTCGTCAGCAGGTCACCGCACACCACAGCTCGCCCGACCTGGTTTCGCTCCGCCTCCGCAACTATCCACTGCGCCGTCTGCCGCACCCGATCCAAGTCATGATGCTTGAAGTGGAGGTCGCTAAGGAGCAGCCATCGCACCGTACTGGCCGACGGCCCTCGCATGGCTCATGACGGCTAAATAGGGGTGAAAGATGGCGTAAAATGGGGTATCATGGAAATCTGGAAGAAGGAAAATTGAGGGGGATTGAAGAATAGGCCGCCCGCTATGATGTCATTGACGGGCGCGAATCCAGGTGGCCAACCCGATGTAGAGTAGGTCACGTGTATTACGGCCTGGTCCTCTGTAACGGCGCCGTAAGCCCCTCTAAGCAGCTAAGGCATCTGCTGTAATTGCTACAATAGCGATTATAGCCCAATCTTTTGCCCTGTGGTATAATAGATAAGGTATACCGTTAACGTTATATTATTTCCCTTACGTTTATGAATTCTACCATTGGTTATGGTGTGGTTTGGTGTTAGAGTCTTATCCGTCCCGCGCTCTAGTTGTCATGGAAGTGCCGAGGTAGATAAAATTGCCTCTGGATTCTTCGATAGCAAAAGGCTCTCCTGATAAGTATGTTCCTTCGGGGATATAATATAGAACGGATTCCTCTAGCATTTTGTTTTGATGGTTAAGCTCTAACAGTGCGCTTTGTGTTAATATATATAAGTGATATCAGAAGAGAGATAGCATCGTATCCCACCTTGAATACGTAGACAGATAATTGCGACGGGAAAATCGTCTCGGTTAGGATAGTGGGCTATCGGTACGGTTTTAAGGATTCTTGATATCCTAGAATATGCCCATTAGTCCCTGACCCTATTGTATCAGGCTCGGTCATGAAACTCTGCCAGCATCAAATTCACGATCATATATCTCCCAGTGCGTTTATCGTAGAGCACATTGCGTGGCTCTGCATCGTGGTGGAGGACTCCATGCTGATGCAATCGACTGAGTGTAGCAAGAATCTCATTGGCGACGTCTGCATTGAAGTTGGGTAACGATATCCTCTAAATACCCTCCTCACCATTCATCTGTCTGTCGTGGCAGCTGAGTCAAGGAGCAAGTCAGTAGAAGCATGTGAGGCCGATGGTGAGCTCAGCTAGTTTGACCTTCATGTTGATCTATAAAAAGTTTTCTATCCATGCATCTTTTCAGTTTCGTATTGACGCGTCATATCCCCAAACTATGCCGAGAACAAGCTCATCGCATATGACTGTTGGCTTCGTGTAGTGGCGCCAACCTCACCACTATCCTGAGATGTCAAGTCCTCTATTCATTTCCTAATCTAAGCAGCCTCTTCAGCATAGCCTCATTCGATGTGACCTTCCATATCAGTGAGTTAACGAGTCAGTAGGTATGCCCACAATGGTCTCAGCCGACCTGAAGGAACCGAGATGTGGATATTGTTGACGTGGCCTCACGACTTTGAGGCGAAGCTTGTGACCACCCAAGTCCAACAAGGCAGATCAGGGCTGAAAGGATAGGGATAGTATCTCGTTGGTGTTACTTTTAGCGCTCTGTAAACATAGTAGAGGAGATTTACTATAGGCTGATTTGTGAGTATGAGCTTTCTGCTATATGAGTTTTAACAAATGGTATTTCGGAATTGACAGATTTACAGTACTTTTGAGCTAATTAGTAGTATGGTAATGGATGGTGAGAAGCTACATCTTGAATTGAAGTACACAAAGGGATTAAGCTAGCCAGATGCAGTAGCAGCCAAGGTTACTTTGGTGTGTGTGGGGTTGATCTATCCTTGTTACTTGCCGGGGGCCGAAACGTCAGCCCTGTCTGGTCTTCTTTATTCGTCGGCTTGGTCGGGGCTCAGGGCGCGCTCAGGTTGCGCTCAGGTTAAAGCAGCGACTGCTCAGGTTAGTGGGCGAGAAGGGAAATACTACAAGTCGATATTCGCATTCTGTATTAGACTGTTTCGTTATCAAGATTCAACTCCCGTTGCCACGATATTGGCATACCCTATTCCATGTCAGTTTTTGACCTACTATATGGACTACAGGGAAGGATTCTTACTGTAAAGGCCTTTTCTGACTTGTTGTGGACGATATGTGTAATATGAATTGGAGCTTCTGGCTCGCTGATGGTTAAAGTATTCTTTCGTCTTCTGGCAAAGCGACCGAGAAGTCGTCGTTTCGCTTCAGGCTTATAGATACCACGTGCTTTCATGTCCTCTTGACCCGGTAATGAGACTTTGACGGGCAGCTGACTAGCTATCTCAGAGTTTACCAACACTCCTTCGTCGCCAAATACATAGCATTCGCTATTACTTAGATCAGACGAGTACACAGGTATAGCGTAAAATGCGATGCAGGAAACCTGCGAAAGGCTGAGCTTGGAGAGTAGGGACAACGCAGTGGTGTACAACGCAGTGCTCGTGAATGAGGTCATTGAATTTCGATTGATAAAGGCGCGGCCATAAACGCGAGATGCCTGGAGGTCCTGCTCAAAGTTGAACCGTATAGCCGAGTCTTGAGTGTCGACAAATGAGACAGGGCTTGAGTCTTCAAGCGGCCTGATAGTGGATGTCTCATCGCTCGTATACGCGACGATTGCCTGGCCTTGCCCTTCAAGACCCTTAATCCGACGATGAAGATCTTGATTGCTAAACAACAATTCTTGGATTAGACCACAGAGACGCTGATTCCAAAACTCGGCTTCCTTCATCGTTTCGCTAAACTATGTGTCAATTATATTAGTTTGTTTGGCCAAAGAGATCCTTACTGACCATTGGAGGACTGTGAGCAACAAATTGAGGGACGACTTGTGATTCTGCAGTCGCTGAACAATGGTGTTGATGTTGGACGCTTGTCGCGCCCACTTCAATTTGTCAAAAATCCCCAAATCGGAGCTTAGATCCAGATTGTCCAGGATGGTCTGGAGATCAGAATATGTAACGACACATCCAGTCAATGAGGTAAGAACGTTCTCCAAAAGAACCAATGCGCCTCTCTCCTTAGGAATTTGGCTTATTCCGGTTATGTATGACTGCAAAGCACTGATGGCTGCTGCGATATCAGCTATCTCGGTAATGAGATGCTGCACGAGTTTTGGAGAATCCTTAACATTGCTTGTAAAGGAAATTAGCAGTGATGTAAGCTTAGCCCCAGCACTTAGAAGCCCAATGGCTGATGCAGCAACTGACAACGGGTCCATTGTTCAATGATTAAGATGAAGGGGAAAAAACAGGAACTTGGGTACAATTGGGTGCTCGCGTACCTAAGTAACAATGTTTTTCAACACAGCCACCTCTCTGGAGTCGCAAGGCAGAACTTGATCGCCCTGCAAGACAAGGCGCCTGCATCTTGATATGCCTATGCTACAGTAGCGAATCATCGTTCGCCACGCAGTACAGAATGCACCACAAAATGCAAGACAGAAGACAAACATGGATTCGATTGGGTTGTCGAGTCTACAAAACAAAGAGCTGAGTATTGGATTGATGCTACGGTCAGACTACCTACCACAAGGCGTATGGCAGATTCCTATATCAGGTCAATCTGGGAATCATGAGGGTGCGGTGGCTTTATCTTCCATTTTAACTGATAAACTGCGAGCAGTTGTAAATAAGGAAATAACGTGAGTTGGACAGCAACTTGAATGTTTATATAAGCAAGAGAAAACGAGAATAACAAAATTAGTTACATCGGATTACATGTTGGATGCGGCTTAATTGCAAAGCGCTTGGATTATCTGAACTCAGTTAATTCTTTCTGGGACAGACTACAGCGTCATGTACGGTATTATCGCGTGGTAACCCTACAGCAGAGTGACTTGAGCAATTTGACAGCATTTTGGCCAAATTCAAGAATGTCACCATAGGCTGTTTGATTTATATACTTGATGCATTTTGCCAGAGTAAAAATGCGGTTTGAGCGTTATGCTTCATCAGCTAGAAATGTACAATGACAGTTGTGGCACCCAAGGTTTGACTGACATTTAACTGCCCGTCTTTTATTCTCCAGCATGTGAGTCCAGTTCGTTACGTCAGTTTAACCCGGTTAATTTATTTACATGATGATTAACAATTCCCAAAGTCTAACACTAACCTTCTCCTCACTGACCCTGCAGCTTCGAGTCATTGAAACCGTCCATCGATTTACAATTTGCCTCCTACAAATGGAGAAACAGAGATAGAAGCCGGTCTAGGCCATATCGATTGGCAGACGTTTGCACTATCTTCATCTAGACCTAGTGTTAGCGGTTTCTTGCATCCTCTAGCCAGTAGCTTGACGATGTGGCTTGCTCCGAGGCCTGCACGATTCAGCTTAGCTTGGGGATATACCGATCCATAAACCTCTTACGTAGTAGCTTGCGATGAAACGTTTGGCGCAGTTTATTATAGTTTATCAGCCACAAAAGTCAATGGAAAGGGGGGCTAGGGGGTCAAGAAAAACAGCGGAAGAATCTGGGTGGGAGATCGGCGGTTTTTAATGTAAGCCCTTCCGTTGTTTTTCTTGACCCCGAGGGGGGGTTACTTTGCAGTCACTGGAGTGTAGGTTTCAGTGACAGTAAAAATGCTGACCGACATATTTATCTTTACCGATGTCGCGTTATGATGTCATGATACGAGAGTTGTAAACTCAAGACCTTTCGGTCTGCTTCTGACTCGAAAATAATGACTTGTTACCTACGGAGAAATCGATCGCGATTGTTTTTCTAGAGATGCAGATCTCCGGAGCCCGATCGCCGGGATTTCATGACTCGAATGGTAGAGTCCGATCTCCTTCGGGTGACTAAATGCTAGCGATACAATTTAGTCAAAGATCACTAGCAGGGGATATTCTACGCAATTTCTTTGAACCCGTTTCACGCCGATATTTAATCAATACGATACTTCAAGATCGTGGACTGAATACGGCACCTCGCGACACGTACAGTATGTCTTGAGATGACTGAAAATGGTTGCGTGACGGTTTACTGTCACGGAGTTGGACGGGATCTACACACACTTTACTTTTGGCCATCCCTTGCCTACTCAGCGCGTCACACCAATTCGCATCCCTTGAGTCTAGTCCAATCAGTAGTAATCCGCGACCTATCTACTCCAGGATTAGACTCCAGACTACTGCGAAGGCTCCAATCTTGCCATCAACACTTCTTCTCTTAGTGAACAACCATGGAACAGTTCTTGCATTAGTGCATCCTCCTGGAAAAAAAGAGTCTAGGAGAGTTTGAGCGGCATAAAGCATGACTGGTTCCCCGATATCAGGATACCTACAGTCCTCCACATATTGTTTTTTTCCTTTTGTCGTGTTTCGCGAAAAATGCCCGTCTCCGAACATCGGCCGTCCTTCCTTATCGAGGCTTGGACCCTCTATGCCATTGGCACGTCTATTCTCTTTACACGATTTGCAGTGCGATTCAAGACTGTCGGACTTCGTGGACTGCAGAGCGATGACTTTTTTTCACTTCTAGTGCTGCTGTTTTATACAGTGGATGCATTTACAGTACATATGATTTGTATGCATGTCGATACCTCTCATGGTAACATTCGCTGACACTTTCTAGATTTCTTGGGGACGAATATCGAAGGTGGCGCCGCAGCGAAAACACACAGTACGTCCATTCGATCACAACAAGGAGTATAGAAAAGGAAGCTCATGGTTATCCAGCATTGACCGACGATGAACTCGACCAGTATATCAGGGGTTCTAAACTACAACTCGCAGCCTGGTACGCCTACACGGCACTGATTTGGTCTCTCAAGGGCACTATGCTGTGCTTCTTTTCTCGCATGACGATCGGTACATGGCACAATGTTTTTGTCAAGACAGTCTCTGTTATTTGCGTTGTCTCATATGCCGCTGTTTTCCTTACAGTATGTATCACAGCCACAACGCAGTGAGCTTTACTGACGCGATTGTAGATCACGTTTGGATGCTTTCCCTATCACAAGAACTGGCAGTAAGTTTGGAGGCCTCTGGGTATTAACAAATTTGCTAACAAATTACAGGGTTCTGCCAAGTCCCGGACGTATGTTATACAACTCTCATGTTTGAAAGGGAACTAACGCATTATAGTGGTTTGCACTTTAAAGATGCAAAACTTCTTGGTCACAACTGTACTAAACGTCTTGTAAGTCACTCTCGCAAGGGTTACAATGTTTGTATCTAACTTTCCTAGGACTGACGGTCTCATTCTTTGTATTCCCTTACCTCTTCTCTGGAAGCTCCAGGTTCCAGTTCGCAAGTAAGTGTTATAATTAATCTCCCATTTCCAGCTATGCTAACAGGACACAGGAAACTCGTTGTCGGACTTCTTCTCTCCTCGGGCGCTTTCGTCATCGCAGCAGCCATCACTCGAGTCGTCCTCACCCTCTCCGCCAATCCTTCCGCACTCACAATTAACTCATGGGGTGTACGCGAAACCATTGTCGGAATTCTCACAGTCAACATCCCCATCTTACGACCATTATTTTCCAAGGCCTTCTGGACGGGACAGTCTGTATCCAACCTCAGTTCTTCATACCGAACACAAAACCGAACAGCGGGTACACGTGGCAACGGAACGACAGACTTGGGCCCCTACGAGCTCACGCCAAGTATCAATGAAGGCGCAAAGCCAAGCGATAGAGGCAGCCAAGACTCCATCATACCGAGAAACATCAAGTTGGCTGATATCGTTGTTTCCAAGACATACAATGTCACTCATGGCAATGGCGTTGACAATGGGTCGTGGTATGGTGATCACAACGGTGCGTCCAAGGCTTCTGTGCACGCCGAGTCACCCGTATAAGGGGACATTACGTCTCAGGGCAGGAGTAGGGTTGGCGATAAAATGTACAAGTTATAATAGAGTAAACGATACCTTTTCTTCGATAGTATATACGCAAAGCACATGAAGATAGATGTGCAATAAGCAACCAAGTGGATCAACTCTTGACTATTCACTGCTCTGGTGGTTCCAAAATGTGGCCCATGGTTAACCTGTCTGTTTGAAGCAAGGCCTTTGATCTTCCCGTTCAGATCTTGATCACTTCTTGGCAATACTCAAACGAGAAAACAAAGGCGTCAGATTCGTCAGCTGGTTTCTTCTGTGCGCTGAGTGACCCACTTACCCCTGACGGACCGACGGGACTATTGAACCTTGCTTACACGGCACTTTCACAGCCAACTACAGCTCTTCCCAGTCTTGGAACTAGACTCAATTCAAGTTCCGCTAAGACTAGCTTCCTCGAACTATCGTTTTACAGATCTTAGACCTGTAAATGATATTGAAATGCGTATAGTAACGAATAGAATTAATTTTAATTAATTTCAAACATATAGCCTGGATGAAGGCCATCAGCTCTGAAAAGCGGTTTCTCTCTTCTCCAACCTTTGCTGTTCGTACACTCGTTTATACCAACGCCTCCAATTACTTTCGTTAATATTCAGGATGCGTTTTGTCTCATTTGCCACTGTTCTTGGCGCTGCGCTGCTCCCTGCAGTTAATGCTCGCCCTGCCTGTCGTCCTGATACCTCTGCTACGTCGGGAGTATCTGTGACCTCTGTTACTACCACTACTGCTGCCGCTGTCGAAACTTCAAGCACCGAAGCTGCTACTACCGTTGATGCTTCTACGACCTACGAGACTACTACCGACCTGGAGACAACTATCGCGATTTCCAAAACCGCTAGTTCTGACTCTACCGTTCTTATCCCAGCTACCACGGCTGAGACCACTCCTGCTGAAATTACGACCACCACAGCCGAGACAACAATTCCTGAGATCGCGACCACAACTGCGGAAACCACTCCTGCCGAGACAACCGCTGCCGAGATTGTTACCACTACAGCTGAGACAACTATTGCTGATATTGTTACTACCACCACCGCCGCCGCCGCCGGTCCAACCAACTTTGTCGAAAACGGTAGCTTCGAAGACAATACAAGCAACGCATGGGATCTACAAAACAGCGACATCGCAAACAACCCTGCAAGCGCTCACACCGGCGGCCAATATCTGTAATTCATTCTGTTCACCTTCCCAAGCTCACAGACTAACAAAAAATAGCGAGTTTTACATCAACAACGACTTTGCCATCGGACAGGACCAAGCCTCCCAAACCATCAGCGGCCTCAGCACCGACCGCCAGTACGGCTTCTCCCTCTACGCCACTATCTTCAGCAGCCCAACGCCTGTCCGCAATCCTTCCACCATCTGTTTAATTCAAGTACAGCAGGGAACTACACAAATTTCGCAGTTCCGGGTGGACTTGAACAATCTTGATTCGTACCAGCCTTTCAGTGTTAATTTCACGCCTGTGAGCAGCGTCATTTCACTTAGCTTGAAACTTCGCTGTACCAATGGTCAGAGGGTTACGCTTGCTCTTGGTATAGATGATGTTGTTATTGGTGATATTATCTAGATAGCAGATTGGGTTATTATGTTGTCGTTGTGATAGTGTCTCCTAGAATAGTGTCTCCGAGATTTTATTGCTCATCATGCGGCTCAGTTGACAAAGTTCTAATCGGGCTATCGTCTCGAAGATAATTTGTAAATAATATTGTACATGCTTCTACGGTTGTATCTTCAGCAAATCTATACCTCGAAACAATAATTAATTATCTCTCTTCAAGCTGTTGATTCACGTAGGAAACGTTGGCCCAAGTGCAGACAGATGCATTACAGCGAGATATTCCGGATTGAATAGGCATGACATGAATGATGATTTCTATTTTAACTAGTTCACCAATACGGCAATGTCTGAACTGGCTGAATAGCTATAGATTGGCAGGTAATCGCGTATAGGGTAGTAGTACTCCAACTGGCAGATACTCGCACCACCTAATATATCTCTAACACAATCGTGATGATACATAGACTATTAGAAATATACCCATGCCTCAGAGCTCTCTTCTTACTAACCCTTATGCTTAGGGAACATGGCAACCCATTTCTCAATCTGCTTGATCCCCGCTTCTTGAACCGCCTTAACCTCTGGCCAGATATTACCAGCGTTGCGATATGTATCAGTGCAGTGATTCCCCATAGGGTTGATGAAGTGCTTCACATAAGTGCTGTTACCCAAAACTCCTCCAGGTCTTTGATCAGAAGCAAAAGAAGCTGCCCTCCAAGGATCAAACTTTCCATTCACCAGAACTGTCCTATTCAGATACCCAGTCGGATCACTCCAACCACCGTATCGTACATTCCACATATCAGCAGTCTTTCCCTTCGCCAAGCCAAACGTTTCTCCATTAGGACCAGTGGGGAAGTAACGAGAACAAGTCTTTCTGAAGTAATCAGTATTGACCAAACGGGAGACAAGTGTCGGTGTTCCCTTTGGTGAACCCGTTTGCCAGTTTTCGTCAGGTTCGTTGCAGAAGAGCCATTGAACTTGCAGGGTATCGACGATACTTGGAGCATCCAGACCCTTGGCAGCATAAACTAGACTGTCGGCGTCGCCGAAGTTGAAGCAGCCTGTGTTGTTCTCGCCTTTCCAGGGACCTTGTTGCTCGCATCGTCCTGGGATCCAGACCTCTTTTGTCCAGCGAGCATATCCCTTCAGGGCTTTGTCAAGTCCAACACCTTCTGCACCAGGAAGATTTGATTTGTTTGTGGTTTCCACAGCATTTTCGACGTAGTCGCAGAATTGCCATGTGTCGCCTATACGCAAACTAGCTCCTTGGAACGTTTGTGGCCCATAGTTCAAGAGATTCATAAAATCGTCGTTGTGCTTGACGTCTGGAGCGCCAAAGTCCGTCTTGATCTTCTGGATCTCATCCGCCGATCCTATAAAGTCCGTTAGCAGCTATAGAACCAGGGGCGTGTCGATCCATCTTACCGTTCAGCATTACATCGTCCAGATGTTCAATCACCTTCTCCACATCCGCTGTACAATTCTTGGGCAAATACGCCTTGGCTGCATCAAAGTACCTCCAGTAATTCGAAATCGCCTGAGGAGGTGCACTCGATGCCCAGGAAGCCCAAAAGGTATCGGGAGACTCCTTCTGAGAGAACATCACACGGTTACCTTGAGCGGAACAGCCGGTATGAACCCAAGGAACCTGGTCAGGTCTGGAACCACCACTCTTGGCGAATGGTAACTCAGCAGTCTTTGCAAAGTGGATCTTGTCTCGTATCATCTGGTCTTCAGTGTAGTATTTCATATTTTCGGTTGTCAGCTGATCGTAGGGTGAAGATTTTCCAAAGTAACGGTCTTCAAGCATGATCATGACGGCTCCGATGCGCCGCGCAATCATTCCACCAATAACGTAATCATCATGCAGCCAGAACTTTACTTGTTCAGCTTCATCATCGACGGGTGAGATGAAAACGACGGGCGGATTGCTGCCGTTGGCATAGTTCAAGCTGTACCAGTATCGTTGCTCAAAGGTTCCGAGGGATGGGTTGTCGTGGTTAATGAGCTGGTGGAAGACGCCATCTACAACACCGGCCGTGCTATCCGCTTGACGAGCATGGAGTTGAGCTTTTGCAGGGGGTTCGAAACGCACCTCTTGCTTTAAGCTCAACCCCTGTACGTGCTGGAGAAAAACGGCGATAGCCGCAAGGCTGTTGAGGAGATGCATTTCTTATTGTAGTTTGAGAAACATGCAGGAACACAGATGACAGCAGATGGGTTTTCATGATCTTTTAAGGAATTGTTCTTCTCTCATTACCGAGGACTCGGCAGTCCGGTGTCTCGAATAAATTACTTAGCCTATAGTATAAACTCAAAACAACGCGTTAGTAAACTCAATTAAATTACGTCGAATGCCAAATTGCAAGTTCCAGCTGTCATTCTCTGACAAGTCCATAATGACGAAAAATAAAAGGGATTTATAGATATTCTTGTATTTATATACTTTTTCGCATAGTAATGCCAAGATAGTGATGTGCACGATATATATGGATCACGAAATTAACGTGGGTCGTTTCACAGCCCGATCGCAAACTGAAAACTTGCTTACTATGTACGGATCAGTATTTACTACCTTGTGAATCTGGAAAACTCCTACGGCATGAAACTTTCTTATTCCAATCCGTTGAAAAGACAGGCCATCATCATCTCGTTACGTTGGAGGGTAACATCTGTTGCAACAGCAAAGTCGTGATAGTGGAGTCGCCGCAATGTCGCGTCTGGTTTGGCGAACTCTAAATGTAAATCTAATCTGACTTGGGAAATATATTCGTTGGCGAGCCCGGAACGCATAGCTAGTTGTTTCTTTCAGCTGGCGACTAGACTATGGAAAAAGCAATGAGCTGATACTGCCGTGTGCATCCGATCCGAAGTCAGGCATGTAAGTGATGATGTTTGCAGATGGTAAGCTGCATATGGACAAATTTTCGTTCCCGTAGTGTTATAAAACCCGAATGCATTCCAGTGATTATATCTGTTATCCTCCAGTCTATCTCATCTTGGTAGTATACTCTCATAGTTCAGTCTGATACAGACCTTGTCAGGATGACTGTCCTTCGTTTTGTTACCGTGGCACTTGCTGCCCTCACCAACGTCGCCAATGCCGTCCCTACTGACGCAACCAAGCGACAAGATAGCAACTTGCCCTTCCCACTTGCTCACTTCACCAACACAGTGGCATCCGTCCAAAACACATACTGCGGACCGACTGCGAACACACCTGGTGTCAAGTTTGGTGATCAGACCTTGCTCCATGCCATTGGCGACGGCGATACTGTTCAACGTACCAACATCTATCACTCCGAGAGCTTGGGTATAATCGTTGCTTCCCAGGGCACCAACCTGTCAAGCATTACTTCTCAGTCCCACAACATTCAAGCAATTCCCATTATCCCAGATGCAAGACTTGGTCTGCCCTTTGGGTCAATGGTCTTTGCGGGATGGCAAAATGCTTGGTCCAAAGGCTGGAACGATGTCAGTGCAGCTCTGGCCGATACTATCAAGCAGTACCCCAATGATCAAATCATCGTCACGGGACACAGCCAGGGAGCTGCCATCTCACTTCTGACTGCATTGGCGATTCAGAACCAGTTCGGTAATGTCAGTACTATCCGGGAAATCATTGCTTATGGTCCCCCCCGTGTCGGAACCCCAAAGTTCGCCGACGCATTCGATGCCATTTTCCCTGGAAAGTACACGGGTGTTGTCAATGGTGACGATTGGGTTCCTTCTCTCCCATCTCAACCTATCTTCCGACACCCCTCTGGAATGGTTTGGATCAACCCTGCCAATTCAACATCGTGGAAGTTCTATCCCGGCCAGGAGAACCCTGATGGACCTGACTCAAGAGTAATCCAGATGTTTTACCCAGGAACCCTGCAGTTCAACTGGGGAGACCATCAGGGAATTTACATGCACAGCTCCATGGGCACGACTCAAGGACCTTGCCCTGCTCAGGTTGGAGGATTTTAATCTGTGGTTGAGTTCTTATCAGAAAATGTGACATTTTCTGAGTTTAAGAAGCGTATGAATTTCAAGCATTTTGGAACCTGGTTGAGTCAATTATGTGCGGCTACATCATCTACTCATAGTTTGCAACATACAATCTGAGTTCAAGTTGACGATCCACAACCCTGTTATTCTATTACGCTCTTGTCGAATGAGTATAAATACGTACTTCCTGTGTCATCGAGAGGCGAACAAATATTGTTTCTTTCATGCCAGTTCGGAATTGTACGCTAAAGATGTGAGGCGTGTCTAAGCTGTGTCGTGGTATCTAACTAGGTACGTCTATAGTACTATATGTATCAACAGTCTGACAACTACACAACAGAAAATGGCCTACTGAAGTTGCTTTTATAAAGCTTTATATGGAGGCTAATTGTGCTGCCATCATATCATGATTCGTGATGCTCAAAATGATTATTTCTTGTTCTGATGACAAAGCAGGTTTATCTCAACATTCTTGCTCGGGTTTCTCGCCGTGGATCCCCTCAAAATGCGGGGGCTCGACATATCATTAATGCTGACAACCAACTCAACTTAAACAAAAACTTCACAATGACTACTAAACCCTCATTTGACTCTCTTCCTCTCCGCAAAGACGGTCCACCCGGCAACGCCTGGGGCCTTTTCGGCGAAAATGACGAATGCGGCATGCTAAACCTCTTGAATCCCGACATCGTAGCAAAAGCTGCTTCAGAGATCCGCGATGGCGTTCGAGTCTCTACAGACTGGCCTCTGAATCGAATGTCGCGACCTTGTTTCGGTCGAGCACCCTTCAAGCATGAGATTAATACAAAGATCCCTCGTGCAGTGAATGATGATACTTTGACGTTTAATACGCAGAGTAGTTCGCAGTGGGATGGATTTAGGCATTATGCGTATCAGAAGGAGAAACTTTGGTTTAATGGGAAGACGCTTGATGAGTTGTTGTCGTCGGATGTCAACGGTATTCATGGTAGGTCTTTGGATCTCCATAGACAGATTTAAGAGCTAATCGGTGTAGCCTGGGTTGACCGTGGTGGTATTGTTGGACGTGGAGTTCTTCTCGACTATGCCTCTTGGGCAGACAACAACAACATCCCCCTAACACCCTTTGAAACCAAGTCGATTACAGCCACAACCCTAAAGGAAGTCGCCAAAAGCCAAGACACAACCTTCGAACAAGGCGACATACTCTTCATCCGAACAGGATGGGTCCGAGCCTACGAAAAGCTCGCTGACGATGAGTGCAAGACATTGGCAGATTACAAGGTTCCGCCCGCTCATGGTATCGAATCCTCAGAGGAAACCCTCCGATGGCTCTGGGACCAAGGTTTTGCGGCTGTTGTTGGTGATCATCCTAGCATGGAAGCGTGGCCTTGTCAAAATACTGAGTTCTATCTACATGAATGGCTTCTAGCGGGTTGGGGAATGCCGATCGGAGAGCTATTCGATTTGGAGGCTTTGAGCCAAGAATGTGAGAAGCGAAATAGATGGGCTTTCTTCTTTTCGAGTATGCCACTCAAGGTAAGCTACTATGACTTTTGTCTCATTGTTTAGAACCAACGGCTGATGTTTGCAGGTTCCTGGAGGCGTGGCTAGTCCACCAAACGGCGTTGCGATCTTTTAGTCCTTCAACGCAAATTCAAGGCGATATAGTGCTAGTTATGGATCAAATAAACAATTGTGCAAGTTCCATTTGTCCAAATTTACAAAAGATAATTACAACGAAACCACCAAACTGCTCCAAGTACAAGCACTAACGAATCTCGAAACGAACCTCCTCCAAATCATCACCCAAGTCCTCCACTGTCTCAATCTTATCCTTAGTCCAGTCGTACATAAATACTTGACTCACATACTCATACCATGTGTCACTGCCTCTTGACTTTCTTCTTAGCAGAACAAGTTCTCGACAGCCCCCGATAACCGTCACCACCAGCCCTTCTCTACCTTCACGAATTGGTGCAAGGCCAAAGTATCCCTTCTCAGTGTAAACAAGGTCGTGGTCATAGCGGTGCTGGCTCTCCATTTTCTTGCAAATATCCAGGTCAAAGGCTTCTGATTCCTTTGACGACTTTTCCCAGGCCTGGATCCCATCTCGAAGGAAATCTGGAGGAGCCTTGAAGATGTCTGATGTCTCGTTGTCCGTCATGAGCTGCCATACCACGTATGTTGCAAAGTTCATATCATCATCCTCTGAACAGTCGTAAAGCTCCATCAGAGTGCTTAGTAGAGTGGCCAAGTTATTTCTTAAAGAACATTTACCAAGTTCTTCATCAGATCCTGAATGTATAATGCATCTTCCAATGGCTGGGCTTGGAGCATATACCCCACGTCCCAAATCTGCCATGTATCGAATGACTGTCTTCACTACATCCACAGTGCTCATGTCATTCGTAATAGAAACTTTGCAGTTGACCTTATCGATGACATAGCCATTAACGTGAAGTGACTCTTGGGTTGTCATTGGGCGCCCACGCAGCAGGGTATTGTACTCGGCACTGTCTGCACGAAAAGGATGAACAATGGTCGTTCCTGGTGTACTGAAATCAAATACCCACGAAGGAAGGGTTATTCTACCTCGAGTTGCGATAGATTGATTAATCGGATCAAGAAGAGCCCAAAGGCCGTCGCCACAGTCGTCGGAAATGATGTACCGGTTCGCGTGGATATAAATTTCCTCAACAGACTTGTTGTAGTCTTCTTTTGGAGCTTGAACAGATTGCCAATTATGACCTTGATCTTGTTTCCCGCTCCCAAAGGCAATACCGAAAGCTGCAAACACCTTGTCTCTGAGATCCCCTGCTTTGAAACTCGACAATGTCCATAGGGCGAGTTCAACTCAAATATCCCCTTAAGCGAAAATCGGTGTCGTTGATCATGATCGCGGCCATGGAGGAGCTGTAGTCCTCTTGCAATTCGATATAAGCCCGGAGGGCCAACCTGAATGCATCCCAGGAAACTTGGCGTGTCCCACACATGACTATGCCTCGTGGCCCTGCTAGAATAATCTCTTGGAAGACCCAGGCTCGAGTGAAGTAAGATCTTCGATACAACTTGTACCATGCTTCCCAAGTTTTCGGGCCGGTCTTCAATTGCTCCGTAAGGTCACGGATCTCTGTTATTCCGAGAAGTAGTTCTTTATCGGCTCGGCTCAAGAGTCCAGGTACATCATACAGCGTATCTCGTACCTGTTCCATAGCACGGGAAAGAATTGGAACTGAAGCAAAGGCCAGGTCTGAATGGTCTTCCTCTTCACCAATCCACATTATCACTGAAGTAGCCTTTGAGTAGATTTCATACATCATAGAGACTTGGATACCTCGCTCTGAATTATCTCGTTGATTGATGCATATGGCGTCGATCCACAGGATCCTTCTTTCGGTTTCGGATCGAAGGATCTCCAACGCTGCGTAACAATTCGGAGTGACGAGGATACGATCCCCGTCGCAGCGAGTAGGTACGGTTCCAACCTTTCCTTTCCATTCGTATGAGAGAGCTTCAAAAGAAGGTGACTTAGATAGCTCCTATGTGGCCAATGGTTAGAAAGTATTCGTAGCATAAGAGAGGGAGGGAAATAGACATACTACTTGGATCAATGAAAAGCAAATAACATTTCCTTTTTGCCCTGGTTGAAGCTCCAATACCCTAATGAATCCTTGTGGGAGAGGCTGATACTCGAAGGATGTCTTGGGATCTTTCCGTTGTTCCTCAGCTTTCCTCAGATACTGACCATCACGGCGCAGCGTCTGGGCCTGAAGCAAAAGCTTGACGGTAGATTGTCGGCCGCATTCTTTCGCATGTGATAGAGCTGTCCGACCTTGGTCGTCTTTCGCACACAGGTCAGCACCCATATCAACCAGAGACTGAACTACCACATCCTGCCCAGCCCAAGCTGCAACCATCAACGGGGTTATTTCATATCCTTCTATATGGTCAATGTCTGCACCATACTTCGCCAGCAGTTCCACCATTGATGCTTGTCCCAATTTGATAGCAGCAACAAGAGGAGAGAGCTGAGAGCCCGGTATAGTATCATGTCCAGCTCCATTCTTCAAAAGAACGTCGGCGATATTCCATTTGCCGTTGTACACAGCACTAAGCAAAGGAGTACCGCCATCTCGATCAACCGTTCTCATTTCCACGCCCTTCCTGAGAAGGACTTCAATAACAGGTTCGGAGCCTTTCGAAACTGCAACTCGTAGTAGGCTAACTGGATTATTATCGCTCAATTTTGATTTGGCACCTAGACTCAAAAGAATCTTCACAGCGTCTTCATGCCCTCCTATAATCGCATATTCAAGTGGCGTGACTTGACATACGTCTTCATGCTCGATATTAGCATGATTATTGCAAAGCAGATCGATTATAGTCGCATTGCCTTGTTGCGCAGTAAGGCACAGGGCTGTAGATCCGTCTTGGTCGACCCTATCGATCTGAGCACCGTTTTCGATCAATACTTGTACCGCGCGTTGTTGATTTCGAATGGCGGCATCTATCAGCGGTACTGCCTCTCTACTAGATCCATTGACGTTCGCTCCCGCCTTGAGTAACCGATTCATCTCTGGAACGCGACCCTTCGAGGCCGCCGATGCGAGCTGGTCTCCGTAGATGATGTCACCGCAGTCATCTGCAGGATTGGTATCATTTTGCTGTCTAGGGGCAGGCCCCACCAATTCATCTGTGTCGCTGGTAGAGGAGGCGCCCTCGCTCGCATTCTCAAGATATTTCTCAAGGCCCAAACGATTTAATATCTGGTGACCATAACGATCACCAAGATACCGCGTGATATTGACGACAACATCAGGCCGAGTTCCACCTTTGACAACCCGTACAATGTACTCTAAAGTCACACCACCTTTGTCAATGAGTAAGCCCACCACCTCCATATGATTAGCATTTAGAGCCAAGAGCAGTGGTGTCATGCCGTAATTTGTCATTCGGTTGGGGTTGCTTCCTGCTTCCAACAAATGGTTCGTAATGTCCACAAGACCATTTTGACACGCAACACATAGCGACGAGTTGCCATCCGAGTCCGACAAGTCAACCTCGGCCCCAAACTCCAGGAGTCTTTGTACCACTCCATCATGGCCGCATTGAGATGCCCACCAAAGAGCTGTCTCGCCGTTGGAGTCTTGAAGGTCAACAAGGCCACCTTTTTCTAGGATGCTATTGATCAAATGCTGGTGGCCATACTCTGCCGCTACTGATAGAGTGCTGCGATCAGAGGTACTTAGGACATTGATATCCACTCCCTGATGGAGAAGACGCATCATTTGGGACATGTTACCATGCTTCACGCATGCAATCAGCTGGTCGTTGGGGGATCGTTGCGGGGTAGTCCAGATTCCTTTAGTGCTTGCACCGAATTCCACCAAGTAAGACGCTGTCTCTGTTCTGCCCATCATATTTGCACGGTCCAGCACCGTGGAGCCTTCAGGTAATTCCGCTTCCATGTCTACACCAAGCTCCAGTAAAAAGCGAAGCAACAGGTTGTTTTGATCACGAAAGGCGTAGTGCAGCGCGCAGAAACCATCGGAGTCTCTTGCATCTCGATCGGCGCCGTATTCTGCTAGCAAACGAACGACTCCAATCTTGCCTCTCAGTGCAGCGAGTAGGAAAGGTGTTTTCTGATTGTTGTTCCTACTTTCGATGTTTGCGCCCTTCTCAAGAAGGAACCTTGCTATCTCGGTATGACCGCAGGCTGAAGCAAAATGAAACGGTGTGTTCCCATTGCTATCAGAGACCTCGACGAGAGCACCATTTACGACGAGAATGCGTGCTATCTCCAGACTCCCAGATCTAGCAGCGGAAATAAGAGGCACAACCACAGAAGGGTGGTCTTGTTGATTGACATCAATGGCCACCGATCCAAGAATGAAACTGGCCACATCTTGTGCTTTGCCGAAGGCTGCATATGATAAGACGTTGTATCCGTCATTGTTGATGACCGTCAAATCGGCCCCAAGCTCAATGAAATATTTCCTAAGCCCATGTCAGCCAATTCCGATATGTTAGGGTTAAAGTTGGGTGAAATTTATTGCCCAAGCAGGTCCTCCAAATTCTTGTTTTCACTTACACTGTCGTGCCGTGGTTATTCTTGGCCGCGTGGTGCAAAGCTGTGTTACCATCCTTGTCCTGGAGGTCAATGTTGGCTCCCAGCTTGATGAGAAGCTGGACGGCCTGAATTTCCCCACACCGGCTTGCAAACAAAATAGGCGTCATCTCTTCAGCATTACGACAATCAACATCGATATTCCTATCGAACAACGATTGGATGATCTCGCAGAATCCACCTCTTGCTGCGTAGTGCAAAGGAGTACTACCGTTATTGCTGCGATACTTGGTATCGGCTCCAAGATCACAAAGTAACTCAAATGCTTCGGATCTTCCAAACCATGCCGCAAAATGTAGAGGAGTTTGACATTCCACATTCTTCTTCTCTAGACTGGCACCTGCATCCTTCAGGATAGAGATTATCCCGGTGGATCCGAGGCCAGCGGCGAGATGTAGAGCAGCAGCTTTTGATGGACCTGATCCGAGGTTGATGTTGACTCCGTCCTTGACAATTTTTCTGACGAGTTCGGTCTGCCCCTCCATTATCGCCCAGATCAATGCTTTGTCCTTATTCAAGAAGTCTCCGTCCACGCTGTATCCTCCCCGGCACAAGGCTTGGCCCAAGTCTGCCGTGACGGGAATGTCGGTACATATCAGCGTCTGGCTAGCAGGTACATGCTGGGATTCCATAGCGATGGTGTCGCGTTCGTGCCTCTGTTCTGACAATGACGGGACAAAAATGGTAGCCAGTTTCAATAAAGTCAAGGCTTTGAATCAAATCAAGTTTTTCAATGCCAGGGGACGAGAGGAAGATGTGTTTTTGCTCTGCGGGGAAATAGTACAGCCGCAGAACTTGATCGCGATTACCCAGGCTGATTCGGACGGATCAAACAATTGTTACTGCCCAACTGCACACTTCTCAATAAGTCTGAGGTGGCAGTGCCAGGCAGACGTCGCCCCAGTTATGTTGTAACACGCCAGATATTGGTGGCGCGGAATCTGACAGGGGGTTATTCGCAGAGAAAGCCTTGTGAGTCTTGATGCAGGCCAATAATCAGGCGACCAATGCGGCTACAAACATTCGCCAAGGCTCTCGCATCCTGGCGGTAGCAGTACATAGAGGCTGACTCCTCCAAGCTGAGTACACTATAACAGACAACAATCGAAACCCTGCATTGTCATTTACTTTTCTTCGGCACCTCATCGAGTTGTTGTTAAGTCTGTTCAATATTTTCTGGCTATCGCGGCAAATTTGATCGTAGTGTCTGAAGTATCACTCAGAGTCATCTCGTGATGTTCCAAGTGCGTCCAAGATAGACGACAAAGATGCACGCATCCGACTACTTTTAGTCACACATAAGCTTTACTTTCAGAGTGAAAGACTGAAGATCTATTAAGCGATGATAAAAAACGTACCAAACTTTGAGCCTGGAAGCAGTAGGTTTAAAGTGCTATATGCTCTATTGAAGAGTCAACACAGGTGATCATGCATGTACTCGAAGTTCATGTAGAGTAGGTTACTCCATTCAATTAGTTATTATCGTATTTAAGGCTACCAACTGGACCTTTAATATAAGATGTGCTATTCAAAGGATTCTTGTTCTCCTCCACAGACTTACGACCTGGTTGCAGCGGTGGATCATGCACACAGGGATCGTCGTCAGCAGGAAGTGTAAGTTCGACAAGACCAAAATAGTAATCGAGGGCTTCAGAGAGACCGCCATTATTTGATCCAGACGGCGTATACAATGTTGAACCATCGAGCACCTCGTCTTCATCGATCCATCTCAAGTCTTTGCTTGAACTTGTTCCTTCGCCTGGGGGTTCTGTGTCTTTCGGTGCTGGTTCTGTCGTTGTGTGATCGTAATTGATATTCTTTCGTACGTTATCCCGCACCCATCTTCGGATCTCCTTGGCTAGTGGCGCAGTAACCTTATTCTCGGCTTGTGCAACAGCTATATCAATAGCTTTCGCCTCACAGGTGCAGTTCCCACTAGCTGGACCACCGCAAATAGCACAGTCCTGATCCATAACGTATTGCACAGGTTTCTTTCCTTTGGCTTTGGGTTCCTTATAGTGGTGTTTTGAGCTACTTGAAGCTTGTCCCCCAAGAATAGATTTTATATTGTTTGAAGATGTTCCGTCTTGTAAATTTCAGTGCGCTGGGAATTGAAAATCAAGATCATCCTCTTCATCAGAGTCCCAATATTCATAAGCGTCCACCTCAAATGCGGATTGAATCGTGCTTGTTTTGCCCGGACCAGAGTCACTCAGATAATCATTCTGACTCTCAAATCCATCAAGTTCATCATTCTCTTCATAAGAGGGCGGTAGTGATTTGAGTGCCAAAAGCCGCATGTGGCCCACGACGTGATTTTCCATCGGTATATCCGTCTTTTGAAGGCCACAGAGAGGACAAGCTACGAATAGCGGCCCTATCGTATGAGCATTGCGATCTGCTAGCACTTCAAGCTGGGCATCTGTGAAATTGCGAGGATGACTCGTTTTCATATGATCAAAGTAACCATCTCTTGTTTCGGCCATGAATTCTGAGTGGGCTTTCGATTTACAGCGCCATCGCAGGGTATGTTCTTTCATATGCTTGATCCACGTGTTACTATGAGAGTATAAATGCTCCGGAGAATCACAATTCTCAAAGAGACAGACATAGGGATCTAGGTCATTCTTAACATGAAGCCTACGATAAGTTAGTTCATATAACCAACCGCCTAAAGGGTAAGGAAAAGCTTGACGGTAGGCTTATAAGACTTACTTCCACTTCTTCTCATCAAGTACTTCACGGATTGGTAAAACGTGGAAGCAATATGGGCACGCAACCTCGGCCACTGCTTCAATGCAACTTTCCCATGCCTGAGCCAAAACGGGATCTCTTCCGAAATTAGCAGCTGCGTTTTCAATTCTCTCCTCAGCCTCTTCAATAGGCACTGCCACATAGTCATCGGGTGGAGGCGATACTAGCGTTTTCCTGTACTGTAGTTCAATACTCTTTTTCTCTCTGTTGTACCTTCGCATAAGACCAGCAGTAGGTGGTGGAGGAAAGCAGAGTTCATCATTGCTACTGAGAGCAACCGTCTGTGATACTGAGATGATAGAAGGAACGGTGGCTCGTCTGAACTTCTCAGGTGAGAGAGTTGTGGCAGTTTTAGTGATAGACTGAACTTGGCTCCGACTGGGCGCTTCCACAACACGATGTTTGACAGATCCCTGCGCTGTTTCTCCTGTTGGTTCTGGCCTTGGATGCGATATGACGGGTTTCGCAACGGCTGCTTGAAGACGAATTGGGGTTTTCTCATAGCGCTCACGGCGATAAAGGATCCTTTTTCGCCGAAGAAGCATGGTGGATGCAAGACGTGTACGAATATCTTCGCTTGTTCCAGGAAATCGATCGCGTATGTAATTTATAAAGAGTTGTCGCAAAAATGGCTCTGCGTCATTCCCTTCATCGTCTCTTATGCTGAAAAAGTTGACTGCTTTGGCGTTTTGCGTCTCTTTACTTGCGCGACGGATGGTATTTGAGATTTTGTGAAGTAAAGTGATTTCATCCCGCAGGTTGTCCAGTGTATCGTCAAATTCTTGCAGGGAGTCTACCAGGTGCTTCTCGGTCAACTCAGAAAGGGTAGAGTTAATAATTCGAGTACCTATCAACGCGATATAATTAGTATTAAAGACTAAAGAATCTAGTGCCTCAGGTCTTTATGGCTCAGAGCTGCGACGTACACGACTTGACTCGGTAATCGAGTGTCTCCAATAAGGCAACAATGGCATCCTTAACATCAGGAGCCTCTCTCAAACGATTATCCAACGAAGCTTTGCTTGCACTAAACACATTTAGATTGGCCGCCCAAAGAGAGAACCTCGCAAGTTGATCCTCAACTCGCACTAGTGACAGTGATAGTGTTGAGTTGAGAGACGAAGTGACTTTGTCAGCCTTGCCAGTACTGTTGAGACAGTTTTGAAAAGACTCGAGACATGACTTGGCGCAGTCTACTATTGTGATTTGTGGTAATGGTTCTTGTTGCTCAGTAGTGGCTGGGTTGGACATTGTGCAGTCATTGCTTCCAAAGGAATCAATAGCTTCAAAATTAAGAATAACACAAGATACCACAATAGTCGGGTCAATATGCATAAAAGCCTCAATAGTGAGGCAACTGCCAAGAAAAAGAGGGGTAAATATGAGACAATGCCTGTAGGGTTATTAAGTAGCATTTATCTCTAAGTAATCAGATAATCCTCAGCCTCATTTGGACATACCCCAGCATGTCAGCAACTAAAAAGACTCACCGAATCCATCTCATCGACTCGCCTGACTTCCGACGGCGACAGCACGGTCAAAATGGACTGGAGTAATAGTTTCCCAAAAAGCAGAAACAAAATAACATTTATACGATTCGCCTACAAGGCGATCCAGCGGATCACTACGACTCTACGGCTCGATGAACATGACGAGGATCTCAAAGCATTCTATTCCAAACTCATTGTCTACTGCACTATAATAGAGAGCCGTTTATTCTCTTTTCCCGAAAATGAGTTTTCAGACACCGGCCTCGTCAATTTATTGTCAACACCTTTGGAACGAATATTCACCGACAGGTTCAATCGTCTCTCTATGAGTACCTGGCCACTAGAGTTGTCCCATCTCCACGCAAAGATCCGAGGTATCAAGAACAACGCTGCTAAGATCAAAATCCTTGGAACCTATATGGAAATGGGATCAACACCTGAGAGTCGCAGTGAAATCTCAGAATCCCTGAACTTCTGCGAAAATGAGCTCAGGGTCAGATACCCAGAAGACTTATCTCGCTGGGCTTTTGAAGATCTTGTTCCTCAGTTAAGCATCAGCGAGCCCACCTACGCCGTCTGGAACGCAGCCCAATCGACATTCAAAGCCATGGTGGCGTGCATGGACTGCCCTTGCACACCAGCACACGACCTCAGCGCTCGTCTTTTCATGGGAACTTATCGAAAGCCTGAGTTTCAGTCTAACGATAACATGGATCAAGTTGACTTCGACATGTTTCTGTCATCGCAGCAAAGCTGGCAGGAAGCGATCGTGCACACGAGTAAAGAGAAGAAGGTTCAGATAGTGATCGAGGAACCGCAAGATTCACGACCGAAAAAGGATTGCGTTAGGACGATGAAGGTCAAAAGCTTATGTGAACCGATCGCAAAGATTAACTCCAAGGCATCATATCGTCTCGTGTTCAAAGTCACACAAAACCAACTATTCAAACTACAGTCTGAAAGGAGTGGTAAACCCATTGATAATTCACAAAGCGCCGTGTCGCTCGACGAGTTCCTGAGAAGTAGATCTGGCTCCTTAACAGAAAAGACAAAGCGGATCTTGGCGGTGATTCTCGCCTCCGCTGTTTTTCATCTTCACAATACTCCATGGTTGCAATCTACATGGAGTTCATCCGACATCTTATTCTTTCGGACACCATCATCAGCGATACCTCTCAGGCCATTCATACACAGACCACTTTCAAGTCTTCATCAAACCGAGGAACCGAATTCAAATGATGGAACAACTCTGGACTCAGACGACATCGATCCAGACGATATTGATCCAGACGACATTTTAAGCCACGATTTCCCCACACTCGTCATTCTAGCTATGATGCTATTAGAGTTGTACTTTGTGGCCCCATTTGACATCTTAGCCCGAAGATTCGACATCAATCTCGAACCAGATTCGCAAACCACAGCCTTTACAAGATACATGGATGTCAACTACGTATTCAAAGCTTGCCAAAAGGAAATTCCAAGCAACTCTCAGTTCTATTTAGCGATCGAGAACTGCTTGGATCCAAAAGTCTGGCAGGATGAGGAAGGGAGGAAACTCGATGATCCCACATTGAGAGCCAAGATCTATAAAAGCGTTGTTCTACCACTCGAGACGGAGCTCAGTCAGGCTTACGGCGATGTGAAAATTGAAGATCTGGATCGAATTGCACAGGATATTGACTTTGGATGTTGGGGCCAACCGCTAACAACACGGGATCAACGGAGCAGTACTGCGAATGCTAATGGTCGTGTTTCTGTATCCACAGACTCTCCTCGTCAATATCCAGAAGTCCTACCATTGCGACATCAACACACGGATGAAACCATTCGCGACAGAAGATCACATATAGATCCCTCGTCGAACAAGAGAAGATGCAGTCGCTCCCCCAGTGGCGTGGAATCCAACGGTGTCTTGTCCGAACTATCACCCCTACCAGACGTACCATCTTATTCCCGCTCATCCTACACCGTCGGTATTCTCTGCGCCCTCCCACTCGAGCTTCTTGCAGTGCGCGCTCTATTCGACACCAAACACGACAGTCCTAGGTACATACGTGGAGACAGCAACACATATGCATTAGGCACATTGAGCAATCACATGGTAGTAGCAGCTTGTCTCCCAGCTGGCGAGTACGGGACGAATGCAGCTGCGGACTCTGCGTCCAACATGAAACGAACCTATCCTAACATTGAATTCTGTCTTCTTGTTGGTATTGGTGGAGGTGCTCCTACTCTGGATAATGATATAAGGTTGGGCGACGTGGTTGTGAGTCTACCCACGACTAAATATCCAGGCGTGATTCAATATGATCTCGGTAAAGAGATTGAAGGCAACACTTTTGAACTTACGGGGAGTCTTCACCGTCCTCCGCGCTGTCTGATGACTGCTGTCAGCTCTCTGCGATCCAATCCTGATCTTCCCTCCAATGCGCTTCAGTCGTCCCTTGAAGAAGTCACAAAACGTGTTCCAGAATCTTGGCAGGCACGCTATACACATCCAGGACAAGACCAAGATTACCTTTTGAGAACTACATGTACTTCTTGTCAGGCCCACGGTGCGTGTTCCAACAGAGAGGCACATGTACAGAAAAGAACACCCAGACCAACCAACCATCCCGAGATCCACTATGGTCTCATTGCGTCAGGAAACAGAGTCCTAAAAGACGCATGTGTGAGGGATCGCTGGGCCAAGGACTATGGTATCTTGTGTTTCGAAATGGAGGCGGCTGGAGTTATGAATACGTTTCCGTGTCTTGTTATCAGGGGCATATGCGATTATGCTGACTCTCACAAGAACAAACGGTGGCAGCATTACGCAGCTGCTACGGCGGCGGCTTACGCCAAGTTATTACTTGGTCATACAGCTGCAAATATCAGCGACTGCCTAAGACTGTCAACTGAGGAAGAACAAGGGGGTGCGTTATTTAATGAGGTTGAAGAGAGATCTTTTAAACGGCAAAGGGTCTCAAATGTAACATTAGATACTCCATAGTATAAGTAAATGTGGCGGGGCGTAAACGGTCTTGCAAGCTGAACGTTCTGTCTATCTATTTATCTGAATATATATATAATAAACCTAGCCTTCCAGTAAACATCCTCCTTATCCTGTTCTATCACCACCCTGACGCGCTTGTATACAAGCAAAGACTTATCCTCAGGAGCTAAGCACTAATAGGGAAAATGTGTCGGTCTTCAGCTGACTTGTCATACATGGCTTACAAGGTTTCTCACCAGAGCACGTGATGGTGAGATCAGGTACAGGACGTCAAACTACAGAGCTGAAGACCCCGCTCAATCTTGGCATATGACAATGGCTACAGAACCTGAGATTTCCCTGTCGATATTCCGGCTCAAGGAAGCAACACGAATCAATGTGGCGCAAATACTGAGACGGTATGTACATCTTCCCTCTATCGAATATTGCTTCACAAGGGTCTTACATGACAACCGCAGCCCAAAGGAGAATCCAGCAAGAGTCATTCTCCTTGTTGGTCGTTCAGGCGCAGGGAAATCCTCAATTGCAGAACACGCTACAGACACAGCCGGCTATCGAAATGATACCACTAATTTATGTAGGTGAAATGCACTGTTGCTTGTTACGTCACTGACCTAGAATATCCAGCAACGACGGATTGCGAGGTTCTGCGAACGACCATCGACGGAACTGAGTATTTCTTTATCGACACCCCCGGCTTTCACGACGATGTATCAGCTGTCGCAACCTTTGAAAGGATTTCTGTCCTTCTCAATACTATCAACAACCACGCCGTGCTGGTAGGGTTGTGGTATGTCGTCGATACCACGATATCCCATACACCACTGGATACGTCAGTAGTTGAATGGCTACAACGCTGCTTGGCAATTCCTCCCTTCCCCTCTCTGGCGGTCATTGCTACGCACTGGGACTCAAACATACCACTGAAAGAGATAGACCATCATTTCGGGCGGAGGATGGACATTCTCAAAGACCTCATAAATGGTGGAGCCTCTATATTCAAGTACAAGACAGTATCCAAGGACGGCATTGAGACGCCCGAGATACTCGAGATACTCGACTGGAACAGACAAGGGAGAATATGTTTGAGCTTGCAGCTCCGGACAATGATCACCCGACAATATGGAAATCCCTCATCTATCGAGATCCCGAGACGCAACACTAGTGACTCGGTATCTTCGACTGAAAACAAAGGTATTTGGACTTGATCTACTAAGGAATACTCAAGCTAAAACTCACAGGTCGTCTTCGAATGTTTTTTTTCCAAATTTTGCTCTCCTTTGAAGATTTCAGTCACTCTAACTCATCTACGTCTGATCTCGATCCCTTCTCCGATATCTCATCGGATGACACACCTGACTTCAGTGATATAACTACCCTTCCCGACATCCTTTCAGTGCCATTCAGGTTTATGTCTCATCTTGGGATAGTCGCTATCCAAGATGAAATCTTCGCAGACAAAGAACTTTCTTTGAGAGACAAGTTTGCCACTGGGAAAATATACGAGCACCCTGGGCCCTACCTAAAGCAATCTAACGACGCCTTCGGAAGGCCGGTAGACACCACGTTTCTTAACAACATCACAGCATTGGAGTTCATCACTTATTCAAACATGGATGATGCGGAACTTGATGTTTTAGGTGAGTCAACTAGTGATTCTTTTCGCCTTTTCACGCCCCTCCTCTTCGCCCTCATCCTAGCAAATCTAAAGACTGGTGAAAATAGTCCAACAGCTCATCAGCGTAAATGGAATTCTGCATCTCCGACCAGTATATCATCCCATATTCTGGAACAGTCACGATTTCGCCTGTCGGTTCGCTTATATAGCTGCTACACCTACATCAGATTTGAGCCGTCTTCGCCAGTTGTCCACGACATTTGAACGTGCCAAGTTTGCATTTATAAGAGAGCCAAAGCCAAAGCTATCGCCTATTGCTATATACAGTTTTTTCGCGAAGCTTTTACGTCTACACAACAGTCCTCGCTATCTCTACAACAACCAGAATTCCGTCATGTCTCGCCATGCCTCGGAAGGCAAAATGTTTGCTAAGATGGTGAAGCTGAGATTTCCAATTCTGAGATTTCTAAATGAAGTAACGGAAGAGGAATGGAATGATCTTATATTCAACTACAAGATAAGTGTGTGGCGCTGGTTGCAAGGGGGAGGATCTATAACGAGGGCGAAAGCGAGGGCAAAGGCCAAATGGGGTGATGTGCGCAATGAAGCTGAGCTTAACGCAGCACCACGATCCCTATGAGCTATGCATGTTATCCACGGAATTATGTTTTCCCTCAGTCTGGGGGAAACTGCTGACAGTTCGTTTAGTTGGTTACCAAATTATCTTAGCGGTATTACTTAAGAATATACATTTATTCACACATCACAACGCACAAGATGGTATCACACTTGATTTTAGATTTAGTATATTATTCTAAGAAATTATTTATCTGAAAGGTAATAGTGTGCAGGTAATAGGTGCATAGTAACCAACTATGCATCGTATATAAAAAATCTCCAATCCGTCATATACTCATAGCTCCTTCATGAGCATTAGAAGTGAAATTAAAAAATAGTTGTTTCTTTACAGGAAGAAAGCGACAATACCGGCAGCGAAGAGAGTGGCCTGGATGCTACCAGCGACACGTCCACCAGCGTTGACAACCTGAGCGGGCTCAGTGGGGGTGGAAGCAGGAGGAGCAGGGTAGGTCTCGACAGGCTTGGTAACAGCGGGAGGAGCAGACTCGACGGGCTTGCTGGGAGTAGGAGGCTGAACAACGGGCTTGGTCTCCTTGGGAGGCTGGGGCTGCTCAGGCTTCTCAGGCTGCTGGGGCTTCTCGGGCTCCTGGGGGTGCTCAGGCTGCTCAGGCTGAGGAGGAACGGGGTAGGTGGGGTGAGACTCAACAGGAGGCTGGACAACAGGCTTGGTCTCCTTGGGAGGAGTAGGCTGCTGAGGCTTCTCAGGCTCTTGAGGGTGCTGAGGCTTCTCGGGCTGCTGGGGCTGCTCGGGGTGCTCAGGCTCGACAGGCTTGCTGGGGACGGGAACGGGGACAGGGTATGTCTCCTTGGGAGGCTGAGGCTTGGGAGGGTTGTAGGTGCCGTTACCAGGGTGAGGAGGCTGAACGACGGGGTGAGTCTCCTTGGGGGGCTGGACAACGGGGTGAGTCTGCTTGGGAGGGACAGGGACGACGTGGGTCTCAGTCACAGGGCAGAGAGTGGTACCGACAACGACGGTCTCAGTGCGAGTGTGAGGACGCTCAGGGCAGTCGACAACATCAGGAGGGCACATGGTGACAGTGGTGACCTTGGTGCTGTAGATGGTAGAGGTGGTCAGGTGAGTGGTAGTCTGGTGCTCGACGGGAGCAGTCTCGACGGGCTTGCTGGGCTTGGGGTGTCCCTCGGTGACAGGGCAGACGGTGGTGCCAATGGCGACGGTCTCAGTGCGGGTGTGAGGACGCTCAGGGCAGTCGGTAACCTCAGGAGGGCACATGGTGACAGTGGTGACCTTGGTGGTGTAGAGGGTTGAGGTGGTCATCTCAGTAGTCTCGTGCTCGGGAGCAGTGTAGACGGGAGCAGTCTCGACAGGCTTGGTGGGCTTGGGGTGCTCCTCAGTGACGGGGCAGACAGTGGTGCCAATGACGATGGTCTCGGTGGTGACGTGAGGTCGCACAGGGCAATTGGTAACCTCAGGAGGGCACTGGGTGACAGTGTATGCAGTGGTGGTGTAGAGGGTTGAGGTGGTCATCTCAGTGGTGCCGGGGTAGCCAGGCTTGGTGTACGAAGGCTTGGTGTAGATTGGCTTGGTGTGAGAAGGCTTGGTGTGAGAAGGAGGAGGGTAAGGAGCCTCGTGGCCACCAGTGGTGGTCTCCTCAGGGGGAGGGTACTCGCTGGAGGTGGACTCGACGGGAGGAGTAGAGTCGCTGGTTGTTCCCTCGGGAGGAGGGTAGACATCGGTGGTGGACTCTCCAGGGGGAGGGTAGACACCAGTAGACTCGCCAGGAGGAGGGTAGACTCCAGTGGTAGACTCGACGGGAGGAGGGACCTCAGTGGTGGACTCTACAGGAGGGACAAAGCTGCTGGTAGTCTCCTCGGGGGGAGTAACCTCAGTGGTGGTGCCATGAGGAGGAGGGACCTCGGTGCTCTGTCCAGGAGGAGGGTAGACATCAGTGGTAGACTCTCCGTGAGGAGGGGGGACCTCGGTGCTCTGTCCGGGAGGAGGAGGAACCTCAGTGGTGGACTCGTTGGGAGGAGGGACCTCAGTGCTCTGTCCTGGGGGAGGGTAGACACCAGTGGTAGACTCTCCGTGAGGAGGAGGGACCTCGGTGCTCTGTCCGGGAGGAGGAGGAACCTCAGTGGTGGACTCGTGAGGAGGAGGGACCTCAGTGCTCTGTCCGGGAGGAGGGTAGACACCAGTATGCTCAGTCTGCTGAGGAGGAGGAGGAACCTCGGTGCTCTGTCCGGGAGGAGGGTAGACAGCAGTGGGCTCGGTGTGCTGAGGAGGAGGAACCTCAGTGGACTGTCCAGGAGGAGGGTACTCGTTTCCAGGAGGAGGATAGCTGTTGCCGGGAGGAGGGTAGCTGTTGTCGGGAGGAGTGTACTCATTGTCAGGAACAGAAGGGACGGGCTCCTCGGATCCAGGAACGGGGTAGTGCCTCTTCTCGACGGCAGCAGCGTTGGCGACGGCGACGGCCGCGCTGAAGATGACAAGACCACGCATATTGAATTAGAGAGATCGAAGTTTAACGAGTGCTTTATAAAACGAGTGAAAGCTGTTTGTGTTAAACGAAAGTGAGGTGAGGAGGGTGAAGAGAAAATCGGAAACTGAGATGGATGGGAAAGTATTCTTATACATGCAGATGGGTTGCCCCCCCCAGGTTGTGTCTACAGATCTTATCATCTCCTTATTTCGTATGTCGGCCCAACTCCGCTCGAGTAAATACGGGCGTTCTCCATAGGTATCCCGGTAAACGTGATGTCATCCTTGTCCAAGTGGTTGAACATGTGGATGAAGTTGAAGAGGTTGGCCCTGTGTTGTGGTGGAGTCAGTAACCTAGCCCTTCAACCAGGCGACAGCATGGCACTACAGGGTTGACGGTCAGGACGAAAGGGGGTTCCGTAATAACCATGGCGAGAATCACGATGTTGCAACATAACATTTCGGATGTGACGGGATCCTGGTCCCCGTGCATCGTGTTCGTCTATGTACCATTGTTAATTTATGTTTTTTGACGAACGGTTCAAACGGTGACTTGTGGGTTATGTGATTGGTCAATGCATCGTAAAACGGCTTCTTTTTTGGGATAGACTTAATTAGAGCGCCACTGGCAGTTGCAACCTCTCAGGTCCCAGGAACCGTATACCCGTAGTGACACTCTTACTCAGAGTTTATCCCGCGGGGTAAACTTGTACAGTAGTAAGTAACACTAACCCCCTGCCTTAGACTGTTGGTCTAGTGTATGATCTGACGCGGCCGACTAATGGAAAGGAACTTTTTGCGATCTGCACGCACCAAAAAGCCCCTGTCAGTAGTGTGCATACACAGAGCACAGTTGTTGTGACTACAGCAAAAAAGATACATCTCCATGATTCCATTCGTGGGGCTCTGCCTTGGTGACCAGGATGATGCTGGCAAATCATGTCTTGACCTCGTATGAATTGGCCGTCCTTGGCCTGCCACTTGGCTACATACACGAGAAAACTTCCCTGCAAAAGTCATCGTTGCTTTGTCGCTCCACTTTATTACCAAAATCTCGCGTGTTGCCCGTCTAGCAACTTTCTCCTCTTTTGTTCTTGATAGCGACTTGGCGGTGGAGTTGAGTCAAGTACCAGAAGCCGTTGAGCATTAAAAAAAGCAATGGCGAATAGTAACATTTTTTTGTATTCTCACAGAGTACGGAAGGAACAGTTCTATCACTCAGTCGTAATCAACCCTGTTGTTGGTGATCAGGGTATATGATGTTACTTCCGCGATGTGATCCTTGCTTCGAATCAGTCCCCGCTTAACACACTCGCTATACGACGCTGACTCAACCAGAAATGTTTCCTCTCTCTACTCAACCGAATGGCACAGGATATCGGCATTTCTCAGTGGATTCGGTTTATATTTAATTCTGCAATTTTTAAGTTGATGCTACAAAACTTAATCAATGCAAAAGGCTTAATCTCTTGTTCCTGCATGGGTCTCCATGTCTCTACTGTAGAGTGAGTTGTTCAGTTCATAGAGTAAACAGCATCCACAAATGTTTCTCCAGAAATGCATGCATGTACTCATTATCACTCTCTGTTGGCGCTGGAAACCTTCAATGGGTTGATGAGTGGATAGAGCAGATTGCAATGCAACCACTCTGCAGATTCGACATCCCTACAAGGCAAGATAATAACAAGATTGAAATGAAAATCAGCGACAAGCTCTAGGGTAACATGTAATCATATTATCACACCATGATTAACCAACACGAGTCAAATCATTTCAATGCCTGCCACGGCCGGCCATTGTTGCCGAAGCCGAGTTCCAAAAGCTTGGCCTCGTTATAGTGGAGGGATCAGGTAATCACCACATCATGACGGGAATCGATCACAAAACCAAGGATAAATTATGGACCTGCCTACCGTCTAGTACTGTACCAAACGGTTGTCGATTCATTCCCATTACTAAACCATCAAGCCAAGATCATCGTTCGCGCAGTCGTAGAGTTGAGGCTTTTTCCTCCAAGTACAAGTTGTGTCGTTGACGTCAAGTCACAGTAGTTAGTACGCAACCAACATGAGTCGGCCAGAATACGAACTTTAGAGTCTAACTTTGAGCTTAGAGTCAAGATACGGTTCGACCTGTTCCTAGATTTGAATCCGTATAGCAGCAAGTAAATTCAGCACATTCTAACCGTCAGCCACTGCCAGCTTTTGCGCGCCCAAGTAAGGCTGTCTAGCTGTCAAAACAAAAGCTCAGGCCGCCGTGAGGCTCTCGTTAGTACGGAAGCTATTTATATCAGCATCAAACCAGGCGAAATCTAACCAAAGACCCGGGAATGGTAGCAGTGAATCGTATTCCCATCATTTTGTAATTTACCCATGCTGACTATTTTCCGAAAGAGTCTCGTGCGCTGTCAGTGTTCAATGCTACGTTCCCTCCTCTGCCAAGCCTCCCCTTTCTCACTCGCCACCACCCACTACAGACCCATTGTAGAATCTCCCCCATCTCACATCAATCAACAAATCCCCTTTTCTTTTTTCCTTCTAGATAGGCAAGAGAACGACGATCGACAGGGGCGAGTTTCATGTGGATGGCTCTAGACTCGGAGATCCGCGAAGAAACGAAAAGAGACTAGGCCTCGTATTTTTTCATCCGGACTAGATCGCTTTCAGATTAACGCGGAATCTCATGAGCCGAGGCTAAATTTGTCAAACTCGGCCGAGCCGTGTGCTTACGTACAATCTTACTTGATTGCGAGTTGAAATGACATTCAGTCTTGACTGAGACTCATTCGTTATGGCGCTTGAGTGAGATTGTGATGGGCAAAATGCTTCATTATGTGAAATTTGCCAAGATTGATGGCTAAGATATAAGATGAAGTCTGAATTACCATAATCAAATAAATACCATTATTTAATCCACTGCATTCAAGAACCAAGTTCAGCATATTTTGTCGTAGGCTTCTCATTCGTGCGACGATGCGTCTCATCATATCTACATGTACTCATATCACCAAGCAGACTGAATTCGTATCTCGGTCCGAGTACATCCATCTTATTAGTTGATTCAAGTCAGTGCCTCACATACAGATCATGTGCTGATACTACGACTTGATCTCACTCTCATACGAAGGATGAGACTCATGTGAGAAATAAGGAAGTCATCGAAATCTGATACAAAAATATACCCAAATGTTTCACTGACAATAACCATGCCTTTATCTCTGAAAGAAATGATCTCATGCATTTCATCTTCTGAGTAGAGGTGAGTCACCAAGTGCTGCCATAGCTACCCTAGACGCCTTCCTATCTCGCTATCGTTAAACCAGCAAGTGAACTTCTGAATGACATGTACTCTTGTGGCGACTCACTAGTGATCTGAAAATGGATGAAACTTTAAAAAAAATGCTCTAGAAGTGCAAGTGCAATGGAAGGCAGAGATGACAGTGGTCAAGTCAAGAGACATGAATCTACCCCGGGAGACTACAGAAGTGTAACGCTATGAAGATAGCATTAGCGAAGTCGATCAAGCCACAGGGCTTTAAGAAAGACGTACATCTTGGGCGGCCGCTCTGAAACAGTGTTTTAGTTCCACCGTTTCTGTCTTTAAGTTTAAAGCCAAAACCGAACGATCAAGAGATAGCAATTGTCACGGCGTGCCACTACCCTGGAGCAGGAGATTCCGAGGTGAGGAATCATTCCGTTGGCAAGATACGTAAATTCAAGGTGCTGCCGTGTTCTCCAATTCCCATTGTGTAAATAGCTTGACCTGGCAATAAAGTTATTCGGATATACTGTCAACTGTACTGGCCTGAAGACTCACTGGTTGCCGTGGGATGTTGGTATCTGGAACTATGAAACTTGCTCAACAGTTAAAGAGCTAAAGCACCCGGCTGCATCCAAATGCGTGTCACCCACGTGGGATACCACTTCTATGCAACCACCGACCAAGACCAACCAACACATCACGCCCATTCCATACGAGTCAATCTAGATTCCCATGCAGTTTCACTCTTCGCCACTAGAGCACTGCCACCAACATGGACTTTCCAGAACATCACTCAAACAAAGATAAACAATGAGTTTCGGATATCAAGTCTAGCCTTGTACGTTCCTGGCGTGTGTCTATACGCCACATGATTTGATTTGCGTGCCTCGACTACAGGTGTTCCTGGATATGGAACTCTATGATGTAGATGGTCAGGTTTATAGCTGTACCTGAATCTCGAGTCTGTAATGATACGGCGATATATTGAGAATCTTCACATTCGGAGTTTGCAGGTACAGGGCTGTTATATTCTACTTTGGATGATAGCTTCCCAGCTACAATCCCATCAAACAACACCAATCTTCAATCCAGTCTCGCTCCAAAATCTACCTACAGCGGTAATAATACCCAGAGCGGCCGCCCAACGGTCCTGAGCCGTGTTATAGTGTCGATCGTCGTCACTATGTTCAGATCGACAACACCCAGTCCAATAAGGAATCTCAAGCTCTACAATAAGCGGCGACCAGATCAAACAGGGCTGAGTTTGGACACCCCTGTTGCGGCGTGAGGCTGAACTATGGTAATAGCAATCCGGAAACACGGAGATCCATGGGCCAGACTAGGTTCGTAGCAACACATTTCATTCCATGGACAGTCCATGCGACCAATTAGCTTGCTGGGATAATCTTCAATCACCCGTGGCGTTGGGTGCGGTCGGACGGGAGTCTAGGCGGTCAAAGCTGTCGTGCAGAGAGTCTATCAAGATATATTCGATGATCTACGATGCATAACCCTATTAATATCAACAAAAACAATTCCAAAACACGTTCTAAAAACACAAATCAAATCTTTGTTTGATCTCACAATCTCCATGTCTTGAATTAATCTCGTGTCGCCCCCCTGGTCACGGTGTGGCGTCCAGGAATGCAGTACCATTCCAAGTAAATCCACGTTCAGCTGAGAAAACCATTAAAAACATATCCAACGCTATCTTCTTTTCGGAATACAACTCCTTGGGATATGTGCCCGAATCCCTGTGTGATCGATCAAGATGGATCCTCAAGTCCGTGAAATATGCAGCCACTGCCGAAGTAAGCACCAACATGTCTCACACACATCATAGCGCTTTCTAATAAGATACATACGATTCCACGCCCCCCAATTCTTCCTTCTTACCTTTTTCTCTCTTCCCCCTCCCTCGACATCTTCTTCCATGTTGATGGAAAGTACACTCTTTTCGCCATGGGGCTGTTCGAGCGTCTCGTCTTTCTGGCGGCGCTGTTCTGCAATGGTGTCGCCGCGCAGAGCTTTGCTTCCGTGCTTACAGAAGCACCACAATGTGCTGTCAGTCACGACCCGCCCGATCGAAACCGAAACGAATATGCTGATGGGTGATAGGCCGATTGTCTGGTTACGTTGTTTAGTGAGGAACCGTTTGCGGGGAAGAATCAAAGCGCGATTTGCCAAGATCAACAGTTCGCTGATGAGATTGGGAATTGTCTGACGGCGAAATGCACGGTGCGACAGACATTGGGTATGAACGATGGATTGAGACGAAAGAATGAGTACTGATGTGGGAACAGATTTTATTAAAATGTCATCGGCCGTATGCGGAATTAAACCGACCAACAATGTCCTCCTATATCGCTTAACGACACTCATCATGGCCGGTCTTGCCTTGTTATTCTTCGCCTTACGGATAATAACCACAGTCAGATTACGTCTTAAATGGGCGATGGACGATACAATGGCTGTCGCCTCGGTAGTAAGTCTTTCGACTGCTGGGATGAGGATGATGCTCATGGTTAATAGGTCTTCCTGATACCGGTTGTTATTATCATGCAGTTCAGTAAGTTTTGTTATGCGATGATTTATGGTCAGGTGGCTAACGACCCGTTTAACAGTGATGCAAAACGGTCTTGGTGTTGACCTGTGGTATCTCTCAGACCATCAAATCACAGAAGGATTCAGGGTAAACCCACCACCATTCCCGTGTCCACAGCCAGCTGACTTACCTTCTAGCTCTTCTTCTTTCTCGAAATGCTCTACCTAGCCGCCCGAGTCCTTGTCAAATCTACGATTCTATGCTTCTTCCTACGCATCTTCAGCAACCCCCGATTCCGCCTCATCGTTAAGATTACACTGGTGTTCAATGTTCTTATCGGTGTTGCATTCTTTATCTTCGTCTTCTTCCAAACGACACCGATTAGTCTCTTTTGGATCGGATGGCAGACCAAGGAGGCGAAGAGAGTTATGCTGGGAATTATACGGCTGACGCTGCCACACGCGGTGCTTGTTCTTGCGCTGGATATATGGGTGCTCATATTACCGATTACCCAGCTTTGGGAGTTGGGACTGAAACTGAGAAAAAAGATTGGCGTTATGGCCATGTTCAGCTTTGGTATTTTGTGAGTCGCATATACCTTGTCACTGCTACTCAATTACTGACGATGTCCAGCCTTACAGTCGTTGCTGTGATTCGAGTGCACCAATTAGTGCTCTTTGCTAGATCGCGAGACTTGACAGGTAAGTTCACCAAACACCCCAAAGACGACCCAACTAACAGAACAGTTATAAACGCACAAAAAGCCATGATCTGGTCCTGCATCGAAATATCAGTCGGCATCATGGTATCATGCATGCCTCACATCCGCAACTTAGTCCGACACATTAAATCCCGAATACGCGAAAAGAGAGGAAAGGGAAAGGAACCGAGCAACGAAGCGGTATTTATCCAACGATCACTCGTGCCGATATCAGTGGGTGATGCGACGTCGGAACCAGCGTTGTTTGATGAGGGGTTGTTGTTGAAGGATAGTGCTGCGACGAGAACGACGACGACGACGACGACGACTACAAATACAGATGTTATAACAACTGTCTCTACAACGATAGGGACTGGAAAGATGGAGAGTATAAATGGGAGGTCGAGTGGTTATGCGAGCGATGCAGATACACAAGTTTAGATACCAAGATACCCCAGCAACTTTATTTATTTTATACCTAACATGAACTATCTATCATCTGTCTGTCGGTGAAATAAATCGCAATCATCGAGATGTAGATGTTCAGCATGAAGGGCATCACGTGTTACATCACAAGATCACATGAAGATGTTGTAGTCCTTCAACGCAGACCTTCAATCAATTAATTCATCTATTCGTCGCTCTGACATGTCAATAGTAAAGACAGTATCTAATGCCCCAGCAATCATGATCTACATCGTGAAATGGACTCATTCGTACCTGTCGTAATTTAGCTCCATCTGATAAACATCCACTAAAACCACCTAAGTTTAGGTGCTGAAGCTACTGCAAGCACACGCCAGGTACAGGTCCCACAGTGGATATTTAGCGATACCAAGAAACACAGACGATCAGAAGCTTGAGTTGGATCATGTAATTGTCATTACTATATATTATTTATTTATTTATTTAATTTTGGTATCATCAAGGTCATTAAAACCATCCCCCATCTATCGGCAAGTGTATCCACCATCAATGATGAGATCGCTACCAGTAGTATAAGTACTAGCATCAGACAAGAAGTAAACATAAGCAGCCTTGAGCTCCTTAGCATCTCCGTTTCGGCCCATGGGGATCATGCTCCTCCACAGCTCCTGGGTCTCGGCGTCGATAAAGTCAGACAGGCCGGTGTCGATGTAGCCGGGAGAGATGGAGTTGACGCGGGCAAAGTCGCGCCACTCGTTGGCGAGCGAGCGAGCCATGTGGATGCAGCCTGCCTTGGCGACGTTGTAAGAGGTCTGCTCTTGAGGGTAGTTGGCGATGTGGCCGGACATGGAGGAGGTAATAACGAAAGAGCCGTGGCCTTGCTTGCGGAAGAGAGCGCCGACGGCCTTGGCGCAGTAGGCGGTGCCGTTGAGGTCGATCTGGATAACGTGGTCCCAGTCGGCAGCGGAGCCGTCAATGACACCAGCGTTGGCAGTAGCACCGGCGCTGACATTGTTAGTATAACATCAATTGAACAGATTGAGGGTACTTACTTGGCGACAAATCCGTCAATCTTGCCAAAGTCCTTGACAACCTCGCCAACAAATCGCTCAACATCGTTGTAGTCGGCAGCGTTGAGCTTGTAAGCCTTGGCCTTGACGCCGTACTCCTTGATGAGCTCCTCGACGTTCTTGTCGGCGCCCTCCTTGCGGGAAGCGTAGGTGATGGCGACGTCGGCGCCCATCTCAGCGGCACCGCGGGCGGCCTCGATACCCATGCCTCGGGGGCCGGAAGCGCCGGTGACGACGACGACCTTGCCCTTGAGGCTGAGGAGGTCGAGGATGTGGTTGGCCTTGGGGATTTGTTGAACCATGGTTGCGGTGGTGTTTAAAGAAGTGGTGGAATGGATTGATGTGTGAGTGAGTGATGGAGAGAAGAACAAAAGAGAGGAGGGAGGTTAGACTATTTGTACAAATCGGGAGTTGGTCAAGTCATGGCGTGAGGTGTTTTGTTTTGCTACAGAAAACTAAAAGCAGCATTGTATCTGCATGGATGGGATGCATCCCAAGCTGTGGTGGGTGGGATGGATGGGTCCAGTGATGTCATGGAGTCAAGAACAAAAAAACAGCTCTTAGACAAAAGACATCGGCGATTAAACAAGAGAGATCCACAACAATTGATGGAGAATTGATCTAGTCCTTGATAAATTGATGGAGAACTCATCTAGTCACTTATGCAATTGTTTGTATTATCGCTACTCGAACATTCTAGGAACAAGACGGAGGAGAATGCCCCTCCATTTGACGTTGACGCGTCGAGGGGTAATTTGTTGTTGGGTCAGTCACAGTCACATTCAGTCACCTTGGTAGTTACCGGTGGGACGAATGAGACCATGTCTACAAGATCCAACGGTTTTTTTAGTTTCTCTCCTGTCCATCAATTGGTTGCTCTCTAATATACTTTATCAGTGGTGAGACGCGTGCATGCAAAAACACCACCTCTGAGCTGAGCGTGGCGGGGTAACTGACCAGGTAATGCTTCACCCTCTACCACCACGTAGCCTACGCGATTGTGTCTTCGATGCGATCGAGAAGATATGGTGTTTGTTTACTTGTATGGGCCATTTCATCATTACCATTGATCTGTAACCAATTACTTACAGCAACACAGACTCTCTAACAAAATACCACCGAGACCTCCCCCGCGGGTGGATATCCTCGAGCGTCATTCTCCCGTCTCTCTTCCTTGCTTAGACTTGCCAAACCCCGCAGAACGGCCGGGCTTGACCGCTCTCTTTTGGGTTTAGTTTTGTGTCTCTCGTTGCATTAGGTCCGCAGGCGCGTTTGACTTGGAAGCGCATCAGTCGACAAACAACTGACTGCACTGGTTGGTGTTTGAGAGCTGGTGAGTGGGGGGCTGGTTAATCCCGGCCCGACAGTACAGTTGCTACAGTGCATAACCACTAAAGCTACCCTGGACATGACAAGACACGACAAATGATGAGTTAATACATCACCAATGCTTACTGACTCTTGGTATACCTGAGTAATAATGCTCATCTTATGTTGAGTAATTAAAAGTCATCACTCTGCATTTTGTAAGTTCATCACACATCCCACATACCAACATAAACACATCGCCAAAGGAGGGGTCATGTCTCACAAGCCACACATTGCAAATGTTGAGATGCATCTTTAACAGCATTGCTTATTCATCTGCAATCTCTCGCCGCTTTAAACTAAATAAGGTATCGGAAATCCCGCTTCATCCTCAATGCCTCATCAGGGCTATCCATCACCTCAACCGCAGCCGTGTGCGCAGCCACATCCTGCCTTGTCTCCCAAGCAGTCGCCTCTCCCCTCTCAAGCTTCTTGTTGAGGTCAATCAGCACCAGCCTGAAAATGTAGCATCCCAGCACAGTAACACCAAACATGGACAGCACAATGCCGTAGCTCTTGCGGTATCCGTTCTCCTTGAGATCCCACACGTATGAACCCGCCACGTTGCCCAGTTGACTGAACGCGTTGATCATGGCAATCGCGACGGCGCGCTTGGCCGGTGGTCGGGGGAACGAAGACGAGATCCACGAGTAAAACACGATGAAGCCGGCGTAGGACGATGCTTGGAGGAAGAGGGCAAGGTATCGCGCTGCGACAGCCTCGGTGGCCATGCTAATGATGAAGCCGATTGTTCCGACACCAATTGGACCGACAATATGCCAGAACTAATTAATTGTTAGTATACATTCCCAATTGACGCGAAGCAATTAAACTAACCTTTTCTTGTGTCTTGTCAGAGTGCCAAGCGTTGATGACCGAGACAATACAAGAGAAAACCCATGGGGGCGCACTCATGAGAAGAGTGGGAACGTAGCCGAAGCCAAGCGTCTGGGTCAAACTGGGCTGTTGACTTGTTAGCAACGTCGCGCATTTATTGAGGCGCAATTGACTTACGAAAAAGGCATTGAACGAGAGTCCAACGACGTACGCGGTAAAGGTAAGCATCATGATGTAAATCTTGACATCCTTTACCGCAAGCTTGAGACCGTAAAAGGCACTCTCCTCACGAGAATCCTCATCGGCCTCACCAACATCCTCCACCATGCGCAATTGCGCAACCTGTCTCTCCTCCTCGGTGAAACCACGCGAGTTGTGAGGCAAGTCGGGGAGGATAAAGGCAGCAGAGACGGCAACGCCCATGGTGATGGCGCCCTCGATCCAGAACAGCCATCGCCACGCAGCATGGCCCAGCACGCCCTGCATGTTGGACAAGACACCGGCGCCGACAAGAGCGGAAAAGGCGTTGGAGATGAGGTTACCGCAGAAGAGAATGGCATTGCGCTTGGTGAGTTCGCTGCGCGTGTACCATTTGGACAGGATGAGCAGCGCACCAGGCAGGAAAGCCGCCTCGACGAAACCGAGGAAGAATCGAATGGAGACCATGCCAGCGAAATTGTGCACGCTTCCACTAAGAGTGGAAATAAGACCCCAGAGCAACATGGCAGCAGAGATGTACAGCGAAGGACGCTGGATGCGGTTGATGAACATGTTGGAGGGCACCTGCATGAGGATGTACCCAACGTACAGAATACTCAAGCAGGTGGCGTACTGGTTGTAGCTCAGGTTGAGGTCTTCCTGCAGGCCCTTGAGACGGGCGGCGGCCATGTTATTGCGGTCGAGGTAGTTCATGATGTAGATGAGGACGAAGAGGGCGCAGCGGGTGTCGAGCTTGCGCTTCATGCTCTTTTCGACGGCGGCGCGGTGCTGGGGGTCCATTGCGAGGGCAATAGCTGTCGGGCCGCGGGATTGCGACTCGACGCTTGTTTTGGCCGTGGCCATGTGGTCGTCTGGCTTTTGGTCTGCCATGGTAGAGGTTGGACTGGAGGCAGAACAAGAGAGATGGGTTGTTCAATTCGGTCGGGGCATTGTCGCATTTATGAACAGACAGAATGTCATGTTACATCATCGCGTCGCCTTGTTTGGTGTAGCGTGCAGAGGAGGAAGAGAAAAAATAAAAACATGGGGGAACGATGAACTGGGGAAGGGGGTTTATCCGCTGTGCTTAACCGGATGAGGGCAAGTTGATGTCCCCGGGTTCCCCCAGAGTTGGTTGACTGTCACCCTCGAAAGAAGATGCAAAAATCTGAGTGTCACACTTTTAAGGCGAGGACCAATTGAATGATTTGTGGAGGTGGTGGGTGTAGATCTTGTCCTTGTACGGGGGGAGGTTTAGCGGTTGCAGGGCATGATCAAGAGTCAGCGCAAACAAGAACAGCCCGAGTATCTAGTATTGCTGTTATCAATAAATCCATCTAATCACCGGTAGATCGATAAAAAATAAGAATAAACAATACCGTTTAATGCCGAGCCAATTCTCCTCATTAACCTCCAAGTTTGCAACGTTGGAGAGAATGCGGAGTCTCCGCAAAGATAAAAAGTGAGGGGAATCTGCCCATTCACCCATTCCAACCCCTACGGCAACAAAAAAAGGCCCGAATTCAAAACGGAGTTACCAAATTGAGCCGAACCATGTCTTCCCCAGTTACAGAGTACAACTGCTAACTTGTGAGTAGGCAGCAGAATTAAAATTGGTTGCCCGTCTTTTCAATGCCCGTGGGGAAATACAAAGTTACAGTGGAGATTAAGTTGGGGAAAAGAAAGAATTGGAGACAGGTTTGTGCTGGTAGACTGGGGGATTTTGGGTTTAGCGATGGTTTATAGTGGAGGAGGTTAGCTAATGGCGAGGGTGAGTGTCGACCGGTCCTCGGGAATTGTCGGTCAACAAAGGTCAATGCTGGGGATGGTCAAGGGTAAGAGTAAATCCAGTGCCATGGAATGGGTAGCGGATATTGGATGGACAAGTTTTGATACAGTCGTTGATCTTGGTGGTTAGGAGTTGAGATGTTGATGGGTGTTGGTGTTGGTGTTGGTGTTTGTGTTGGAGATGGCTGGAGATGGTTAGAGATGGTTGGCCGAGATGGACATAACACAACCACAAGGTGGTCCACACTACTACTAATCTAGAAGATATCGTTAAATTCTCTACCTCTATGTAAATAGTAAGTAGTCGCCATGTTGAGTAATCTGGTTGTTGGCAACTGATGTATCACCAGAATAGCCATCATCTCAAGACACCACCAAACTCAGCATGAACCATGTAATGTTCAATAATATCCAACTCGTAATTATTTTATCATCAATGCTCTACTCACAAACACGCTAATACAAAAACCCATCTCTATCCCCATCACCTCTCCAACCGTCCAGCAACACTCGTCTCATCTCTACTCTGCTTCAAAAACGGCACAAGCGTCGTCCCCCCCGTCCCCTTCTTCAACGATGAACTCGCCAAATTCTGCGGTCCTTTGGTTACAGCCCCCTGCCTCGACGGCAAAATAATATACCGCGTCACAATCTGAATATGCTTGTTCCTAAACACCGTCAACGCCTCCGTCGCAGCGCTAAAAGCCCCTTGTAACCGCTCCTGCTCAACGGTATGTGGTGTTTGCATCGCGAGTTCCCGAATGCTGCCCATGCGAGCAATATGTGTCAAGAAACGACGGTGTGGGCCGGGCATGTAATCTTTCACGATGTCGTGATAACTTCTTTCTCCCTTGCGTTCTGTGTTGTTGCCGCTGGTGATGTGTTCTACACCCAAGACAATATCGAAGAATTGGATAAGAGAGCTCTGACCATTGCTTCCACCGCGTAAATGGCGCCATTCTCCTTTTCCGTTACTTTCATCGTAGAAAACGCCATTAGGCAAACCAGCTGCTTCCATGTTTTTACTACCCGCCAAAAAGGGACGGATCTTGTAGTAAAATGTCATAGGGTCGCACTTTTCATACATTCTTTCTAATAGTGCACCGACACCCTCGATGCATGTTTTTAGGTCTTGCAGGGCGGAGATGATGGTGTTGTAATCGCGTGTCTTGACGGCCTCGAGGGCTTCCATCATGCGAGGGATGATCTTTCCGGCGCGTGCTTCCATGGCGACGCTGATGAGGAGAAACCATGACTCTGACTCTGTGCCCGTAAAGGTGTGGAGAGTAGATAGGTCATCGAGGTTGGAAAAGTCTGGGCCGGCGCAGGAAAAGTTCCAGAGGTTGGCGGCGGCATAAGACAAAACGGGAGGAAGTTCGAGATGTTTTGACACGGCGAGGAAGGGGATTGTGATCTGAGGAGGCAGAATCTATAAAATATTAGTATACATACTGCAACAGTTTAACAGAATTAACTCACCTCGGCTGGCTTCTCACCACCCCAGACATAAGCATGCGTCAAGAACGCGAGAACACTATAGGCCCTCCTCCACTCAGGCTCAGACTTTAGTCTATCCGTCCCCAACACAGGCATCGTGTCAACAGCGCGTCTGATATCATTATATTGAATCAAAGGAGCAACATGTTGAATAACAAGCTCCCATGGTTGATAGTAAGGATCGGGAAATTGTTTCAAAGGGCTGTGCTCCGGGAGAAAAGCGTTGCTCGTCACGGCAAACTGCTTTAGCTCGGCCGTGAGTTTGATACGGGGCAATTGGTGTGTAACGGCGTGTGGCGACATGATGTAGATCAAATAATAACTGGCTTAGCTCAATTGATGATGAACAAACAATAACAATGACTGGCTGATGGGTATTGTAGATGAAAGAAGTGACATTTTCTAGAAAAGTCTTGATTAAAATAACTCTCCCCCTAAAACGCCAAGATACATCTCTTCTTCCCTTCTATCCGTCTTCCGTGCATTTTTAATCCTCCGAATATCCATCCTTCACCTCCGAAGCCATTATCACGATACGGAATGAAACAGAAGGTAGTATCTTCCGCATCCGATGACAGGCATGTGACCAATCGCTAAACGTCACCATGTCGAAAATGGACTAAATGACGTCCACTATGCGGATCTCGGGGAGCGGAACTTCGGATGACAGAGTAATTTTCCGCACTTCCGCGATGGAATACTACGCATTATCGCCGGGGCTGGCCGAGAGAGGGGATAGAGGCAAGCATAAAGTGATTTCGTGATCCCGCATCCCATCATACGACTTTCTCACACACCAAGTCATCCAGCCTCAAGAGTCTTACAGTCAGCATTTTATACAATGGAGCTATCATCTTTCGTCGAGCGTCTCCGAAGCGGCGCACCACCTAAATTTCCTTCCGACGCTAACTCACTTGACTTTGCGCGCAATCTTGATTCACAGGATAAACTGAGCCATCTTCGCGATGAATTCATCCTTCCCACAAAGAAATCTCTAAAGAAGAAATCCCTCGACGGATCAATTCGTAAGTCAATCACTCCTGTAAGTCTCAATTGAGACTAATCCATCTTTAGCAAATGGCCATGCGCAGAATGGCAGCGTCAATGGTACAAATGGTCACACCAACGGCCAAGATGATGACCAACAATGCATCTACTTCGTCGGCAACTCTCTCGGCGCTCAACCAAAAGCCGTAAGGGAGCATCTCAACGCCCAGCTCGAAACATGGGCTTCAGTCGGTGTAAACGGACATTTCAGCGCAATGGGAAATTCACCACTCCCTGCATGGCAGGATCTCGCTGAGGACTGCGCCATCAGATCTGCTGATATCGTCGGTGCTTCTCCTCATGAGATTGTCATCATGAACACCCTCACCGCAAACTTGCATCTCCTCATGGCTAGTTTCTACAAGCCGAATGAGAAGCGCCACAAGGTTATTCTGGAGTGGAAGCCTTTTCCCAGTGATCATTACGCTATTGAGAGTCAAGTTGTTTGGCACGGGCTAGATCCTGAGAAGAGCATGGTTAAGATTGAGCCTAATGAGGATCACATCATTACCACTGATCTGATTCTTTCTACGATTGATCAACACGCCGATGATACCGCTCTTCTCCTACTTCCTGGTATCCAATACTACTCTGGCCAACTCTTCGACATTCCCCGTATTACCGCCTACGCACAAGCAAAGGGCATAGTAGTAGGTTGGGATCTCGCCCACGCAGCCGGAAACGTTGAACTCAAGCTCCACGACTGGAACGTTGATTTCGCATGCTGGTGCACGTACAAGTACATCAACGCAGGCCCTGGTTCCATCGCCGGTGCTTACGTCCACGAGCGTCATGGAAAAGTCGAGATGAACTCCGAGACAGGCAAGGCTAGCTACAGACCCCGTTTGATGGGCTGGTACGGAGGCGACAAGAGCGTGCGGTTCAACATGGATAACAACTTTATTCCTACCGCTGGCGCAGGTGGTTTCCAGCTATCGAACCCTTCTGCCATCGATCTTGCTAGTTTATCTGGTGCTTTGAGCGTGTTTAACAAGACTACCATGCACGACCTCCGCTCCAAAGCATTGGTTCTTACAGCATACTCCGAATACCTCCTCGACCAAATCCTTGCTGAGTCCAATGATTCCGAACTTTTCCGCATCATCACCCCCCGCGACCCTCTTCAGCGCGGAACTCAATTGAGTGTCCTCCTGAAGGATGGTCTGTTGGATAACGTTAGTGCGGCACTCGAAGAAAACGCCGTGATTTGCGATAAGCGAAAGCCTGGTGTTATCCGAGTTGCGCCTGTGCCGCTGTACTCGAGATTTGAGGATGTGTGGAGGTTTATGCAGATCTTGAGGGGAGCTTTGAAGAATTAGAATAAAATGGATTAGAATATGGTATAATAAGCGACAATTGATTTATCTTCTATATGAAAAGTTCGTCTAGTGAATTTTATTTTATGTGTTCGTGAGAACGTGGTGTAGACGCGCTATATAAGGTTGACTTTTGCCCTGCTCGTTGTCTACTCAGTTGGTCCCTCCTCTCGGTGCACCAACGAGCACATACCTTGTTTTGTAACAGAGGCATGTATTTTGCAGACATGTGTTTTTCGGCTATGCGCCAAATGATCTATCATCTTTCTTTTACCTTTTCTTGCCGCAGATGCTTACTGTCGGCTAGACATGGCCTTTATATCTGACAACACCATATGCGAACACGAGTCCGTCGGATACGATATCAAGAACATACCCGCATCCACCTCCGAGCTTCCGCATTCCCATCGGTGCCGGTTCATTACACTCTCACTCACAAATGATGCGTCAGATCAATCCCCCCACCCCCATCCAAAAGCGCAAACAGATTCAACGCAGACCCCGTATCAGCTTCATTCCCCATCGTCCAATAACTCGGATCAGGAGTCTGCATCATAGACTCACTAAGTCCCAGAAACGCTGAATCTAAATCCCCAAATAGAGGTGACGCCACATTCTGTAGTCCATTGTGCTGTAGGAAAGATCTATCTAGTGATTCTCTTCCTCTGCTGGCAGCAGGACTGACGCCGGGCTGGCTTGTCTCCCGACGGAAAGCAGAGGGTGAGTCTGTTGCGTCAGAGGGTATTAGACCGAATAATTGACTGGAGTTTTCGGTGCGTCGTTGACGTTCGGCGAGTTCCCGCTTTTCGAGATGTTCAAGTGATGTTGCTAGAAGGGATTGGGCGATGAGAGAGTATTGACCTGCGTGGGTGTCATGGTTGGAGCAGTGGTCGAGTGCGTGGATGGCCATTCGGGTGTATTTTTCAAGGACTCTACCAAAGCCGCCAAGGAGACCAATCCCTAAAACAAGAGAACTGGCGAATAGCCATGACCTTCAAACCGTTAGAGGAAAATTGGGTATTGGAGGTAGGATACTTACACCAGAATAGGAACATGCCCAACAAGAACACCCCTCTGGATCAAGTCAAGTATAGGATCAACCATCAAACTCGCCGCATCGATACAGGCATCAGCAAGTTTCGACTTTCCCGACGTCAAAGCAGATCGACCATTGGAAGCCACCGAACCATCAGACAACCGTCTACAAAGCTCATACATGAGAAACGGGCGGGACACTAGCATAACGGCGTAATAATACGTAGCCAAAATCTGACACGCACCACTTGCTTGAGCTCTGTCTTGAATATCCGGATTGGCGACAATATCTTTCAATGGCTTTAACCAACGCGATGACCAATCTCGTAACTGAAGTGATATACCCTCTGTAAGCTGCAAAGAGATTTTCCGTCGTGAGTAAATCTCTGTTACAACACCTTCCAGGACCAAGAATATTTGTACCGAAGCGTTGAGTAAATCGAGGTGTTCTTCGAGGTTCTCATCAGGACTTTGGTAAGGTACCGTGCAGTCCACATCCGACGTTGCAGGCGGTCTTCCCATAGATGAGCTAAGAAATAGATCAACCACACGTAAACTCTTCCATAGACGATCCCGTTGTCTGTGAATATCCGGCCCGAAACGCGCGTTGACTTCTGTTCTGTGAATGCCGATAGAGTACGCTGCTCGGACAGCTGTACCAAAAAATAAAAATGCGCCGTTGATTTGACATGAGCAGAGCATGTAGAGCGTGATGAGAGTAAACATTTGGACTGTTGTAACGCTTAGATTACCCGTGAGGTTAGAATATGCTTTTTCACGCGCATACTCAAAATACTCCTGGGCGCGCTCCTCGTTATCAATCTTTGTTCCGATAGCTAAGACGAGCAGATTGACGATAGTAGTCGCATCATCCGTCTTTTGACCCATATTCGCCCAAAAGATAAGATCATCTTGTAATCGTCTGTGATCGAATAAATCCACAAGGCCAGTCGCAATGGCAAGGTAATTTGATACAGCGAGGGGAATGTCGTCGGTGTGAACGCTCGGAATGCGGTTATCGCCAGGGATCCGACGCGATTGGTGAGCAGTGGTATTTTCAAGGACAGAATATCGACTTGACTGCGGTGCAAAGGCATTCTGTCCAACTCTGGTGGTGACGAGTTGCCGAACAGATTGGAAGAAGCTCAATGGGGCACAATCGCCGACAAAGATCAATTTGCCCTGCGCATCGCATACCAGCCTCGCTTCTCTGGGAACTTCAGTTTCCTCCTCTGCATCAATTGCCTGAGTTGTCGTTTCATTATTAACAGGCGTAGTAGCAGGACTATTCCTCCCCGTAGAGATTCTCCCCGTAGAAAGAGCCCTATCAAGCTCCGAAGCAGGCGGTGATCTTAGCGACGACACAGATCCTTGGTGATTAGCTCTCCGGCGTCGGACCTGAGGCGAGTAATGGCAGTCGTGAGGCTTTTGACGACGAGCGCAGTAACTGCAGGGTAATTTACCGTCGCATTTGACTTTGCGGGATTTGCAGCCGTCGCAGGCATTTGCGATACGGCTGCGGATATAACGTTCTGTTGGTTCTTGCATCATCAATTGGTGGTGTTGAATTGAGGGAAGGGATTTGTTGCTACGGAAGCACTGTGGAGAGAGAGGCTGGACGGAAAGGAGCGGATGTTCGGCTGAGAAATTGTTAGTGCAGTTCTTCGGCCCGCTGAAGAGTCCGAAGCTTGGCTGTGAGATTGAGACCCTAGATATGTACTGAGTAGATGAGAAATTATAGAACAAGTTGTTCAATTCTTGGAACTGATTTATGATGGTTTCATTAATAAGAATTGACTTTGACTCCATTATATGCACACTGGGCGGATGTGCACTTCGGATATGCAGACTGGCGGCTAAGTTCATTTGCACAACCACTAACATCAACCTTAACATTGGATGACAGGCCGTCACTTGACTGTTCGACAATAGGGATGTTCCAATTAGCAATATCACTTGAATGAGTTGAGGTCGCTATAAATATTCATGATGTGCAATCTCAGGACACATACTGGCTTCCAGCGATTACTTTATTCTACTATCAATTATTTACTTCAAGAATGTGTAAGTTTGCCTAGTATCCCTACCCAATGCTCCAAACAAAATTCTTCTATCAAGCCCATGCTCCTTACTACAAAGCATGAACCACAAGGCCCGCCCCATTATCAATATGTCCTATAACAAGAAGATTCTCCTCGATATCATATCTATAATCCGTAGACATATCCCTCAGAACCTCTCCAGTAGCCGTACATGTAATAGAAGAAACAAAAGGATTAACCACGGCTTTAACACAAGACATGGATGGCACGTTACAGCTCAAAGCATCTCCATCTTTGACGGGCTGCGTGCAAGTGATAGCAACCTGCGCGGACCCAAGACTCTCAGGACAAACACCCAGTGTAGCAAAGTCTTGTAAATCCGGAGTGAAAAATGCACAGACTGATAGTGAATTGTCGATCAATAGATGCCCAGTCAGTGCGTCTAGACTGAAGACGACGGGGGTGTAGAGGGCATTCTTTCCGGTGAAATGAAGATAGTTTCCCTTGACGCGATCGGAGTAAATGACTGCGCCTTCAACTGGGGCTCGCGCGCCTTTGATTCGAAACTCGGTAATGGTTGGCAATTCGGCGGTTGTTGTTGTTATTGTCGATGCAGTAGTAGTCTCGACTGATGTTGGGGCAGTGGTCGTGTCGGTGACTTCAGTCTCGACAGAAGTTGTGGCGATGGTTGACTCTGCTGTAGAAGTCACTTCACCAGAAGCGGATACGACAGTAGTTGCTCCAATTGTCGAGGCTGCGTCGGTGGTCGTGTCAATTCCAGCTGTGACGTCTGAAACAACAGTCGAGCTGATCGTAAAAGACTCCGAAACAAAACTAGAACTTGTTATCTCTGATACTACCAAACTCGCTGAAACGCCAGATGCTGAACAGGATGTGGTTAACCTTTGTCTCCAATGTCACACGGGGAACTTACACAAAGGTCGAGGTTTGCAAACACTTGCTTCAGCGGCCCAAAGGCCAGCGAGATTAAGCGCTACTGAATGAAGGATGCTGGAACGCATTGTGATTAGACCTAACAATACCTAACAGAGTAGCACAAGAGAAAAAAAAAAAAAAAAAGAGAAACACAGGAGGGAAGAGGATCCTAGCAAAAGAAATAAGAATCTATAATCTTAGACCCTCACTATCAATTCAATAGTTTGGTAATAGTCGCTAAAACGGATAACATACCCTTGTAAGCCACTCCTCAGAGCGTCAGAAAATGTGGCTGCTGAGAGCCCGAGGAACGAAATCAGTACATCAACTTGTGCTACTAAAAGTAAAGCCTTTAGGCTGTTTATTTTTGTACCACAAGACTATCTAAGGATGTTGACGTTTTTTGCTACCAAGTAGCCTCTGCCCCTGGCCATTTTACCCTCAATCCATCTCAGTCACTCTTGGGTTTTTTTCGGGATCGTGGTATCCTGGGAACTCGGATTTTGTGTTTATAAGTACCCTCTTGGTAAGCCAATCCTTTTGACTTCGACGGTCGACCAGGCGGTAGAACATCAAAATGGCACGGTGGAGATCTTCCATCGAGTACTTGTTACTAACTACTTTGTCTGTGCCACCACCGATGTCGAGGTTATCAGGAGTCGGAAATCGATGTGTGTACTTGTCGCGCGAGTAGTCACGGTCCGGGTTCCAATCTTGGGGAGCGAATAGCAAGATCTGGGCGGCTGCAGCGAGCACAAATGCCTCGGGATGTAGGCGTTTCGGAGCCCACAAGTGATCCTTCCTCTCTGATACATGATCATTCCGAACAGGTAGGAAGGTTGGCTGGGGACAAAGCTCGATAATCTGGTCGACGAAATCATGGACTCTTTCATCCTCATAGTACGCCTGAAGTACTTGAGTTGGCAGCGGTCTGACGAATTCGTTACTGAAGTCCGTGTCTTCGTCGTAGAACTTTTTCGTTTCGATAAAGTTGTGGAACTCTGGATCGGCCGCGCCACCGTTACTAGTATTCTAAACTAGTGAACGGGGCCAGTTGTCCCGCAGGATGTCATTGGAGACAGATGGCGGATTGGAAGCGATAAGAGCAGCCTCATGGACGATATCTGGAACTATCAAAGGGCGTTAGCAGGCAGACGGGGACCTGAAGCACTGACTAAGAGTAGTGTAATAACATCGTGAGACTTACTGATGATATCGATGTACGCCGTCATGTCTCTGGGATTGGGAAAGGTACAATACTGGGCCAAGGTTTTCAATGGAGTCCATCTAGGGCGCCAAGTAGCGTTTATCAAGACGCCCATCCGTATTTGATTATTCAAGTCCACTGTCATTGTAATAGGCATGTCGTGTCCTTCATGGCTCTCGTGACTGAATTCGTGGTTATTGTACCCATTGTACCATTTAGGCAATCCGTCACTAGGTAGATTGGCCGGATCGACGCGCCTCATGCTCAGGTAGTTGTAATGGGTTATTACTCGTCCCTTAGACATTATTGCGGTAGAGTTGTGTAGTACTGGATGATGATGATGATGGTGGAAGAAGAAAGTAAGAGGAAAGGAACAAGGGAGAAGGGTATCACGTGATGGTATTCTGCACAGGTACCTAGTGTCTTCGTTCTTTCCAATCTGTTCATACATATCTCATAGCTCCTGACGCAATAGACGAAATTCTTAGACCGCTCTCAGGCCACATAAACACTAAGAGTGATCTAAGATTTAGGTATGTCAACCACTAAATCAGTACCGGTTTTCATACTCGTCTGCCTGTCCACCAAGATGGACTGATTTACATCACATGCGGACCTGATCTGATTCAGCGGCGGCAAAAAGTATGGATATGCTTGGAAAGAAAGGTAAATATCTATTTGTATGTATATATGCTGTACTTTATCTATGTGTGAAATTTCAAGCAGCGGCTGTCATCTGTCCACGCAGCTCCAATACCGCACCAAAGGACTTGTCCAAAATGTCCAACCCTAGTTCAATCTCTTCAGCAGTGACAGTGACAGCAGGAGCCAAACGGAAAACACCACCCATACCGGGCAAATTGACAACATTACAGGACAGACCCAGCTCCATCGCCTTATCAGAGATAGCCTGGCCCAGATCAGCTCCAGGAGCCTTTGTCTTGGGATCAGCAATAATCTCGATACCCTGCAAAAGGCCTCGACCTCGAAGATCACCGATACACCAGTACTTTTGTTGAAGCTTCTCAAGACCAGCGCGGAGTTGCTGGCCTCGTTCGTTGGCCTTTTGACAAATGTTGTCACGTTCGACGATCTCGAGAACCTTGTCGCCGACGGCTGCTGTAAGAGGATCGTTGAGATGGGTGGTGAGCCAAAGGAAACCAGCCTCCTTGCAACCGCGCTCGATTTCGGCCGTGGTACTGACGGAAGCTAGGGGAAGACCGCAACCGAGCGTTTTAGAGAGGGCCAGGATATCGGGGACCACGCCCTCTTCATGCTCAAAAGCAAACATCTTGCCGGTTCGACCAACGCCGGTTTGGGCTTCATCCATGATGATCAGCATCTCGCGCTTTCTGCATTCATCTTGCATGCGCTTCAGATAGCCGGTAGGTAGGTCGAGAATACCACCGGTCGAAAGAATGGGCTCCATAATAAAGGCAGCAAGAGACCCAACGCTCTGGCGATCAATCAGGGACCAACCAAAGTCCATCTCAGTCTCCCAATCCCATGATCCATCGGACTTCCGGAAGGGAGAGCGGTAGCCGTAAGGTGCAGGGAAAGCCAAAGATCCTGGCATGGTTGGACCACCACGTCTGCGACCGGCAGAGTAGGTAGCAGAGCCGGAACCCTGGGTCAAACCATGGTAACTGGCTGAAAAGGCTACAATCTCGAACTTGCCAGTATAGCACTTGGCGATCTTGATAGCAGCCTCGGTTGACTCAGAGCCAGTGTTGAGAAAGAAGGACTTTTGAAGTGGGCTGGGCAGAAACTTTGCCAGTCTCTCAGCTAGGTTGACAACAGGGTGGGTGATCATGTTGCTGAGAAGATGGTCTAGTTCGGAGACATAGTGCTTGACAACCTCGACAACCTCTGGGTGAGAGTGACCTAGAAGGGAGCTCATTTGACCTGAAGTAAAGTCAAGAATCTGCTTGCCATTTGTGTCATAGAGACATGTTCCCAGGGCTTTGGAGATGATGACAGGAGAGAATGGGACTCCGGTGGTCATGACATAGTTGTCCGCCTTGGACCAGAACTCTGTGGTGGAAGATGCCATGATGAATAGAGGAAAGAAATGTGTGATATAATGGTTAATGCTTAAAGAAGAGGCGAAGGGTTCACCTTTATATATTATCTGTAAGATGCAGAAGTCGTTGAACTCCGCGGGAAACTTGACTTTTGCTGCCCATGGTTTATGATCGCGAGTTATAACTATGCGCATAACTAATTATTATGCCTGAATGTCATTTCTATAGATAAGCGTTACCAGCATTTCCCCAGTAGCCAAGACAGGCAGTGTAATCATTCGTTGCATTATCCGAGACTGGCTGAGCTGGAAGTTACTTCCATATTATGTTGCTATTAACCTAGACCTCTACTGTATATTTCTACGAAATTGATTAAGGTCTGGATTATTCTATAGCAAGTTTTAGATAAGGTAACTTAATTATCTAATTAATCTAGAGGTTCAAGCAAATGAATGATAACTTCTCTTTCCTCTGTCATTAAAGCTAAATAGTATGTACAAGTAGTTGATTCGGTATAACCTGGTGATCTGTGTTGGGCTTAATGCGGACCACGATTAATTTACAGTATATGACTATTTAAGATTATCACATGTATCTCTTGAATGATTCAATACTATGCTTTGGGACTTCATTTACAGGATAGTGCTCGGTGGTTAAAAACTTCAGGATCTTTCATCTTATTATGAGCTTGGAAGAACAGTCTCTTTGAACACTTATTCTCCGTTCCGAATTTTGAAGCGGCCATAATAATGCCTATATTTCTCACTCCTGTTCAATCTGCCATACACAAAATTAAGACTCGCCCCGACTGGCTTCCAATAACAATCGTGGATTATGAAGTATAGGCAACGATATCTAAATCGCTGTAAACGGACGGTCTATAATCTGGCGGTAGCCAAAGAAGCCTCTCACCACCTCTCGTTATCCAGCTCTTATCATCAGAAACTTGTGATTCTTTCAAAACTTCTTGTCTCAAGTGAACATCGGTACCAACGTTGCCAAGCAGTACCTCATAATTGATGAAGCTTTTGCGCAAACCAGCCTTGACTGTTTGGCACCAAGCGGAGAGTTCTCCTGTTTCTGTGTCCCAAACCCGAACATCGCCCTCCATCGATATAGCCACGAGATTCTGGCCATGGAATGATAAGGAAGTATACAAGAAAAAGGCATCGACATACCCAATGCGTATGAGAAGCTTGCATGACTCCGAAATCTGATGAATCTCGATGGAGTCCTCGGTTGTATACGCAATTAGTGACCCGTCGGGCGAAAATACAACCTTTGCATGGGCCGGCAGCGAAAAACTCAAGGTTTGCCGAATTGAGCCACTATGTACATCCCAGATCTCTATCTTTCGTATTCTCGTGAAAAAATTGTACTGGGACACTGGTATAGTAAGTAGCTCGCCGTTTTTAGTGATTGCCCACGTCTCGAAGCTATTTACGAATGATTCTTCTTTCCTTTGTAGGGATTTGACTAGTCTCCATGGATTACGACTCCAGACCTCAATGCCGCGACCTGATGTCATGACGCAATGCGACCCATCGTCAGTCGCGGTGCGGAACTCCATAGGGTACGACTCGCCCAAGGTTTCTATGCACTGACCACTTGAAACATCCCAAGTCTTGACCTGATTTCTGCAAGCTGAGATGACTGTGCTCTCGTCTGATGTCACAGTAAGGAATTCCACAGCGTTAGGGTGGAAGATACCCACACGAGTCGATTGCTGAGGAGAGAAGTTCCAAACTCTTACAGTTTCGCCTTCCGAAACCGTTGCGAGTAACTTTGCATCCGTTGATATCGCGAGACTGCCAGTAGCAATCTTGCCCATTTCGTAAGAAAATTTTCCCGTTTTCAGGTCGAAGACAACAGTCTGTTGCCTATGTGAGGAGGCCGCCAGCCAATCTTTTGTCAAGGACAACCCATGAATCTCCCCAGTGTAGGGGTATTGTAAAGTCCCTATACACCGTTTCGTCCCAGTGTGCCACGTCCTAACACATCCATCTTCTGAAGTCACAGCCAGGAGTGACCCATCCGATGTAAACTGGATGTGCGGGTCATGATATTCTTGACGACCTAAATTGATCCAGTCCAGACTGTTCGATGAATCCCATGCTGAGAGCCAGATGAATTTATCTGCAACACATGCTAGTCACTGACCTTGCATAGAGAGACATATTGCATCATAGTCGTTCCGTATTGGAACCTTACTTGTGCATTCCCCTGAGTCAAGATCGTGGATGAATAATACAGGCTCGCTATGCCATTTGCCACCAATTTTGGATATGGAGCAAAGGAACGTCCCGTCATTCGAGAAAGCAATATTCCGAACCGACCTGCCATCCAAGAGGAGACAATTGATAAATGAACGTGATTTGGAATTCCAAATATCGATTTTTCCACCCCTGCCTATAGCAAGAAGGCTGCCTTCGAGAAACCATCCTATAGCAGGATATTGTGATGACTCAACTTTCCCATGTTGCAGCGTTTGAATGCAGCTACCGGAAGATATATTCCATATTTTAATATCGGCGTAAAAACCCCAAGTAATTATGAGGTTGCTGGACAAGACGGCTAGCTGCATTTTGAGAGCTTCCCGCCCTACATCAAAAGATTGTACGCTCTGAGGCCAGTCTGAATCAACGGCAGGTAGTCTCATGACTGACTTTGGACAACGACGGTCTTCGAAGGGCTGAGGGGCGATGCTTGAAGTGGGAGAAAATAATATCCCTGAGTGGTACAGCTGAAGAGGAGTTTCCTCAATTCCATATCGGAAGAAATGGATAAAACGTATCGCGTCCTGGACAAACTTGAAGATCTCGCTTCCCGAAGTCTTCTTTAAGAGCGGTTAACGAACATAAAACACAGGATGGGAGAATCATAATTACGTTAACAATCTTCAGCAGTTCTTGCAGCATGTTCGGAGATTCAAAGAACTGTCCCGTCAAGCACAAGACCTCTATCCAGTTCAGGAAAAACCTTTTCAAAAATTGGTGCCCCTCATCGTTGTCTTTTAACTGCTTTTCGGAACCGATGACATGATGAACCCAATACCGGCAAGCATATTGGGTTTCCTGAGGGATCTTCTGGTTGATTGTATCTTGGACAATGTTGAAACGACTTCTGCCCGGCGATCCCAGGTCACAAATGTCAGTTCTCAGTTCTCGCTCGAGGTGCTTCAAGCATCTGTCTGATAGCTTGGCATGAGTTGTGGCTTCGTCTACTTGCAGATCCCCGGCTGATTTGCCGAGAAGGAAGTCTCTGAAGGAAAGATGGAATAGATTTATAGGGCTGCCATCCCGCGGGATTTTGAGAACTGAGCGGAGTGGGTTGATTAGACTAGCCACATCCCGAACATCGACATCAAGCAGGGAAGCAAGAGATGCCATAGATAAGGGATTGGCTAGAAGGATAATTGAGCCGATGATGTCAATAAAACTATTTCGAGATTTGGCCTGTGCTTCGTCCGGCGCACCGCCTGATATAAGACTCAAAACTGGCTTGTATATTGTTTCATAGGCGGAACCGACTTGATTGGATGTTTCAATAATCATATTCAGCTTAGAATTTGGACTCTCTGCCCAGGAAATGTTCTCGATCATGCGAATGAAGGTTGCAGCGGCAATAAATAAGGGAACGGACCTCTTGATCAGGATTTGGAATCGCTCACTTCCGGGCCAATCTTGTTCAAGACGTAATTCCTTTTGCGGGTAGCATGCATTGTGTTCGGTAACAATTGCGGAGATACGATGTCTAAGAAACATCGTAATATCGCTCTCGATGTCAACCGTTTTAACTCGATGAAGCGATATCTCTCGGTGGAATTGTTTTTGACGTGCAAAATATGCTTCGATGTCAAACTCTGGTCGGCTTGTGATGAATACCTTCAGTGTATCGGGGCACGTTGTCAAAATCGTCAAGATACTCTGCCGATCGTCTTTGTCACACTCGTCTAGTGCATCGATGACCAGAACCACATTTCGTGCAAACTCTCTATCCTCTACTTTGTCGAGCGGTTCCCGTATTAGTGTTCTCCATTGATCATTCATAGAACCCATTACTGAGGCTAGGTCTTCCTGGATCACATCAATGACATGCTGACGCACTGGTGGAAAGTTCAGAGCAAGTTGATATGCAATGATAGAAAATATCGTTCGCCCATTTGCTCGATTGCTTGCACCTTTTTTGAAGAAGAAACAACCTCCGAGGCATTGATACTTCAAATCACGAGCAACTGTTCGAGATACGGTACTTTTCCTAGTACCAGCGAGGCCTGGGAGCCAACATATAGTTGGACTTTCACCATCTTCAGCCCAGTCGAAGATATCTCGAATAACTGTCTGTCGTGTTAATCGAAGACAGAAGGAATTGGCTGGGTGCTGTATATGATCGAGTGCATCTTTGGGATCAAGCAGAAGATCTCTGAGTTTTGATTTTGCCTCTTGTTCAAGACGTTGGCTAAGAAATTGCGTTAGCATGGAAGTGTATATGTATTGCTATTGGCGATGAGGCTTGGGACACATACTTGGAAGCCTTTCTCATGTCAACAATAAGCCTATGCAAGTCCTTGACCAGCTCCCGGCCGTGAGAACTACGGTACATCTCGCATAATGAGCCAGCATCATGGAGTTGTAGCTTGACTGTATAGAGATCCTTCAGATACCCCGAAAAGTCTTCCAAGCGAAAGGCATCTGTCAAAGCTTTTGCAAATGCTTGTTGTCGACGAAGAGTGAAGGCAAGAAACTTGATGCATTGGCAGAGAGTCTCAATAATGGCCTTCCGCAATTTTTTAGCTGCAGATAGAGATTTGGTATCCTCTGCGGTCAAGTAAAATTCCCGATAGACACTGCACTCGAAGATCAGGGTAATAATTTCGGCGATGCCTTCGAAGATCTTGACCCGAATCTCTTCGCCAGCTGTAACATTCTGACATCCATTAGAGCGTGGAAACAAAGGAGCAGACAGTGATAACGGGAGAAAATACCAGGAGGATAAATCGAACAGCGGCCCAAGGCAGCGCAGCAGGCATGGGGTTCGCACTGACGGCGACATCACCGACAATGGCAATTCGATTAATATGAGGGGCCACCTTTGCAACAGTATCAGCGGTTTTACCTCGAAGGCCAAAACGCTTCATTTGCCCCTCAAGGTTCGCAAGAAGATCCGATAATTCTATCGTGGAATCTTCCGTATTGATCTGCTTCTGGGCTTGCAAAAGCGAGCTCAGCTTCATCCCTTCCGGAGAGGCTTCGAATTTGTCGATCGCTTCTTTCCAGAGCTGTTGGAGATCTTCTTGTTTCTGGAGCGTATCGTAGTTGTTGGAACTACTGTAGTAGATGGGACTATTTTCGGCGCCCACGACAGGCCATATCACTACTTCATCTAAGGCAGATGCTGTATTGTCTACAGGTCCGATTCTTCGAGATACCTGTTTGGGTGGCAGGCCAACTATCAGTTGGCCTGAGGTATAGAGTCAGCTTGTAGTTCAAAGTGTGACAATACAAAAACCTGGGATTGTATATATTTACTCAACATTATTGTTGAGGCCCTTGGTCCAAAATCTTCAACGACGTCGCCATGCTCTGTAGCGTCCTCCGTGGCTTTAAAACACAGCTCACGGCACCCAAGTAGGCTCCGCCAGGACAACTTGCCTCCTTCGGACATGGCTATGGCCGTCTTGTTATCGCGACACTAGGCACTTGTTTGTGTCAACAGTGGGGGATGTAATGAGCTCGCATGTACAAAGAAACCAGCGTTGACGGGAAGAGGAAAATTGTTTTAGAAATCTACAAGTTGCTGCGGTCGGCTGAGAGATATGTCTGGAGGCGAATGGCTCTGTAACCTCTGTCAGATCATAGATGGAACATATGATATTGCCTAATCACAGGTGGCCAATCATGCCGGGGTTGAAAACGAGGTACGAACACAATGTATTGAATCAGGCGACCTGTAACGTGCTTCGGCTTTCTCTACGGAGTTGATATCTCACACTCCGGAATTAGGACCGCAGCAACAACTTAGCTTCTAGTCCAATCAATTGTTCGAAAGCCTCACTTTCCTGCTGGCCAACATTTTGAGAAATGTACAAGCCATATCTGCGGGGTTGGGCTGACTCAAGACGCAAGAAGCGCCAATCTACTCCAATCCGGTCACTACTGGCTGCCACCATGGTCGGGCATGTTCAGCTCGGGGCTGAGGGAAAAGTTTTCACCAGATATCATCCTAAGAATAGGGAATACACGAGAGGATTCACTGAGATTTCAATTTTATTTCTGATCACAGGGGCGGAAATCTGATTTATTCATCAGCGCTAACATATAACTAGTTACAGAACAACATTTGCAACTGGCAACATAATTAGTTTAAGATCATGAACTTCTCTTATCAATAAAGCAAAAAGCATAATTTAGATAGAAACTAGCTATACGAATAATAGATCATAAAACCTAGGAACCAACATTGTGATCATTCATGACTGCCCATGTATGACCCGTCATGCTGCAGACCAAAGTACTTGTTGTTCCAGTTGCCCCATGTGATTATACGGTTGTTGGATAAGACGCTTGCGGTTACCCTTTGTGTGGATGAACTCGCTCCGCTGAATGGCCTTTTGCTTCTTTTCCTCTTCCAGGGTTGCTTCAATCTCGAGTAACTCGAAGCGCACTAGACGAGAATCAAACGTCGCCGTAGGAGTGTTTGGAGAGCACATTCATAGCCTCATCTCGCTGGTCTTTGTATACGAGCCAGCGCGGAGATTCGGGAACTCAGATACTAAGAACAAGCTGCAGAATAGCGGGAACGCCCTGCAAGAGGCTGAGAAGCCTCCAGCTCCAACAAGAGTTCATTTTGAACATGCTGAACGTAGTCCAAGCAGCAACAAGATAGCCCTGGTAGACAGGCAAGTGTCAGTGCTGTACTAAACAATTTGACCATATCCACAACATGGCCGTAGGTGAGCACTCAAAACAACCCACTGTGTCATATAATATCAGGAAGGTGCCAAGTGTGATTAGTTTCTTTCGACCAAAAGTCTTGCATAGCTGTGAGGAAAAATTTGCCGATACAAGAACGTCAATATTGGTGGCATTAACAAGAGTGCCGAGGTTAGCACCTGTCTGTCACGCCACGTATTAGCTGCTTTGGAAGAGACAGTATCCCAAGCGTGTTCTCGAACATACCGGGTTGCCGAATGCTTCTTGCCAGAGAGCCAAAGACTGCATGCCGTCCAGCATGCCGTCCAGCATGCTGCCGTCAAATTCGCAAGTAAACTGAGCCCAGTTGCAATCTATTCCACTGAATCCACGATCCATTCCACGAGGCTGGTCGGCGGGGCACCATAGGGACACGCCTAGGCGCCTCTCAACTTCTGCACGCGTAGGCGTGCGGATTATATCAGCCCCAACACAGTAGTAAGCGGAAGTTGCTTTATAAGCGGAGCCACTGGATTCTAAGTCGGCGCTCTGGCTATGCATATCTGTCGTCAAGGACCGCTGCACAAAACAGAGGCCCCCGTTACAAGGGACAAAGGTACATCGGTTATACCGGCTTGCCGACAGTTGTCAGTATTAGTCACCTTGACTTATTGCTGTAGTCGGGATCTCGGCCCCACCAGAAAGTATGGCTGTTCGGCATGCCGAACAGATTGAAGATGGAAACCTTAAGTTAACTCAGGTGGTCCCGAATATCCCCTGGTGCCGAACAGACCTGGTCTTTTCATGATGTACTTAGATAATCTGATCCATTAATATGAGAAATATTAACCAATTATACTATCAGAAGACCAAGGCTGTTTAGCACCAGGGGATGTTCGGCACACCCTGAGTTAACTTATCGTCAGGTTCGGCATGCCGAACCCATCATCGCTTGCATTCCCGTCACTCAAACGTTGCCCGGTTAGTTCTATTACCGAGTATATACAATAAACCTCCAATCATAACTACATCCCTGTCACTGTAAAAAAAACTATTTAGTTTCGGCATTTCCGCATTTACAAACAGGTTATCGCCAGCTGCTTAAATTTCAGTCACAAGTCACCTCAACTCCATATCTTCCCCAATTGTCCCTCAGCTACCCGCATCACCTTTCGTCCAGTGTTTCAGTACAGGCTCACTACTGTTAATATGGCGGCACGTAAAATACGATGCCTGGAAAATTATATGTAAATCAACAACTAACCCTGAGTCTGTAGACGAAAATCCGTACCACTGTTGCCATCGTTGGAGCTGGCCCTGTTGGTTTATTTACAGCTTTGCTCCTGGCTCAGGCAGGGATTAAAGTTACAGTATTCGAAACGGGGGCTAGGCTCAATCAATCTCCTCGGGCTGTAGCGTAAGTTTATGGCTATCACAACGAACCCATTCAGACGATATGAAACACCAGCTAATGACGCTTTTAGGTACTTTCCGGCTGTGCTGGATGAGTTTAAGAAGGCTGGGATTCTACAAGAAGTCATTGATAAGGGAGAGAAGAATACTGATGGCTGCGCTTGGAGAGATCCCTCAGGAAAAGTCCTTGCTGCAGTTGATCCGCCACCAGATAGCCCTCAATTTGCAGTGTGCCTCCCTCAGCCCGAGTTTTGTGAGATTGTTCATAAGAGGCTTCTCGAAACGGGCAACGCTGAAGTTGTCTTCGATCACACCTACCGGCGCCATGAGCAAACGGGCAGCTCTGTTCTACTTTGGATCAAGAGCTCAGTCCAAGAGTCAGAAATTACATGCGAATGTGAATACCTGATTGGAACAGACGGCGGCCGCAGCGACGTGAGAAAAGCTCTCGGGGTTGATCTCTCGGGGTTTACTTGGGAGTCATTACAGCTTGTGGCTGTCAACTTCCAGTACGCCTTGGGTGAACTGGGTTGGAAAAAAGCCAACTTCATCGTTGACCAGGTGTGTTGGGGCGTCATAATCAAACGGGGTAAGGGGAACAGTTGGCGGTTTGCTACAGGAATCCAGGCCCCAGATACCGGTAATGGAACTCTGGATGATGCCACTGTCAAAGTGGTGAAAGACCGACTAATGCGTCTACTCCCTGGGGACACTAGCCAGATTGAATGGGAAGATATGGCCCCCTACAAGGTACATCAGCGCTGCGCAACTACTTTCCGAAAAGGCAACGTTCTGTTGGCAGGAGATGCCGCTCATGTAAGTTACTACACCGTCCAGGGAGCCGAAACGTGGTGGAATATTAGAACTAACAGTTGATAGCTGAACAATCCTATCGGAGGACTTGGTTTGACCACTGGGCTTCTCGATGCCGCACACCTTGCTGAGAGCTTACGGCAGACGTTACTGGAAAATGCAGAGCCAATCGTGCTTGAACAGTACGCCGAGATCAGGCGGAGCATATTTCTGCACAGGACGAACCCGCTATCCACAGACAACTTTAACAGGCTTAGGTCACAGGACCCCGAGCATGTACGGCAGAGAGACGAGTTTTTTGCCAAGCTGAACAAGTCCAAGGATATTGCCACAGTACTCCAAGTCGGATTACCAGATTACGCATTGTCAAGTACATCCAAGACTTCTTTCTCGACCTATGAAGAGGTAACATGGTTCATAACAGTGACCAAGCTTGATGATTGGAGCGATGAGAAACTCGCGCACGAGTACAAGGTTGTTCACGCCAACATGACACGCCAGGGAAAAGAGCAAGGAGCGCCAACACGACAGTACACGCAGTACAAGAACCTCTACCAGGAAATTCCCGGCACCAAGCAAGCTGGCTGGGCTTATGTGACCTGCCTTGTGTTCCCGAATTTGTTTCTGGTTCATGCTGGTTTTCAAGATCCTGGTTATCGGGCGACTGCGGGAGCACACCACTTCTGTCGACTGGATCAGCAAGGCTGCTTGGCGAGAAAGATTTCAGAGTTTTCAAAGGGAGGGATTGGCTCCAGCAAGTCAATTACCAGGGCTCTTCTATTCCACGAGAGGTGCTCGGAAACCGATGAATGCTCCCAAGATTGGGTGCAGGAGCGAGCCGCCAAGTTTTCGACAAGAGTAAAGTCTGATGACAGGGCCTACGGATATGTTCTTTGGCAGGATATGACACCTAAGAACTCCAAGACTTTGTTTCGAGATAGTCAGTTCGAAAGTGGAAGGTGGCACGATTTCAGAGCCGTCGAGGCATTTGACTTTCTTGATACGGCTTCTGCTAACACGTTCCTGCGTGAAAATATGGAGCATATCACCGAAGGTGGCAAGCAGACAATCACAGCAGTAGTCAGCGATCCAGACTTGATATTTTAGCTTTGAAGCATAACACATTTCTGAACAATGATAATATGAAAATCATAGCTATTGTCACGGAATATGTCCTCTGTTTGGCATCAGTGCTAGCAGCTATATCAGTAGTTACCATCATGCCCTGCTAAGGAAATTGCGAACACCCAGTACGCTCGGACCCCACGATGCTGTGTTGTTCGTCCTAACGCCGCTACCGAGTCGGCATGCCGGCCGGCATTGACAAATGTAGCGTATAGCTGGTTTTCTCACTATTGACGGAATGGGTGGTGGCTTAAATGCTTTTGAGGAGTATCTTGATCCGGTGTTGGAAGCGTCGGATCCGAGCGGCATTTCTAGTCGTGAATTCCGTTTATACCGCTTGACAGACACTTCAACGTCACTCACAAATGCCTCAATCGAATGTCCACAATCTCATATAGAACAATCAATATGACCATGAGCTCCCTACAGACTCTAGCAGGAAAGGTTGCCGTCGTGAGCGGTGCCTCTTATGCTGACGTGGTGTCGCAAAAGTGCGGGGAACCCCAGAGTCATGACGATCGAATGTGCTCGTGTCGGTTAGTCATACGGCAGTTAGTCTTGTATTTCGATGCCCAGTTGCCTGTCGTCATTTCCATCTTTCTCCAAATAATTGACCCCTTTCATATTGCTGAAATCACGAATTCATTTAGCCACCGCGTCTGACGCCTCAAACTAGGATAACTTTTATATCAATTCTTTCCTTCTGCTTATAACTGTCGTTTAGCCTATACATTACGTCCCTCAATCACTTTCTCGATGGCAGCAGGTCCCGATGTTTATGCTTCTTCGTTGCGCGTGCGGCTTGGTACGAAGACCTGGTGGCATTGCTCGTCTGGCTACATTTATATGGAGAGGCCGCGTAAGAGCTATAGATGCTGATCTATGGACGTTTCAGGAACCCAGCACATCCCTGCATTGTCACCACCGAGCCCTGCCTCCCAAACCCACCATAACCATAGGTAGAGGAACTCTGAGCACTGCAAATGCTGTCCCGCCCTTACTGCCAACTCTGACTCGCGCCCAGTAACATGATGAAGCGTCAAGCACCCTGTGAGCCTTCAGATGAGAGCCAGCAAGCCAGGAAGAGAGGACCGTCCAGCCGGCCTCCAAGAGCTTCTCAGGCATGTCGATCCTGTGCTGCTTCAAAGGTTCGATGTGATGACCTTGAAATATGCCGCCGGTGCCTGAAGCGCGATGTTCCCTGCATTCGCCCAACTCCAGTTGGACAAGGTTATCGGTCGGCCATGGGAGAGGCGCCCTGTGCCTTGAGTGACTTAAGTACAAGGACCTCTGTTGATAGGGACGGCTCTTGCATTTTAGCGTCGACCATACAAGAGCTTGCTGAAACGGCGCCACCCGCGATAGCGCCCATAAATTCCGTTGCTAGAGACGAGAATAGAGGAGAATTAACCAACGCGACTTTCGTTTTCCCAAATTCACCGATGTCACTAGGTCATTCAGGTCAGTCGCAGGTGGGCAAAACAATATACCCCCAGATCGGCTAGGATGCTGAGAGATTATAGCCGTGTAGTGACACCCAGACCATGGACAACCTTGGCGACATACTGCTTACTGATACCACAGAGTGGTTCAAGAATCCCTCGTTTCATGCCGAGTTTGACACGTCGTTTCTTCTTCCGCTCCCTTTTATTGATTTATCCGGATACTCGGATGAGATTCTAGTAGAGAACCCGACAGACTTAACGACTATGAGCTCCGAAAGCATGCTGCCTCAAGAAAAAACCATTTTCGATGAGGCCGTCATAGCCCATAGTACCACTTTGGGAAGCTGGAAGCCCACTCACAAGGACTATTTAGGCGCAGCGAGGGCCTCTCTTTATGTTCCACTCGATGAACAGGTTCTACTAGAGGAAGGCTTAGGCCATTTAAATTCTACCGTAATCGGTGGATGCTTGTCGTCCGCAAGAAGAGATGAAATCATAGTGGCCATGATCGATGGGACTCAAACCGCTCAGACGCTACTGGCAGTTCGAATGTTTCCATCCGTTGAGATTCTGGATAGATTCCTTAAAATATTCCTTACCAGCCAGGAAACCAGTGCCTTGGCTTTCGTCCATATTCCGACATTTGATCCCTCCGCTTGCAGTTTATCTCTTCTTATGGCTTGCATCGCAGCTGGCGCTACACTATCGCCAATCGCTTCCGCCCGTAAGTTTGGGCTAGGGTTGTTTGACGTGTTACGTCTCTACCTTGCAGCATCGGTCAGTCACAAAATGCCAATAATCAGATTTGTCGTCGACTTTGAACGAGGAGGCTAATTCTATAGTAGGCTGAAAAGCAAAATACCTTGACCCGCGATCTCTCGTATGTTCAGTCACTCATGATACTCTCTGAGACAGGCCTTTGGAGTGGCGATAAACGAATATCCGAAATTTCCGACTTCTTGTCAGAGCTCACAGCAAACGTAACCAAGCCCTGGTAGCATAGCCTGATCGCTTCAGCACTAACAGTCAGTAGATGTTGCGGCACGCGGGTCGATTCGTTCAACACAGCTATCTTAATCCTATTCTCATGTTGGAGGGGCCTCCGGGCGAGTTAGATGCCGTATGGATAAGATGGGCTCAGCAGGAGTCCTTGAAGCGGTAAAGCTTGACGCTTCATCTATTTATGACATAATCTCATTAACGATTATAGATCAGTTTTTCGACACCTTCTACAATGTACACAACGATCCGTTTTAAAGAATATGCCAACACAGATGTCACCATCCGAGGTCTCGACGCCCATCCCCGAAGATTGTCGTTTTTGGTATGCCAAGTCAGCAGTTGAGTGGAAATCCCTTTATCAGGGCCATCGGTCATGCTCAGCAGAGCGAAGGATGTCACTTGCCGACTGCTTTTCCGACATGCAATCAATTGACCTCCTACCGTGGTCACAGTCACTCAAACTATCGATATTATTAATGATATATTCCTTTCTTTCAATCCTTGTCGAAGATCGTCGCCGAAGCGTACTTTTTCACAAGAAACGGGACTCTGGATGGTCTTTTGCCGATATAACTCAACCACCTGGTGACTCACATTTGGTTTTTCAGTTCAATGAGTTGCGAAATGTAATTGAAAGAGATCATGCTACCGCTGGGTCAGCTGTTCTTACATTCATGGTCAAGTTCAATATCCTTTACTCAGCCACCCCTAGGTACCTCAGGGACAGTTTTTTGACATATGGGAAACAAGCTTCTGGTTCTGATGTTTTCTATAAGCTTCGGGAATGGCGGCAGAGTCGGTCCAGCAGGTCAGCAATTTGGCATGCAGGTCAGCTCCTCAGGGCTTGCAGAATGATCGCGCCAACCGAGCGGACGGACTTTCATTTGTTTGGTGTTTATCATGCCATATTATGCCTCTGGACATATTGGACTGCTACTAGAAAAATTCCACTAGACACGACTGGTACCAGCAGACAAACAGTTAGCTGGCCCCGAGTTCTACTGGATGGACCCGAGTCGCTAGAGACTCAGCGATGGATTAACCACAACGACGGCACCCCTTATCTGACGAGGCCACCTAAATCGGACCCTCTCTGTGATAAAAACCCTAAACTGGTCTCAGTTGACGCTACTGAGTCGGAGGGAACTTTTTCTAAACTTCCTTTAGTGGATATCCTCAACGAGTGCTTCCTACAAAAGGGAGCAGGAAGAAACATTCCTATTCTGCAGCATGCTTCACTTATTCTATGCAGCTTAGAAAAGTTATGATACGTACCTAAGCTTTTCTTCACGGTTTTGGTCAAAGTATAAATTTGTTGCCATTGCGCCGTCAACCTCGTGCAGGTCCACTACCAACGGTACTTTGGCGCCGAATACTGCATCTGAATTTTGGTATGGATCACCCCGAAGATAGAGAGCGCTTTAGAAATGAGATGAGTTAGTTATATTTGGCAAATGCAATAGAAAGAAATATATGGTCTTTGATGTACTCACGTGATCAGAGGATCATATCCTTCCTTCTCAAACTTGAAGTGCACATAGCCTACTACAGTTACGAGGTGATACATCAATGCTCTAGCACAGGAATACTAACCAACTAAGAAGCTTTAACAGTGTGAAGATGCACCAACATGCGTATCATGACATTATGAATGAAATCTAATGCTGAGTGGCGTCCTAGTTATTGATGCCTGATGGTGATTTATTGATGTAGTGGTAGTGGGCGGAGTATTTGATTAATGAAATTCGGCATCACACCTTATTCATAAGCCGCTCTTAATCTACATCCAAATAGTCTTCCACGAGAGCATCAATGTCTGGATGAAAGAAGAGCAAACTTGCTTCAGATTTACCTTGGAATGTTAACCCAAATAAATTAGATCATTTGCCTCGATGGTACATCGAACTCAGAGCGCCTCATTGACGGATCGCTCACCAATATCTTAATCGAATATTTATATAACTATGGTAAATCACCCGAGTATGACCTAACCAAAAAGAAAAGGAATCTCCCCAAGGGCAACCGTGTGACAACCAACTAGCTATTTGCGCCAACATATACAAATGACATAGGTTCGAGAGATCTTCCATTATCTAAGCTATTCGGATCCTAACAAGGCAATTGTAATACATGTTAAGTCCCTATTGATATGCATAAAGCTCTACTCGCTGCAAACGCGCGTGAATGCAAGACTGTCCAGGTTAACCAGGATTTGGAGATACTCTCCACCGCAATTGGCGATGAGCTGTACATCTGCCTGTGCGACATTCAAATCATTAAAAGTGACGCTCCCATACTTCCATCCACCGACGTTGTCCTCGAAACTGCCACGAAGGGAAGCATCTCCCACCTTGAGCTGAATATCGCACGTGTAGTCAGCAAACTGACTGATAGTGACAAAACGGTAGTAGTAGGAAAACTCGTAGGTGCCGTAAAGATTGCTCAGAGTTTGCGAGACACCGAAATCGTAGAAGGAATATTCCAAGAGGTTGAAGGACCTATGATATTATGCATTAGCAAAGAATATGAAAGAATGAGAGGTGTGTTGACTAACAAAGCATTGGAACCACTTTGAGGTGAAGTTTGGGTTATAGAGCCTTTGTCGTTTGTCCAGGGTGCAATGTCGTTGTCGCTGTTGTCGAACCCGGGGTTGGTGAACAGCTGGGTTACAACACAGGCTGGCGCTGCAGTGGTTGTAGTAGACTCAACCTCGGCCGTGGTGGTAAGATCCACAAGGGCAGTCGTCGTCGTAGTGACACCTACTGAAGCAATTGTGGTATCAGATGCAATCGTCGACAAGCTCTCGGTAACACTTGTTTCGGTAGTCGCTGTTGATTCTTCCTGGACAGTGGTGGTAGCATCGATGAGGGTAGTAACCGCCGTGGTATCCAGGGAAGTAGCCGTTGAATCGGGGACAGCAGTCGAGGAGCTCTCGGCAATGCTGGTCACTCCAGTGGTGGTCAAAGGTCGACAGGGCCCAGCCTGAACTCCACAAAGGAACAGGGTTACAGCCGCAGCTGGAAGGACGGAAAAGCGAACCATTCTGATGCGATAAAACAATTTTTAAACGAGTGGACAGAACTACAGATGATGCAGTTCGATTTAACGAATGTCAGTAGTGATATGTTGGAACGGATAATTAAACTCAGAGACATGCAGCAGATGCGCCTCCTTTTAAATTAATCTGTTTCCTTGTTTGTTTATAGCGTTAGAGGTGGTCCTGGTAGCGCACTATTGTCAATAGTTCCGTAGGCTAGTCGGAATAAGCAAAGTCAATGTTCAGCTACAGGTCTAGCTCAGGCATCGCCTGTCAGCTAAGAGAGGCAGTAACCAATAACATCAGTAGATACAGAGCTAAGACTCAAAAGCAATAGTTTCATTGTGATACACAAAATGGAAAATTGTTCTCATTTTAGTGTCTTCTGTACCTGAGGATAGAAGCTTCAAGTATCTGTTGATGAAACGATATGTGGTGATACAAAATGCAACGCGTTTGCAGCTTTATTTCTGTTTCTGAAATGGTTACAATTTTTCTTGTCATTCAAACGAATGACATCTTCAATGTGAACATGGGTTTCAGAACAAAGAGCTGGCCCTACGACCGCTACTCAAACCTGCAACAAGACTCGTTCTTTTATCTGCAAAACGTGATTCTAGCAAGACACAGAAACCGAAACTCACTACTCAGTAGAATCGGTTAAGGTTCTTGATATGTAAATATTAGGCATGACTATCTTGCTATCAAGCTTGTGGATTAATGCTCCCAACAGTACTACCATGATCCTCTATCGACATCACACATTAATTAATAATACGCCACTTCTGACTCTTGATACAGTCAGAACAATCCCAACAGCCCTTATCACTCCAACTCAACATCGTGTTACCAAACTGCTGCCACGCGATACCCGTGAGTTGGAAACCTGACAAAGCACATTTACCATACTCTTCAGACCAACCCGACGACATACAATCAGGGTTCGAGTTACAAAGAGCCGCACATCGCTCCTCAGAATCCTGGTTGGGGAACTTGGAGGGTGCGTCGTCCCAAGACCAAGGGAAGTAACCAGTATGCTGACAGACCACAGCACCGTTGTCAACCGGCCTCAGCTGACAGACAGCATCCTCACTCGTGATACTGGGAGCGCAAGTCGCAGTAGGTAGCGCAGTTCTCAACGACGCAGAGTACTCATCGCGATCTTGGTCGTGGCAGAAACACAAAAAGCAACTCTGCTCACTCCAGTTCAGAGAACCGTCATCGTTACCCTGGGTGAAAGCGGAGGTAAAGATGGAGCTGGTGGAAAAGACACATTGTTGTGAGTTTTGATCCCAGGCTGAAGCCTTGCAGCGGCTGGGCATCTGGTTGCACATGGCTACGCAGTTCTGATAACTGTTGATGTTCATCTGCCAAGGATATTCGTCATCTCTAAGAGTAAATGTGTTTCTTAAAGTTCCGGATTTGCTGCACTGAGAGTAATCGTAGTTGTTCTGATCAAAGGTGCAACCATCGGAGAGGGCGAGTGTGCATTGAGGCATGGACGACTCAGTAGTGGTGGGGGCGTAAGACGAGATGAAAGTTGTGGGAGGCTGAGTTCGAGTTGGAGTTATGGTCGCAGGCTCGACAGTATGTTCAGTAGAGCTGGGAGCTTGACTTGTAGTCTCATCCTTGATTGGACAGTCATTCGAGCATGACCAACAACCCTTGGAGCTCCATGGAAGAATGTAAGCTGAAGAATCTTGGTCCTGGCTCTCCTGGAACTCGCTACTAGAGATAGCGGTGTTGGTGAAAATGCACCTCTTTCGCGCAGAATCATATGCCGAGGCCTTGCAATCCTTCAGTATGAAACAGATGGTCGCGCACTGTTCTGAAGTTGTCTGCATAGTAGCCTTGTCAAAGACGTTGTTGGCATAAGGCTGGAGATCAACGGAACCAAGGTTGCCGATCTTCTCACAGACGAGAGCTGAAGATGGAGAGCTCTTGAGATCACAGTGGGGGCAGAGCATCGAGGCAACGGGGGCAGCAGAGGTGGTGACATCCGGAAGTGAGGTTGTCGACGGCGCAGCGGTAGTCGTCTCAACATCGGCGGGGTTCTTGACATCACAACCCTGACACTCGAAGCAATCGAGATCATTCCACATCAGAGAATTCTGGCTGTTGATATCAATGCCAGTTACACCAAGGCTATCGGAAAGGAGTCGGCAGGAAGCCTCTTGGCGAGCACCATCCCAGGCAAAGGCCTTGCAGGCAGAACCTTCTTGCTTACACAGAAGAGCACAGTCTTCGATGGAGTTTTGTCGAGGGTTGCTTGACAATGTGCGGCCCCATGTACCGGACTTTGCTCTGCCAAAGGCCCAGCAGGCCCTTGGCGCTGTGGGTCGCTCGTTCTCAGATTCTTGTTGAATTCCGGGCAGGGAGACCGTCTGTGTTACTCTTGGTTCGACGGGAGTGCAGTAGCCCGGAGGTGCGGCGCCGACGGGGCAGACACGTGAGCCAGTTGGCAAGGAGCTAGCGGTGGAGAGGTCACTTGCGGTCGTAACGTGCTCGGCGGCAGTGGTCGGGTTCAAGGTAAGAGTGGGAGGATGACTGTCTGACTCGGTTGATGGGTCCTGAGTAGCCGGCCCAGTAGCAGTTGATGGCTCGTGGAGAGTTGATGGACTTCCAGTAACAGGCTCGGAGGCCGTCGAAGGGCCCTCGGTGGCAGGTTGAGAGGCAGTTGATGGTTCAAACCCGCTGGATGTTCCAAAGGCAGTCTCAGTCTCCGCGGCACTCTGTGTTTCAGTATCAGACTTGGTCGACGCACTGATAGTGTTGGCATCAGACTCTGTAAAGAATCCAGATGTTGGGTGCGCACTATCCGAAGTGATGTGAGACTCAGTGAGTGGCTCAGTCTCTGTTGACGGCCCATCAGTGCTGGCGCTGCTGCTTGACTCCTTGGAAGTGGTAGATACGGCCAGTGCACTGCTTGTAGTAACAGCGCTACCATCATTGCCAAAGTCAATGGCTACATCGTTGATCATCTCAGGCGTAACCTGGTTCGACATAAAGATGGAATCAACGTAGATGGCTGCAACCCCACCAACCGGGCAGTTCACAGCCACTGAGAAAGCACCATCCGTGTTGGGAACATCGGTTTGTTCAAGAACAGTGTTCCAGTCCATAGCAGCTCCGAGGCTAAGAATCGTCGACGTGTAGAATACATGGCCAGCGATAGAAGCGGTGAGCGTGCAGACGTTGATACTACTAGCTGTAATCACAGCATAAAAGAACCGAACAGTGTACTTCTTCTTGGTATCAAGAGAGTCAAGCTGCTGCGAGATACTGACAATGTTGCCAATAGCTCGCTTGCGGGAGGGAGGTTGGTTGGACGCTTGTAGCTCGACACAGCCCCTCTCTTTGCTGTTGTCGGCAGTATAGCCCTTATCCTCAACAATCTGTGCATCGCCTTCGACGGTGTAGTTGGGGATCTTGCTCGGGTTGGTAGGGTCTCTGACGGCAAAGTTTCCGTTGCCAATGACGTTCCTGATAACGAGGGGTCCCTTTGTTTCTGAAGTCGTTGGGGCAACTGTAGTTACTGTAGCCGAGCTGTCAATGGTCGTTCCGTGAGGCTTGCATGGGCCAGCGAGGGCAACATCAAAGCTGCCCAGGGCCGTCAATAGTAAAGCAAAGGAGGATCGCATAACGAATGTAGTAGCCAACCGAGGTGCCGAGAGGTAAGGGAAAAGAATCGAGAGGCATGGGCACAGAGGAGCGACATATCGACTGTTTATCAGGATACCGCCGGCGAGTTGGACCCCTAATTCGGCAAAGGAATTTCCGAAACTTTGGTCGAGACCATTATTCTTACGCGCTACGATGAAACTATTGACTTGAAGCCTCGATCGGTAACATCGTACCTTTTTGGCGTCTATAAAGCTAAAGTGGTTAGACCGCGCTCTCAGTATTTGTCTCAACGTATCACCGGTATCATTCAGTATGGAAATGTCAATTGTTACACGGGCCTAATATTCATATTACTTAAAGCTTACCCATCCATCTCACCTTGGGTATCATGATTTCTTTCTTTTCTGAAAATGTCCAACATGATAATAATTACCCCTGGCTTCAGCTTGAGACTAGCAGTTAACCCCTGTCCGCCAAAGTTCTGTCAAAGGCTAGAAGCTTAGCGTGTGAGACTATTTGATCTTTTAAATATGGTTACTGTAAAGTCAAGCCACAGCGGCATATTCCGGACCTTGAAATTAAATTGTTTTGAATTGACGATGGGGTTTTTTGTTGATATAATTTACAAATTCCATCTAATACAATAATATCCGTTGACAGTAAGTGATGCGATTGTTGTAGCAAATACAACTGTATTCTTGTAGCCACCGACTTGACTAGACTTGGATATGAAAGCTGCATTAATATGCTGAAGCTACTCTAGGTAATTTAATTCCATTCAACCTTGATCGGATCGTGATCTCGAGAAAACTTATTACCGTTAAACCATAGCTCAAACCGCAGGTCAGCTGGGGCCACAATGAGATGAATATTAAAGGCACATTGATAAAACTGATAACCACTGCTAAAGCAGCAGCTACCACGCTTTTGAACCAACACAAGTTCATGTTGGCTGAGACCAGTGAGTGTACACTCGACTTGACAAATCCTTTTAACTCCAGCTGTAATGTTCAGTTAGCAAACTCCTTCTCGAGCTGTCATAGTTGGCATAACTTACCCTTGAGTAGACTCTGTGGGAGAACACTTGACTCATTCCGTGAAGAAACAACTTGGACCGTTACAGAAGCCGTTGTTAGTCCAGGACTTAGCCGCTTACTAAAAGGTTTCATGATCGGCATGGTAGGGTCAATGTTATCTCCCTTGTCAATCAGTCAACACAAGTTAAAAACGTGGGGATGTACTTCAAACATACCTTGCGAATGAACCACTCTATCTGATTCACAGCCCAACGTTGAGCAGAGTCAAACTCATCTGTCTCTAGTTGCTCGCCTACGTGTCGCACAGGGCTGTACGGTTCCCGAATTACGATACCATAGCTCATTCTAGCGATGTATGTGGCGAGGACCGGCTTGTTTCCCGTTTCCCGTTTTTGTTTTTGGTCTTCAAGAAGTCCCCTGACGACGGTTGTCTGTGGGTTTTTGCTTACAATAACTCTGACGTTTTGACAGTTGGGGTGACTGAATTGAACGAAATGCTCTCTGAGCCGTCGTTGGACATATTTCGAACTCCCCAACCCTCCGGATAATGCTATATACATCTGTATAGATCATTAGTGCTGACCAAGAAGTATTCGGCTCAATATCATACCACTTGCTCCCTGCGGTTATTTTGCACCATCCAGTCAAGCTGTTCGCGGACTTTCGCCAATATGCTGTCGACATGGGGATCAAAAAGCCTCTGTATGTCGTGACTACGACTGATTAGCCATGCAAATACATTAAATTTCGGATTTGTGATAACCTACTTATCGAATTTCATGCACCCTCCATCAGCACCAAGCCGGGCATGTCTAAAGTTGTTTGGGACATCAGGCATGGTAATCTTGTGAGAATTGGCGATGGCTGCAGGGTCACCAAAAAGATGCTTGACAACTTTGAATCGCTCACTCTTCATCATGTTCTCGGCAAGGCCATTCGCAATACTGAACGGCACATCAGGGTTTTTGGCCAAACGCTCCTGGACAAGCTTGCCGAAAGCAGAGTCGATAAGAGTTGAGCCGATTCCGATACCAGCAACTTCGGCGATCTGCGACATCTGTGTCCTTCCGTTCTCAATACTGGTGACTTGGACCAAGGAGAAGTCTGTTGTGCCACCACCAGCGTCTATAGTGAGGAATACGTCCCCAGTGCTGAAGTTGACTACGCCGCTCTTGAGGGTGTCGACAGCAGCGGCTTCAGCTTCTGTAAGATCGATTTGCGCTGAGTGACGAGGTCCTTCAGTTCCATAGCCAGCGGCTCTAATGACTGCCTTGAATGTGTTGCTCACATCTAACCCTCTCCAAGTGGTGGGAACACTGAAAAGAAAAGTCACTGCCGAAGTGGTCCAGTTTGCGCCTGTCATCTCCTCATACGTAGTTTTGATGTGCCGATATATCTGCTGAAGAAAGTCTGTAGCACATTTCGACGCCTCTGCCGTAGTAGCAATCGTACTCAAACCAGCTCTTCTTGCCTCCTCGCAGGTTTCTTTATCAATAAACATCTTGAAGAGACGATGCTCTTTCTTACCAGGTGGTAAAGGGTCATCATACACAGATGAGTAGAAACCCCATGAGGATACTGTGTTGTCATGGTTGTAGACAATACGGCTGGGGACCTTGGTTTCGCCATTGCTATTGTTTCCGGGCCAGTTGTTGAAGATGTGTATCGTCCCATTGGAGAACAAAAATCCAACTCCTAAGAATTTGTTAACGGCTTTACATACGTTCATGACATTGGGATATGATACCTGTGAAAGTGGTGCCAAGATCAATGGCTACTGTGACGTCGGGTTTCTCGGCCATGTTGGGCAGATAGCAGTTGAGTGACGTTGAATAATAACGTGGGATATCTCAGGACATAGATAGACAGAATTATGATTGATTTGAACAGTTGTTGCCGTTAATGAACGGAAGTAGGAGGAGGGCTTGGGACCAATTCGACCGTAATGTCTCCTCCAGTCGATCACAGGTAACATCGTGCTAATTTAAGTTACAAGCCACATGGAAATAGTGTTTTCAGCTTGGTACGTATAGCTGCTGCGGTCTAGAACGTTTATTTTCAAGTCTAACAATCCAACTGCCGCAATCGTCCCGGAGGCTTCCCCTACAACGCCTCATGTTAGAACTAAGGCTCTAATTACTCAGTTTTTGTGGATGGCGTTTTCAGCTGAGTCCGCCACAGCCAGGTCTAGATGGAGGTGTGTACGGATGATTTTTATTCTGTTTGGGACGGTTGCTCATTTCTGATGATATGTACCTATTACAACGGGAAGTAGTTGAACACAGAGCCAGCCAAGATACACACACAGATTTAAAGCGACACTGCCCCTCGCGACAGTAGATACATCTATAAACCAATAACCCATTCCTTTCACATCTTCTTCCCAGCTAAGAGAACTATCTCTTGGACGTTATCGCATATACAAATACTGTTGAGAACTGAAGACAAAATGAACACCACATCATCAGTCAGTTCAACCGCTGCTGCGAGCACAAATGCTTCCAAGGGACTCAACGATGGAGAAGTGGCTGGAGTAGCCATCGGGTGCTTGATCGCTGGACTTATCATTGGAACAATTATCGGCTGGCTGATCTTCCGATCCAAGGGCCGACAGCGATATTCCAGACAAAGGCGCCGGAGTGAAGACCGAGGAAGACTGGTGGACCATCCAAGGGAAGCCAATGCGGTACCCCTAGGGATATCTGGCGATCCCATGAAACTGGAAAACATCATACTGCAGCCCATGCCTGACCAAGACATTCTTTCAGGCTTGAGACGCCTTGAGGACATTATCAGGCAGCACGTCGAGACCGTCTATCATCTCAAGCCAGTGGATGTTGAGGAAAAGGCGTTAGCCCGCGCGCTTGCTGATGCTGGGTACAGCGGCAACCGTTCGGGGATCGACATCGAAACTGTTGCTGGCTGGTGTATCGAGACCGACACTCGGTGTGGTGCCCTCAGACATGTCCTTTCCAATATCCTGTTCAGCGCCATCGATTGGAACAATCCTGGGCCGCTGACATTACTTCCGGAGTCGGCTGTTGCCTTTATGAGCTCAATCCGCCGGAATGAAAAGCATCAAGACAACTTCAATGGTACGTATAACAGATAAGCTTTCAAAAGCAAGCCACTGATGCAGCCTTCTAGTCATGTCGTTTGCCTGGACCCGATGGCGTACACTATCAGCGCTATTCATGCACCCTGCGCCTCAGGAAAGGACTCCTCTCGAGGCATCTGAGCCTGATATCCGGGATCAGGCGGAGGCTCTTGCGGAAGCCTTGGATCCAGTCCTACATTACTTTGTGGCGCCCGATGATGAGAGTCAACATCAGCAAGGTGATCATCTTCGTTTGATGATTATTGAGACTGCTAAGCTCGGCTACACTTTATTTTCTCATACGAGTGATTGGAGGTTCCTGTACAAGGACAGATCGGCAAAGAGACGCCCTGTCGTATGCGTTGGGTTGGAGAAACTGAACGGCCTGGATGGGCATCGTTTTAGTTCCCCACAGCGGATTGTAGAGCCTCACCTGATTTCTTGATTGTGCATTTCACCTTTGCCCATTGTTATGTCTATTCTGCATGCGAGTCTTGGCTACGTATGGTTTACTTGTTGATTTTCAGAATTCTACTTACAATATCTTTGGACTTTATGATAACTATGCTTGTGATGCTGTCATAATGACATCCAATCTGTTCGATATTCTTAGCAAGTTGTAATCATCAGAAGTCTCAAATACAGTTGATTTACTTGAACGCCTCCTCTATCGATGTGATTATTTCTCAAAAGAGACGCCATACTAAATATCAAGCTAACAGCTAGAGACTGTTTAACTTGGCGTAACCTTCCCCTGATAATAAGGTTACTATCTTTAAATACACTTTTCAAGCATTATGACTCCAATGCTCACACGGGACCTGTTTTTTTGCCTTGCCCTGCCCTAATATAAGGTTCAGCTAGGCATAAAATGCGTCTTGCTTCCATCCGGTTTTTTTTCCTCTTTCCTCCACCAACATCATTGGCGTGACCTTCATTTGGGTTACAGCCTTGGGAGATAAACGAAACTCCGCGGAGCACCGATTTCGATTGAGGTAATGGGAAGATGGTGTGATGGTGTGAGACCTACAGGCATGTAGATAAACTAAAACGATTGGACAAAACGCACTTATGCATTCTATACTCAGTGGCGTCTGTCTTTCTAACGGAATTTCAGCCCTACATATAGCTGAAAACAGCTGAAGCGTCTTAATGCGGAGAAACTATTGTGGGCTTGAACGAGGCATAAAATAACCTCCGTGTGCTAATGGAGATGCGGCTCTACAAGCTGATCACAGCCGATATCTGCACACTTTAGAGTTTCAGGCGTTAGGCATACGATGGCATTAAACATTGGTCTCTGTCTCTCCCAGAGGTTGGAATCTTCCAAGATCATCGTCTTTCATACTCATCTCGTCGCTGCAGACGATTGCAATCTTACCAAGATGACTGAATTCTTGGGCCCTGTCGGATCTCTTACCAATGTCACATACCACGTAATTAAACTCCTTATCGAATGCAAGCAAGCTAGTGACCAAGTCCGCCGGAGCCTGGAGCTAGTCCGTACCTGCGATCGTGACCTCCAGCACCTGATCAGCTTGCGCGAAGAGAATCTGGACATATTGGAACGGAAACCGATTGAACTTGCCCGAGTCAACTCTATCATCGAAGATGCGCATAATGGACTTCTTGAGGTGGGCAGGATCGTTGAAAAATGCAGACCAGAAGCACAAAAGAAAGGGTTACCCTTCTATCGTCGTAGTCTGTGGGTTATGTTCGATGCAGAACAATTCAACAGTCAGGTCCCCGTCGTCAACAGCCATCACCAGTCAGTGTTGACAGAGATCCAATTTCTGCGTCTTATCGGCCTTCATGCACCGCCGCCAATCCAGATAAATAAAATAGAAACGGAACCCAATGTTGTCCAGAAGAGGCGAGTCGACATTGTGAACCCCAACCTACTGAGTAGTCTCATAGGAGTGAGATCAGGTATGTCCATTTTCATCATCTATTCAACTTGATAGCTGACGAGAACCAGTTACAACAAGTCCTATACCACAACCGCAAGCTAATACGGTTGACTGTCTTCCATATCCCTGCGACTCAGATCAAATGCCACCACTACCTCCCTCTTACAGCGATGCCAGTTTTGTTGCAACTTCATCTACAAAGCATATTAATATTCTTGATATCCAGGAAAGATGGAGCCCCTACTCACCTTAGTATCTGTAGACTTCAATGCAATAATTTGTGATATTTAACTTGTGATATTACTGAGGGGTCATTATTCATATGATTGGAACACACACAATTGCCATTTCAGCACCAAGTAGAGGGACTGACTGGGTAAGCAAAATAAATTGTTATATACTGCAAGTAGGTCATCAGAAATATCAATAGAAAATATAAGCAAACTATTTCCGAATCATAAGATAGCCACGCCACTATAGACACTCAGAAGTCACAGTGGATGTATGAGATTGACGTCGAGACTTGGGGCCCCAAAAGCTCAGCCTTCACTAAACAACAACTCATCTTAAAATCGCAGGAAATAAGCTGTGGTAATGAAACCGAGTTTTGTTGTATATCTGTTTCGTCTCTGACGATTGTAGCATTATGTTGGGCGATGAGGATGTAGGCTTCACAGCAGAGTCTCGTTAGCTCTGCGGTAAGTTCAGTTCCAATTGGTGAAAGTAGGTTTGAAGGTGTCGGATTTGAAGATGAGCAGCATGTTTTAGTTGTAGTTGCGAACCAGTTTTGTTGCAGAGGGCTGTTGTTTTGGTTGCTCTGATATTCAAAGGGATACCCCGGCTGAGATGGTGAAGAAAACATGGCAGGTTGGAGGATTGATAGTGCCAAGTCAGTGGGTTCGATATTGATACCGGGTAAGTCATCACGACCCAGAACGTTGTTTTCCCCGGAGTCAAGATCCTCTGAAACAATGCCGGTACTTGGAAGTAGTAGATCGTGTCTATCAATAACGGCCGGTGCTTCCTGAATACCCAAGCCTTCAGGTTCTGCTATTATTGCGGTCGACATTCGTTTATTATTCCCTCGCAAAGCATCTTCGAGTTCGTCAACTTGGACTCTCAATTTTGAGATGGTCTGTTCTGCCTCGTGCAGTCTTTCCTCTAACGTGGCGATGTGTTCTCTTCTTCGCGCACGATGACGACGTTGGTTATTGCGAACGCGATCTCTCGTATGCTCAGCAGTTACTCGCTTGGACTTGGGTGTCATATTGGGCTGTTGGAAGTCGATATGTCACTGATGGAGTTGGCATCGTCTGAGGGTTGGGTTGTTAAAACGGTGACATATCGATTTGAAATCTTACTAATCATTCCACATCTGATTGGACGCCCTTGGTTGTAGTGTCGTAATGTGCATCAGAGTGGTGTTGGACAGGGTAATATGATTGACATATCAATGGCAAGTATTTTAAACGGTGACATATCGGGTTTGCTCATTCCCTATATTTAATCTCACAATACTCTGAAACTGACAGCAGGAAGAAACACCCATCAGGAAGAAATAACAACATTCTATTTGCACCAATAGTCAACAACATGGACTCACAAGAAATATACGAGCAAATCCACAAGCGCTACGGGTCAGTGACCAAGAGTACCACTGGAAAATATGAGCAAACCGTCGCCAAAGCATTTGGCTACACAGAAGAAGAGCTCACAGGAATTCCCGAGGGTGCAAACCTCGGCTTGGGCTGCGGCAATCCAACTGCTCTTGCAAAATTGCGAGAGGTAAGTCATGACATGCATCTAGCCTTTAATCTAGACTGACTGATTCCCAAGGGAGAAACTGTTATTGATCTTGGTTCTGGTGCTGGCTTTGATGTTCTCACTGCTGCTAAGAAGGTTGGTCCAGCGGGGAAGGCAATTGGCGTCGACATGAACAAGGTGAGCTCTACTATCCTCAGCTTATGTATAAACAAATCTGACCCTGAACAAGAACATGATAGACCAGGCCAATGCCAACAAAGCAGTCATGAACATCTCGAACGTCGAATTCGTCGAAGGCACCATCACTTACGTCCCACTCGATGACGCTACGGCGGATTGCATCATCAGTAACTGCGTCGTCAATCTCGTCCCTGCTTCGGAGAAACAACTCGTGTTCAATGAGATGTTCAGACTTCTTAAGCCAGGCGGACGCGTCGCTGTCAGTGATATCTTGGCTCGCAAAGAGTTTACCGACGAGATCAGAAACAATATCGCCCTGTACGTCGGATGCATTGCTGGTGCTAGTCCCGTTGGTGATTATGAAACATTTCTCAAGAATGCTGGCTTTCAAGGTGAGTTAAGTTGCAGATGAAGTGTTATGATTGAGCTGACCGCTTGGGCAGATATTCTTATTGTTGACACTAAGAGCGACTTGAATGTCTATTTTACTGCTCACGAGAATGAGTCTTCGTGTTGTGGCAATGAACAGACAAACTCAGCTTGTGGAGCTGGTTTATCGACATGCGCTCCTCAGAATTCGTCCACAGAATTGGCTGATGGTCAAGGTATACTTGGTGATCGTCTGGGAATCGCCGACTTTAATGAGTGGGCAGGTAAGTACACACGCATAGCTATGGAGGTCAATACTAATCGGTCATGTACAGGCTCATTCCAGGTGTATGCTGTTAAACCTATGTCGATATAAGGTAGCAAATGTGCGCGGGGACTGTAATTATCCCGAGAGACAGCTGCGGTGAAGTTTCATTAAGCAATTTACACGCAAAGTAGCAGTCAAGTTCTCAATTGGGAGACCATTGAATAGCTTAATCCAATTTGATACATATCCAATCTGAAATGCCACTACTTTACCAAATCCTCGTCACTAAATGCATCTCAAGAAGCGGCTGTGTCGAGATCCAGTGCTATGTCGCCGTACCCGATATGCATCATGCTGGCATCCTCTTCCTCCAACTCACTACCCCACTTCATGAATGACGAATGAGCAGGATGTATCTTGGAAACAGACAAGTAACACTTGTCACACAAATCGCATTCGAAGCATACTGAGCAGGTGTAGTAGAATCCGTAGATGTCAAGCAAACAGCAGTCGCAAAATATTGTTGTCTTCTCTGGTGACTTTGCTATGTTCCCCCTCTTTCTGGAGCTGGAGCTGTCGTTGGAAATCTGGGGTAATACTGAGAGAGTACTATTAACATGGATAGTTAGCATCTGTATCTACAAGTGATCCAATATCACTTGCCTATCAGCGTGGTAATAGTACGCCGCTTCGTGAGCTGTCCACTCTCGGTCCACTCTTTTCCCTTTTACAGTAGCGTCGGCGCCCTTCTCCAAAAGAAGTGAAATCATATCAGTGTTCGAAACACGATCTGTATGATGTCGTAGCCAGATACGAGAAGCGCGAACAGCCCACAAGAGTGGCGTCCATCCATCGTTGTCAAGCGTATTTATATCAACGCCAGCTCGTTCGGATCGCTCAAGCACCATCTGCGCCAGCTCAACATTTCCACTCATAACTGCATAGTGCAGAGGTACTCGCCCAACTATATCTCGAGCAGCATACTCCGAATCGGGTAATTTCAACTGGTTGACGGCCTCCAAGGAATTATAACAAGCCAAATGAACCGGTTTGCGCTGCAGGCTGTCATGTTCTGTAGTAGAGGTTTTTATCGTGCAAAGCTCAATCGTATTCGTGTCACCAGCCAAACATGCTGAGATGAGGGGATATCGAAACACGCCACTTGCAATGCTACTATCAGCGCCTTTGAAAAGTAGTTGAACAAATATAAGTCGTCCGACACTAGTAGGCGATGCAATGTCCGATCTGAGTGTCGTTGCAATTAGTGGAGTTCCGTAGATCCCTTCACAGGATGCGTTGACGTCCACATTGACTTTGTGGTGAACCAGCGTTCGAACCATTGACAGTGTGCCGTTTATGCACGCCTCATGTAATGGGGTTAGTGTTTTGCTTGATGCTGCAGGGCACCGAATCGCTAGAGTCGGCTGCTTTTTCAGCATGTAAGCGAAAACATCATCGAGCTGAGCCTTGATAGCGACAACAAACGGGGTCTCCTCGCAATCATTCAAGGCATCCAGCTTTCCACCGGCATTCGCGATGCGCCTGACCGTCTCTAAGCTTGTGGTCTTGTTGATGTGGTGGAGTGCCGTATTCTGTTTGTCGTCCCTCATTGTCAAGTCGGGGTTATACTCCAGAATCGTGCAGACCATGTTGCTTTGTCTATTGTGTTTAACAGCAAGCATGAGAAGGGATTCGCCATTTACATTAGCCGTGTTGACATCAGCGCCAGCTTCTAGCAAGGCTCCAACAACGTGAATAGAACTGCTGGTCACTGCTTCACAGAGAGCCCGTCGTGTGATTTCTGAATCGAGGTCAAGTTTATCTTCAGCCTGTTCAAGTATTATCCGAACACTTGTGAGATAGTTGGAACCAATAGCAACATCCAGGGCGGTGTGCGACCATTTATTCGTCATTGTAATATCAGCGCCATGTTGGAGGAGAATGCGAAGCGTTTCAGGGTGGGAGATAGCTTCATGTAATAGTGTCGTTTCATTACTGGCATTGGTCAGATTTACAGCTGCACCTTTTTCCACAAGCCATTGTACCACGTCTGGATCGCCAGCTTTAACTGCAGAGGCGATCGGGGGCACACCCTCTGAGTCACGGACATTGGGGTCCGCTCCCTGTTCGAGAAGATACTGTACTATTGCAGGCTTCTTCGAGTCGACGGCTATATGCACTTTGAGTAGTCAGTATATGTACCTATCCCAATTTGGTAAAACATACTCGGTGTGCGTGACCATACGGATGTCTCACGATTGTCGATAGTAACTTTGTACTTGACCAGAAGTTTGACCATGTCAAGATCTCCCCGCATCACAGCCTGTATGAGTGGTGTAGTCACAGCCCCTTCAGGAGTCAGATCTGGATCAGCACCACTTTTCAGCAACAGATCGCAGATATCCATTCTTCCGTAGTATGCTGCGCATCGTAGAGCTGTGTCGCCGCCAGAAGTATAAACGTTGGGACTGAATCCATGATCAAGTACGATCTTGAGGCATTTGTAATGTCCATGTTCAACGGCCACATCGACGGAGTTTTTGCCCGGCTCGTCGACGTAGTACTCGCGATAATCTCGGTAGGAGAGTATGGCATTGGTTGCAGCGAAGCAGCCCCAGTATACAGCGCTGACCAAGGGTACCTCGTCGAATGAGTTTGGTTCATCAATTCTAGCACCATTCTCAAGCAACAGCTGAACCATTTCGCCAGAGGCCCATCCGACAGCGTGTCCCAGTAGAGTGTTTACGTCGCCGCTTCCCTTTGTCATTTCTGCACCTGCGTCGATAAGTAGCTTGGCACAATGGTAATGTGACTTACCCACTGCGGCGCGTAGGTAACTGTTGCCGTCGGGGGTTGTTCCTTTTGCAGGGTTTGGCTTCACCCCAAACTGCAGTAGTTTCTCGACAATATCCTTCATACCTGATGCGGCAGCTCGGTACATTGGTAACGAAAGCCATTGAAGTGGATCAGGTTCATGATGATCATTTTCCGTCTTATCATCGACCTCTCGCTTTGTGACCGACAAAGTGTCCATGGGCTTCTCCGTTTCTTGATCGTCTTTCGTCTCATCATCGGCACCTCGTTGTTCTGTAACACCCTGTTGAACGAGGGGTTGACTATCGGGTATAGGAAGCGAGTTGACTAGTTCCCTCAGTGCTTCATCGCTACCAAATTTGCTAACCTGTTTCGCAGCTTCCTGCAAAGCAAGGTCCGGAGCGCATATATCAGGCATTTTTAAATCCATAAAAAGCCGAATGAGATGAGCATGGCCTACTCTGCAAGCTTCAATCAAGGCCTGGTCGCGTAACGTTACTTCATCGGGATGACCTTCCAGAAGTGCTTTCACAACGGTTACTAGGCCCAGATGTGAGGCCATAGTCAGAGGTTTGATACAATCAGTAAGAGGACTGAGTCGTCTGCTCGGGGTCTCAATAAGGGCTTTCGTCCACCTTTGAAATACGGACTCGTCCTCAAATAGACTCAGCAGTAAGTCCTCTGATCCATCAACCTCTTCTGGATGTTTAAACCAGAACTCGATGGCGTACGGAAACGAGCGGGCCCAATCTTCATCATTCCTGGTCATGTCTTTCAAGTGGTCAATGCATGTTTGAAGGATCACCTTGTGACAACTGCCCTCTGTTGTGCAATACCACAAATCTTCACCAATAGAGGCATGCTGACTACTGAGCCAAGAACGGGTATCTGGGTGTCGGAACCGAACCTCTCCATTCACGATAGCCAGTAGTCCGCGGAAGCTGGTCTTTATATCAGCCAAAGCAGGCCGCATGGTTTTGCTTCCCTGTGTTCGTTTCCATGCAATGTTGGAAACCTGAAGAAGCTCCTCTGTCCGAAGAAGTCTGTAGCTTGCTAGAAGCCACGAGAGCAGTATCTTTGCCCATGACCTGTGCAACTCCGGGATAGTGTCTAATATCTTCGTAAAGACTATTCCTGGAGTCAGGGGCTTTCCAAGAATCTCGTGGATGCGCTTGATTTGCTCTCTGTCGGATGATAGCCATTGCGGGATCAATTCGCAGAGTTGGTGATCTTTTGCACATGCGACGAGTATGCGACGGATCTCACGACGCTGGACGGGCCCAAAAACACTCAGGTATTGCTGCATGAGCTTCGATGACTCCAGGTCAACTGGAAATGGAGGGGTCTCCGTGGGGCTGCATTCGACGGTCTTGACAGTTTCTAATGGAAATTCAGAGAGTACGGAGGTGATACGGTCATCTCCAGGGCTTCCGTTGTTGGTGGTAATCACAATCTTGAGACGAAGTTCGCTTCTGAGGACAAGGTCTTTAACCTGGGAGAGAAACCATACAGCCGAGTCATCGCACTCATCAAAACAACCAAGAACGTGAATACTAGTTGTGGTTTCTGCAAACAAATAAGTATTTTGATTAAATGCGTGTCGCTTAGACTCACCTTTTAGTTTGTAGAGGAAATACTCCCACTGGCCAAACAGCGAGGCGACATCACGAAAATTGACGTCTGTGATATTCTGTGAGTCTCTTCCCACCAGCCCTCCACTCTGCAATTTGCTACATGCCAGCCGAGCTAGGAATGACCGCAACATTGCTTCACAGTTATTGAACCGTACGTCGTGGGTGTCGAATTTCATGTACAGCAACGGCCCAGTGCTGTGGTTGTTGATGAAAAAGGCCGCATTCTCAGACAATCTATCTGCTCCGTGGCTACATCGCATATGTATGATACAATTGTCATTCGCCTTTGGCAATTCCAAAAGGTCTGGGTGTTGCGAGCTCGTATCGATGTCTTGATATGGGAATACTGGTGATGCTTGGCCGATGACTTTGCGAAGGGCGACATGCTGCTCCTCGGTAAGATCTCCACCTAAGACATTGTCAGTGACGGCTTGAGCGAGTTCAGAAGGCGACTTACATAGCCAGTCTGAATCTGCAACGTTGTTGAAAGGATGTGATTCATCAAACCACGGAACCATCAAGCCGCTATGGGGGCTTTCTATCTTGACGACTCGCTCGGAGGGAATACCCATAATTGACATAAAAAATGGAAAGACCTTTGAACAATAATGAGTAAATCGCAATCTTGAGTTTGTTTCAACGTGCACGAACCTGTTTTTCCGGATCCTGGTCGAATGTGTAAACCACATTCGTCATCTTGGCCTGAGTGAGTATATGGGTCTGAAGGAAATTCTCATTGACATCGAGAATGGTTTCCGAGAGGCTTCTAGCATAATGCAACGTGCTACCCGACCAGCGGAGAGGGTCTTCAGACATCAGCCGTAACACGGCGTCCTGGAGGAGGCCTTGGTTAGGACATCGATGTGGATAAGCGAAGAAGCACTGCCGCGGAGGAAAAGATTAGCACAAGACAAACAGACAGGCATGGTTATAGGTCTCACCACAGCACGAGTACAGTCCAGGATGTCGGCATACTGAGATCTATGCTTGGAAGCCAATGACAAGGCCTAAATACTTTCAGCAACTTGATCATAGAAGTGTTCATCATGCATGACTCACCGCTTTGACTATAGTTCCGCCAATGTCGTGGGAGAAGAAATAGATCGGACGCCTCGTTTCCTACCGTAACATGTCAGTCAAGTCGTCAGAATGAGCGCAGGATATCCCACCTTGATCTTGGGGGTCCGATGCTCGTGCAGAAGGTTAAGCAATGCCTCAGCCTCCTTGTAAACACCATCTGGCGTGTAGTATTTCCCATTGACGGCATCTGTGTGGTACTCGTAGAATAACTGGCGGCCATGGCCTTCCCCTACGCCATCGAGGGCTTTCCTGATGAAGGCAGCACCATTGTTGCCTTTCCATCTGACCGGACGTTCTGCGTTGATGCCAGGGACAAGAATAACACTGGTAGAGTATCAGTGTTAGTGTATATTCAAAAGGTTTTTCGTACAACTCACTCGTAGATGTCCTGATTTTCCTCGTTTTGATCACGACCGAATTCTTGTTGAATGACCAGTTTGGATTCTTCAATCACATCGTCGTCGCTGGATGGAGAGACTTGTTGCTCTTCGATGTGACCCTTTGACTCATCTTGGTTTTGTAGTAAGTCACCCATTGCGTTGGTTTTACTTGGGTTAGAAAATATCAGAATGTGGGAGAGAGGGAAACCTCAAACTTGCACATCAAGTTCCATGGACCTCGTAGGCAGTGTCCTGTGTCAGAGTCGTAGCGCAAGTGGAGAACAGATGCGCTATAGAGTGACGGCCAAGGCTGACTGGCTGACTAGCTGTTAAACTACAGGGGTTGGGAACGCCATTGTGTCTTGATTCGCTATTGTATCTTCAGCTGAGTGACTAGCTCTCAGTTACGGAAAGTCCTACGACATTATTTGACACAGACCGCGGTTAATGATAGCGCCATTCTCATACACTGTTGTCGACAAACCGATCTGACCTATGTACCTTGGTCCCTTGTAACGGGGGCCTCTGTTTTTTGGTACTTTGGTGCAACGGTCCTTGATAACATCTATTCAACTAGCCAAGGATAATTGGTAGATATTTATAGCCTAAATCTATTACGCAAACTCTAATTTTTCTAAAAATGCAGTGACATGATATCAAGATATCGTTCCAAGTCTAGTGCGTATCTCTATGTTTCACCCTTCTATGCCATCCAGTCTAGTTTCCTTCCTCTTTCTTCATCTCCTTCACCCTCTTCTCCTCCCGCTCGCTAAAGCGATCACCAAAGAGGTCAAAATGAGGTCTCATAACAATGGTGTACTTGACAAGCTCCTCCATACAATCGACAAGGCGATCGCGGTTGGAACTGGCCATCATGCGACTACCCTCCTCCTCGGGAGTAAACTGTGTATACGCCTTTGGTACTGAGCTCTGGTTCGGAATAGCAAACATGCGCATCCACCGTCCGAGGATACGTAGTGAGTTCACGGAATTGAAGGACTGAGATCCGCCGCTGACTTGTGCTACTGCTAGAGTTCTTCCTTGAGTGGGTCGTACGGAGCCTGTTGAGAGAGGAATCCAATCGATCTGCTGCTTGAAAATGCCGGTCTTGTAGTTTTGTTAGCTATGTCTGTATCCATGTCCTCGTGTGGAGTGGCCTACCAAGTTGCCGTGTTGCTCTGGACTGATCCACACGTGGCCATCGCTCCATTTGCTCAACTCCCGCAGTTCTTGGACTTTGGGATGGTCGTGTTGAATATCGTCCTTTTGAGGTAGACCGGCTGGGTTATATACTCGTACATCGCAGCCGAGGCGGAAGAGGATACGTGAAGCTTCGAGGGCAAGAAGGCGAGAGTATGACCTAAGCATAAATGGATCAGTATGGATATTGATAAAAATTCCGATCCATTAATGTATTGGGCTAACGCATATTTTGAGGTATTTCTACTCACCGACTTCTCAGACTGCCGTAAAGAACAAGAATTCGCAGGCGATCAAGCTTTTTATCCATAATCTCGGACTGCACCATCTTGATGACTGTGCTCAGTTCCAGTTCAGCGACCCAATCATCGGCGGCCATATCTCCATCGAAGAGGAAAGGGCGGTATTGTTGACGGATTGTGGCATCATCTTGATCGCGATCTATGGCGAGAGACTTGTTTCTGAGCGATGGATCGGTGGCGAATTCCACCGCTGTTCTTCCAGCGTGAGAATTGTTCAAATCCCCATGTCCGTTCATCTTGATGCCGAGACTATATGTTGTCTGAGAAAAGAAGCGGTGTTGAAGATGGAGAGATGCGGGAGTAATGCGTGTCAAGGTGGTGCGGCTTCTGATGATGTTGCAAAAGGGACGCATTTTTTGCAGTCATTCATAACAAGTGGGGGCTCACAGGATGCAAGGGGTATTTTATACCATGACGGTGGATGGAGCTAGGTAAGGAACGGAACTTTCAGCCCTGAGACAACGTAAGATTAAGCTTGGCTGTCTCACTAGAGCTGAAACCATTGGCTTTGGAGAGACTATCTAGACTAGGGGCTAGATCATTTGGAATCTGATAAGATCCCGGAACCTGGTAGACTAAACCAAGAAGAATGAATGCATCGTTTGAGCTTCAACGAGTGGGTTGAACGTCCAGATCCCAGAATTATATATGATACTTCATTCTTGGTGTCTACAGATAGATGATTTCAATTCAAGAGTCTTCAGTGACCCAATCTGGCCTTGGCCATAAGTACAGACATGAGAGAAAAAGATTGGGTTCAAGACAGGGACCTTGTCATGTTCACATCGTGATTGGTCGTAGCGTGAAGGAATAAATGGCATCTTTGGGACTCTGTCATGCTCGACGGTTGATTGGTTAGCCAGTTGACTTTTCGAATTGAAGAAATTGTTCCTCGGCAGTTGCATGTTCCATCGGGACCGACTTTATCTGCCTTTCACCTAGTCTAGTCTATAGAGATAAGGTTACACTTGACAATTTGACTATCTCGCTTAGTGTATCAGAGGCCCAATCATGTTTTGTTGCCAGGGACATGAATCGAAGCGATATCAATTACCCTAGAGGGCATGATTTTGAGACAGTTTCCTTTGTTATTTTCAAGATTGTTAGTCCCAGCCTTTGATAGTGTAGCAACAGGCCTCTTAAAGCATGAGATGAGAATTAATTCTTTCTCATGTCACCTCTTGTCTTCGAAGCTCATGCGATGCGACAAAAGCGTTACTGGAAACCGGTACAGTTGTACCCATGTGAACACAGCTCCGTGTATCTCAAGACTCGCAAGTTGACACTATCTGGAGTTGAAGTCCATTAGAACAACAAATGTGGCACATATTATCTCCCGAATTGAATTGTAAAAAATAAGTGAGAGTTCATATCTCGATGGATGAACCATGTATATATGCATCTTGTCTTTTTGGCTCACAACCCCATCCGAAGGTCCGGGGTTATTGAGGTCATTGGCCCGGGAATGGCAACATCTCGCTAAACAGTCTGATCTACGGTTCAAGAAGGTAGTAATCTCTCGGCCGAGGTATCCAGCCTTCACCAACCCCATGCTGTTAAACAAGTTGAGATGAAAACTCTATCGGGAAATGATATACCATTTCCCCGCGCTCGGTACATCTCCTACCGAGCAATCCCAGCCTCTTTTCCGAAAGTTGACAAATGAGCATCTTCTAGAATTCAACGTTGCGTCTTGGCTCTTATACTAAAGCCCCCAAAGATATTAAGCATATTCTTATCATAGGACCGCCTCGTGGCATCTGCATGCAGTCTACCAATTCCATCAATCGGTTCCCTCCGAGTCCCCGACCCCAAAAGTGCCGGGCTGAACCCTGCAACAGCAACCGATCTGTTCTCTAACTGGTGGAAATGCTACCGTATCCCTGTTTGCCGGGTGAGCAGAGGCCGGGACGAAACTCAAACAGGTATCCTCGGAGGATAGATTGGTACATTCCCCATTCGTGGAGATGAATGTTGTAATCCGGGGTTTTGATGGCATGCCATTGTAGTAGATATACAGGTCTGGGCGCGCCTTTTAGACAACCAAGTTCTTGTGTATTATTCTCTAGAAGAGTAACTAGTAATCATGAAGTTCACTGTTTCTTTCGCGGCTCTTGCTGCTGGAGCATTCCAGGCTGTGGCTGGTCAAACAGTCTACTTTGCTGGTATGTCTCACCTCACTCATCTCTTCAACGTATTTACTTACCATTTGCAGGCGACTCCACCATGGCCAGAAGCGGTGCCAACGACGGTGCTACCGATGGCTGGGGCAACTACATTGGCAAATACCTCAAGGTCAATGCCGTCAACAAGGCCATCGGCGGTCGATCCGCTCGTTCATACACCAACGAGGGCCGTTTCCAGGAGATTGTTAACCTCGTTAAGCCAGGCGATGTAGTAGTCATCGAATTCGGCCACAACGACGGTGGTTCACCCAACAAGAACGACAACTTGCGCTCTGCTTGTCCCGGCGCTGGCACAGAAGTCTGCACCTCTGACAAGACTGGCGAAAAGGTGTACACCTATGTCTTTTACATCTCGCAAGCTGCCAAGGCCCTTGTCGCAAAGGGTGCTCAAGTCGTTCTCAGCACGCAGACTCCCAACAACCAGTGGGAGACTGGCACCTTTGAGCCTGGTGCTCCTCGCTTTGTCGGCTACGTGTCCACTGCGCACAGGGCCCTGGCTAGTTCCAGCGTTACTTGGGTTGACCATTTTGCTGCTGTTACCAAGATGTATCAGAAGCTTGGTAACCAAAAGGTCAACTCGCTGTACCCTCGGGATCACACCCACACTAGCCCTGAGGCCGCAGATCTCATTGCCAAGGCTTTTGTTCAGGCTATCAACGAGGAGATGAATGGAAGGACTAGCTTGAAGTCACTCATCAAGACTCCTGTCAGCAACGTCTACTAGACTGTGTGGACATCTTACTAGTATATTGTGTTGTGCCTAGTCTAGTCATCGTTTCGGCATGAGATAAACCACTATCCAAGATGCTTCACAGACGGAGTAATTCTGTACATACAAAAACTTCATCATGAGTCTCAATACTCACCGCTATTGGTTTTTTCTTTGTCTACTTTTATTTTTTGCATAAACTAGCATTGCAATTGTTCAACGCCACGCTGCAGCTGAGACGTTAGCACATCAATCAGAATCTAGCGCTCTGATTAACCTTGCTTTTAGTGTCGTGTGTATCCCCTGTATAAAAAACCAGACTATTGACTGTAGTGCATGTTTAAAACAGACTATTGACTGTAGTGCATGTTTAAAACCTAATCTCTCAGCTGTGGCGTCAAGTCATGACCGTATCAACTGCCGCCCCTGATAATCTCTGTAATTAAATAACAGTTTAATTCCCATCACGATTGTTTTAGACACATTGCCCTGTATCCCATCTTGCAATTGTTTTTGTGCTGCAAGCACTGTCCATTCGTTCCTTTTACAATGGCTCGTCACGGAATTGTCGCTCTTCTAGCGGCTACTCTTTTTGGTGTTAGCGTCAACGCTGGTCCTTGCAAGCCTTACTCCTCGGATGCTTTGTCTTCGATCGTCACACTTGAGCCGACTACTACAGGACTCTCGACAATTACTGCCGACATCACTGATACCACCGATGGGCTTCAAACGACGGTCACCGAGGCTGCCACTGATGTGACCGACACCACCGATGTTCTCGAGACCACCGTCAACGAATCGGCAACCGAGACTACCGGGGAATTGGAGACAACTGCCACTGTGGTTACCACCACTGCTGGTACTACAGATCTTCTCGAGACCACCATCACTGAAACCGCGGCCGAAACCCCTGCGACCTTGGAGACAACTGCAATCGAAACAATTGCTTCTGGCACTACGGAAGGTATTGAAACTACAACCACCGACGTTACGATTGATGCAAGCACTGCCACACTCGAGCCAACAACAACTACCACGGCTGAGCTTGCCTGTGTCCCGACCCAGATCCTTGTCAACAGCGGCTTCGACGATAATAACGATGGTTCCCCTTGGACACTGGGTTCAGGCATGTCCGTTAGTCAGCTGAACCCTCGCACCGCCCCGAACTTCCTGTGAGTTCTATAATTACCCCGGGTTATGTAAGAGAGCCAGCACTGACCATCGTCAATTAGTTACACCGTCCTCGACTCAGGCCTCACTTCTACGTCTATCTCCCAGGAGCTTCCCGCCCTGGGTCCTTTTATGTACAAGCTGAAATATTACTCTGCCCCGGAGACTGGTACTCAAGGTAGCGGTTTTACCTGCACGGTTACGCCCAAGGTTAACGAGCAACTCCTGGCCCCGGGCCGGACAATATCGGACGGCATCCCTGCTGGAATGAGACCCTCTGAGCAGTTCTTCATTGCGGATGATCAAGGCTCACCTGTCACTCTATCTCTCGATATTGTGTGCCAAGGTAGCTTTTCCGTTGTCAACATCGGTATCGACGACTTTACTGTGACCCGCGTGTGCGACATTGCCCTTTGAGCTATTTCATGAGGCAAGGGACCTACAGGCACCTCACCAAGTTCAGGTCATAACTAGGGGCAAGCTTTAATGAGTATATATTCGAATTCTACATAATTCAATCCTCGTGCATCAGTTTCAGGGCCAAAAGCTAGTCTATGTAAGTTTGAGATACATAAAAACGTATTACCCGGCATACAAGATCACATAATATTATTTATTTGACAATAATGAGTAACTATAAGTGATTCATCTCCTCTCCGCACTACGGCGATTTATCTTGGAAAGATCATTGCAATGTTAAGATTGTAATTAACCTCAGCGGCCGATCAGACATGTTGAATGACTGGGTTATGGCACGTTCAACGTCGCACAATCTTGTACCTTGAGACACGTAGGGGGTCAATCTTAACTTTTCCTTCGGTGGGCCTCTGGCTGGCGAGTCAATTCCTGTCATGCTTACCATACCTGTGAATAATCAAGCCCTCTGAGGTCTCAACGTATGCCATAGGTAATCTTTAGGGTCCATGAGAACAAAGAACATTACGAGTACTGCAGCAGTAGACACATGGAACATCACTCATCATTAAGTAGATAGAGACTTTGATATCCGTGGCCACGGTTTATTTATTTGTGTATAACGAGTGACTATGAGAAGGATATCTACTTCTCTCTTGTGACTTTGGCATTGAATTGCTGAGAATGCAGGTAGTCTCAGTCGCCATGTAGACATGTTGAATGCCCCGGCCACGACACGTTTTACCATATCAACGCACCACAATCTTGTACTTTGAGACACGTCGGGGGTCGATCTTGACTTTGCCTTCGGTTGGCCCGGAAAACTGTTGGCCCTCACTATCGCTGTTTAGCATGGAGCCTACTTTCGGCATGGAAAACTATCACTCACTCTCCAAGATAAAGCCAGAGGTCGACAGCGCTCCGGCAGGTGTAGCCCTGGATGTTTCTGGTTTTGAGTTAGTTCTAATAATCGATAAATGATCGAGGGTACCATTACGGAGTGCCCTCAAGGGGTTGCCAGGTGTCAAAGGTAGGATAGTGATCTCGGTCACTGCCGCCCTTGACATCCCAACGGATCTGCCATGAATGTCAGCAACAAGGCGATGTTGGCAGTACAAGGGTTCAACCTACGTAAGCGGTGTTGGTGTCAACACCACTGCCAGAAGGCTCCACGGTAGGCTCCGAGGCAGCAACTTGTTGTTCAGCGTCGCTCATGGTGATGGTGTTTGTAGATGAATAGAATATAATGAGAATGTGTGAGATGAAGGTTTATGGGAAGATGAAGAAAGAATTTGTGAGAGAATAGCGTGCTATTTATGTTCTTTTGTGCTTGGAGGATTCGCACTTGGAAGCACGTTTGTCTACTGTTCCAATCAGTCTTGTCCTTCTGTTAGTTGAGTCACATCTTGAGACATGACATGGAATCGCGTAGATGGAATAATCGCTTTGAGACTCTTGCATATGTATGTTCCAGACAGAAGCTCAGTTCACAACCTACCGCGATTTCTTGATTCCATTACATGAAGCCGCCACTCTGCAGATGCCCGTATCGATTCTTGTTTATGCACAGTAAAAAAAGAACAATCATATCAAGCCTGCTTGTTAAGAATATCTGCCGATGCCGAGATCAGTAATGTACCCGTGGTTTTCACTGTTATAGATACATGAAATAATGGCCAAATCCTATTCATTGGACCTGAACGTATCTACTGTAGTCTGGCTTTTTGTGGAAACCTGTATGATATCCCCTCAACCACTGCCGAGCTTAACGGAAGTCGACGTCGACTGAGAGGTGCATGGTTTGGCATGCGCTCCCTTGCGCCACCTCCTCATTGTAAGACAAGTAAACGTATGGATACTTTACGATCGCTAACAAACACACATGAAATGGTGATCAAGCATGTTTTCGTGGATGCATAAAGCTGTACCATTGGAATGATAACCTGTTTGTCAGGTGAGCTCATTATGGCTCTGAGACACGCTGCACTTGTGCTGTTTTGCAATTTGTGCAATATTGTTCAACTCTCCCATCGGGACACAAGGCTATCACTTACGTCGGCACTGCTAACGAGACTGGACTGTTCAGTTGATATTTCAAGGAGAGTATTTAGTTTAATCGGTTGATCATACTTGCGACGAACTCAGGATAAACGCTACAAGATAACAATTGTAATAGAGTCTTACCATTGTAGTCGGGACATTGTTCTCGCTTGTCTCTCTGAGATGCGTGTCTCTCATGATGCAGGAATCTCACCGCCGGTAAGCGAGGCAAGAGAGAACAGTGTCAGCATCTTGGCGAACGCATACAACCTTGACACAGTGCCTATTGCAACAACATCAATATGTCATGCAACAAGACACAAATTGGGAAACAACAACATGGCGGTGTGTCACAAACCAATCTCTATTCAAGATCCAGACACACAACGTTGCAATTCAGATTGCTTATTCATTTCGGCAGTCATCATTATAACACCTGGATTAAGATGTCTCAGCCCAGGTCTCATCTCACAACTGACACTGCCGAGGTTAGCAAGTACCTCACTCTTATGCCAAGCCGCGGCAACAGCAATTGACCGAGTTCACAATTCCAGACACGTTTCTAAGTTACCCATCTATTGCACGATTAACTGCCGAATAAAGTCGTCTTTCAGCTAAGAGTAAACACAGGCATTGCGATCTCGATAATGATAATTGACATCTCACCAAGCGATCTTGTGAACGTATAAATGTAACGCCGGTTAAGATTGAGTTAATGCAGGTGTTCTGGGAGTTGGCGCGACTCCACACTGGTCTTCCTTTCCAACCTCCGGCTTATGCATATCTACAAATGGGAACGATCAGAAAAAAGTTGCCAGCTGAAATGCACAAGGATGGAGATGTGTTCAGAGGTTGGACAAGTAACGAGCCAATCTGACCCTCCTGTGAGATGTAGGGATTCATGCAATAGGCTGACTAGGTGCGTGCCGTGCCGTGCCGTGTTTTATCGCCCTCCGCAGGCCCACTGCAATAGCTTTTAGCCCGAACGTAGAGCGGTTAGCCAGGAATGTCTTCCGTTACTTTCGATGGTCTATATTGGCAAATCCTGGTTTTTAGAATGGAATTACGCAACGAGGTCTTGTTGACGTTGCAAGTGATTGATGAGTGTCATGTTGAGCATTGGGTGGCTTTCCCCAACGTCAATCACGACGAGTAAGGGATAAAGGAAACTAATAATTAAGAGGCTGTCGAAGATGGGAAGATGTTTCGCTTTGCCTCCTTAAACGCCAATTAACTTCATAAGTTGATGCGATATTGCGCCTTTCATGCCGTGTCTCACCTAGACTGGAGGCCCTGCTGTACCTTTGTTCTTTTGGCTCCCCTTCTTCTTGCTGACGTCCATTATCCACCGGTTGAATTGGTTTTCGATCTGTGTCTCGATCTATTGACAAATTAGAAAAAAGATAAACTGTTGAGAAAACGTTCCATCACTTGATAGTAAACGCACCTTGAGATATTTAAACAGTAACCATACAGAAATGGTCAGAAGCAGTATGGTACCTACGAAAAGAAGATACCAGCGCCAATCAGGATTGCTCTCCAGTATGTTCACGTTCATTCCGAACAGGCTCTGAATATGTTAGTTAGCTAATCTTTGATAATTGGCTGACGGACTTACGGATGCAAACATAGCTGGTAGGAAGATAAACTGTACATATATGTTTCAGTTTCCATCGATCCTATTGGGCCACTAAATCACTTACCGTTATCCAACTCAGTCGTTTCATGCTTGTGCCCAGGCTGGTTGACTTGTGAGCCTCATTGATAGAGACCCATGCAAATTCCTGTTCGATTAGTTGCCGTTAGCCAAAGAGGAGTCTAGACATACCAACTGCAACAAATCTCTGATGGTCTGATCCAACTCTTTGAGTGGATCATCAATATTAGCAAACCCCTCAATCGTCTTAAGAGTTTGTTGGTCCACGTCTAAGCCCTGGGAACGCCCGTAATAGTCGACAAATGTTTTTGCGTCTTGAACTTGTGTGCGGAGACAACGACGAAGCGTAGCCAAGTTCTTAGCATCTCCAGCTAGATCATCAATCATTTCTGAGCGACCTTTTTCCTGGAGTTGTTTAATTCGCTGTGTTCCACCATTAGCAACAACGAACATCTGCGTTCATGCGACGTCTTACACGTTCGGACATATGATCCTCAGCACCAGTACAGAGAGCTGACCAACTCGTAGTCAAATATACGATAAGCCGTTCAAAGAATCTGATACCATCTTCGGGAATCCACCCATCTGGTATCATGCTGTAGTGGGCTATAGTCTTCTGACTAAGTTCACCACCGCCACTGCCACCTATTGTCCATGCTATGCCGCACTCATACCATCCGGAGTCCTCCGTAAACATACGTGAATGTGGGACCCATACAGCGATAGCAACAGCAGACAAGCGGTTCTGTTCTGTGAACACCGATGCTGATTCGACGCGCCTGCTACCTCCCGGCAATACAATGTTAAGTCTGTGTCTACTGCAAAAGCCTGCCCAAACCGCGAAGCTGGAGACTTGTCTTGTAAATGTCAGTCTGTTGTTTAGTAATTTTATTCGGAAGTTCTACTTACAGCAGGCTCCTCACTGTATCCGGATCATACTGTAAAGCGCATGTTGGATCAACCCACCGCACATGTTTCACTCCACCCGCATGTTCGGAAATACGTAGAACGCACTCTGGAGACACAAGACTGTACACCCCGTGCCAATCTATGATCTGTATACCGATCATAGATGCCGATCTGGACATCAATAGCTGCACGAAGTCATGTAACCTATGCTGAACAGCAAGTATCAAGGGTGTTTTGCCAGTCGTGTCTTTGACGTTGGTATCAGCTCCCCGTAATAAAAGACTCTCAGCAATCTGCAGCTTTCTGGAGATGATCGCAATGTGCAATGCAGTCATGCCGTAAGGGTCTTTATGGTTGACATCGATTTCGCAGTCAAGTAGATAGTTTGTCAACTCTAGATTTCCTTCTCGGACAACACAATGCAGCGTGATGTTATCTTTTGCTGCAAGGAGCTGCACCACATTCTTATGTTGATGCAAGGCCGCTCGCGACATTGGAGTGCTGCCATCGTTGTTCTTCGAATTTACATCGATTGCACTGTTCTCGAGAAGCAGTCGTATCATGGACAAGTTGCCGCGCTCAGCAGCTTTAGAAAGTGCTGTATCTCCATCGCCGTCTTGCAGATTCGGGTTTATAGTGTATAGATCATTGATCTGCCTCACTACATCTCTCTTGTCATTTGCTGATGCCCACGACAATAAAGTCTGTTTCATCCCTGTCAGACTTCGGCATCTTTCAGCGTTTAATAGCTTCGATGCTAATGTCAAGTGGCCACATTCAAAAGCCGTTGTAAGTGGTGTTTTGCCGCGACTATCGGGACCCAAGTCGATATCGTCTATAGTTAGGAGAAGGTTAACCATATTTTTGAACCCTTTGTTTACTGCCATAGTCAATGGGGTGTGACCACTGCTATCTCTTATATCCAGCTTGATGTCTGATTGCGCAAGCAACATCTTAGCAATCTCCTCGAATCCGAAACAGACAGCGGTCTGGAGGGGCGTTTGATCACTTTCACAGATAGTGTTTAGCGTGCTGCCATTGAAACTCTCATGGCCCAAAAGCAAGCGAACAACGTCGGTGTGACACTCGCGACAAGCGATCCATAGTGGCGTGAGACCTTTCTCGTCCTTGGCATTGATGCCGTTGAATTCTGGATCTTGAAGGAGTTCACACAATGCTGATATGTTCCCACATCTAGCAGCATCGTGTATATCTATCGTCGTCATGGGTTCAAAGGAGTGACAATAATGTCAATGATTGGTGGGCTATTGTTGATGATGAAAGTACTTTGGTATTGAGACAATTTCTTTAATCAGGTCACTGATGGTTGTTTTGTGACTAGTTAACAGTGTCCAGAACGTGTTTAGTTACTCGAGTCATGAGGCGCAATTTGTGGACAAGCAGCTTAGAATGTGTGTACCAACCAGATGGAAGAGTCATTCGATTGATTACGATTGTTATACACAACAAAGGAAGAAAGGGCAATCTATAAATATGCCAGGCCAGACCATTTAAGGCTCTCGGTAGGCTAACTGCAAGGCATATCTGCAAGCAACCAGCCACTCCACGTATTCCCTTCTGACTGGTTGTTTCGTCGTTATTGGCGTTCTCGTGCTACCAACAACAATTGGCGGAGGCTGTAGTGACATAATTGGAAGCCACAACGCAAGGGATATAACTCGACTGAGTCACTTATGTGGATATCGCATATTGCACTGTTCTGTCTTTGGCATGGAGCAATAAGAATATTATAATAATTATCTCAACAACAATAAGTATAATCATAAGACAGTGACTTTTATTATCAGTCTGATTGGCGTGAGCAATGACGGATATTACAAGTTCACAGACGCATGCCTTCACACGGTAAATGAAGGTTAATTTCAGAAAGCTTAGATATCACATTGGATGTAAGAGTTTAATCAAGACTTTAAACCTACTTTCAGGTTATTATGTAGGACTTCAACAATACAGTAATATGGTGTTCCCATGACTGCATATTGTCCACTGTCAACTTGGGTCTACAGCTCTGATAAAGAAATAGCACCCATGGTTGGTAATGAATGTGAAGTCCGGTGTATAGAATATAATTGGTTAGTCCCAAATGAAAAGCTCTGTCTATGTGTCTATGGCTCCAGCAGAAGATCGATGGCTAGCAGGTGTGTTAGGTCCATGAAAAAAGTCAGCCAACTGTTGATTGAATAATGCCAGAATAGCCATCCACCAATCTGGACTTAGGATCGTCGAACAAAGCTGGTGAGAGCTTCATGAGTCGAGTAGAAAGCTTCCTTGGGATAATATGTTTCGTTAAACATCAACGGCTTCGAGCCTGGAAGCCAGGTATACAGGTGCTTATCCGTGAATCCCCAGAAACTGATATCGGTGATACCTGCGTCGAGGGCTTCCTTGATAACGTCACCGTAGATCTCGGCTTGTAGAGTTGCGTTGTACGTATGGACATCCATTTCGGCGATGGAAACCTCAAGACCGAGTGCCTTGTAAGAGTTCACCATATCTCGAACAACGCCTGGTACCAAGGGCTGGAGGGTGATATGAGTCTGCAGGGCAATCCCGTCGATAGGGACGCCTTTAGAGACAAGCTTCGAGACCATTTCGTAGAGTTCTTGACGCTTGTTCGGCATTGACTCAACGAGATTCTCATTGAGGAAGAGCTTGGCGTCTGGATCAGCTGCTCGGGCAATGCGAAAGGCCTCCTCAACCCAACCGGGACCGAGGGTGTCGTAAAAGTGGTTTGAAGCCAAGCCACTCCCGTTTGTCTTGAGGGCCTCGGAGACAACATCCCATCGGTCCATCTTGCCCCGGTATCGATGCATGACAGCCTCAAAGTGCTTAGTAATCTCAGCACGGAGGGCGTCAGGGCTAGCGATGTTGAGAACATAATCTGGGTTACAGCATGACGAAAGAAGTCCATGGCCCTTGACTACCATGTCGTTGGCCTCGGCAAATTGGACAAGACGGTCGAGTTTATGCCAGTCATAGGTGTCTTTGGCGGTGTGGAAAAAGTTCCACTTCAGCTCATTCTCAGGAGAGAGACTGTTGAACTGCTGTGAAAGGACGGCTCTGAACTGGGCATCATCGAGGTAGGCCGGATTGATGGCTCCTGAACCAAAAAGAAGGTTCTTTTTGTCTGCCTCTTCTCTCAGCGAGGTAGTGCCGGTGCAGGGGACGTTGACTGCTTGAGCAGCGGCGACGAGCGCTCCAATAAGGAATGTGACTTTCATGTTTCTGTTGCGAGGTTTGATGGAAATGCTGTTTGCTTGGGGTTTGTTTGTTGAGTTGCTTGAAGGTTTTCTTGTCTAGACGTGGTTGAGGCTTTATAGATTAAAGGCGCCGATTTCTTGCCAAGGCTTTGGGTACGTTCATCCCGACCAGAGTGAGGCGATGCAAAACTGTACGAATACTGGATAGTGGGTAGCAAATCGAGATCAAGTATACAGAGTATCACCGGAACGAAAATCTCATCTTAGGATACTGGCATACCCACAATAGAACGGCGCACTATGTGACCTGCATTAGTCAAGAGAGATGACCGACAGCTACTTAGATATCTAGTGTGTAGTATATTGGATTTCAAGTCAACGTCAACGTACTTAACGGGAACGGAGTAAGACATGTGTTTTATCCAAGACCAAACTCCAAACTATGGATGACTAGCTCTGCATAATCTACGCTGCTGTTGTTTAGACTTTCAACAGTTACACAAATCAGTGTCAAGATCCTGTCATGCCATGGATGTGAACATTGATTTCTGGTAAAGTCTAATGGAACGGGTACACCGAGTCCCAGCCCATTGGAATGACGATGGGGCTTGCTCCGACATTCTCATACCTCTTTGAGTTTCTCGAAGCTGAGAAATGCAAGGGGTATGGAGTGCGCTAAGGAATTGGCGTAGCTAAGAACGAGGAACGAGGAACGAGGAACGAAGAACGAAGAACGAGGGAGTCGGTAGATCGCTCGCACAAGGATGTTGATTGAACTAAGTTAACCCGGTCGGCCACAGCGTAGAAGGCGCTGCACCAAGCCCACCAAAACACATGACTAATCAGCCTGTGACTTCTGCCTGCTACAGCTTGTTTGCGCAATCAATAACCAGCAAGCATTGGAAGTTAGATTACCAATCGGACAATTAGAATGAGGCTAGCCAATAGGTATCCCTCAGGGTATCAGAAAGATTGTCCGCTAAGAGATTAACGGATAAAATTATCAGGTCACTTTATGCCGCTTAGACCATACTCTTTAGGCTATTTATTTTTGTAACCTAAGAATTAGGGGCCCCGTAGCTAGGTATCTTACAATTCTGAGCTGGATCTTTCTAGTGTGGCCTCGTAAATCGTAAACGAGGTACGAGATTAGCAAAATGGAAAAGTCAACACAGTCAAAGCCACTGACGTTACGTCTTCGCAAGAGTGTCTTTTACAGCTAAATTATCCTAGGTAACTCACTTCCTTCATTATCCTGCTCTTCTTTCAAACACCTGTCCACTGTCGAGATACAGTTAACAAAAGCAGCAATGGGCAACAACAAAAGAGACACGATTCGATATGAACTCGCCGGCGATGAAACCCCCTACCTGAGCCCAGCTACGCCTACAACTCCCTATCACGACTTCAGACATGCCGCCAGCACAGGTGACCTTCCAAATGCAGTAGAAGTGCCAGCTGAGCCTGTCTTGGCTAGTTCTTCGTCATCGACATTCTCCAATTTCGTTGGAGGCCATGTTAAAACACGAGGTATGTATAGTATCTAATTATTCCTGCCATATTCTGCTAACATATCAATCTAGACGATGCCCGAGTCGATATTGATTGCGACTCGAAGCTGGTCCGCACATTTAGTCGCTTATACCAACTGCCCGCCGAGAAACAGGATCCAGAAGGCTCTCTAGCCCCAGACTACACTGAAGCACAACCAGGGAACAAATCTTGGGCCACGAAACTTAACATCGTCATACATGTCGTCGGTAGTCGTGGAGATGTACAGCCCTTTATCGCCCTCGGCAACGAGCTCCAACGATACGGTCACCGCGTCCGCCTCGCAACACACGACATCTTCGAGAACTTTGTGCGAGAATCAAACCTGGAGTTCTACCCCATTGGAGGAAACCCCGCTGAATTGATGTCTTACATGGTTAAGAATCCCGGTTTGATACCTAGTATGAAGAGTCTGGCCGCTGGAGAAATCCAGAAAAAAAGATGGATGGTCCAAGAGATGCTGGAAAAGTTCTGGCTCTCATGTATAAAACCTGATACTTTGACGGGTAACCCCTTTGTGGCTGATGCAATAATTGCGAATCCTCCTAGCTTTGCGCACGTACACTGCGCGCAAGCGCTTGGAATCCCAGTGCACTTGATGTTTACGATGCCTTGGAGTAGCACCAGAGCCTTTCCTCACCCGTTAGCCAATTTAAAGAACGTTGGCAGTGATCCTCGGGTTGAAAACTACCTCTCGTATGGTATTGTTGAGTGGTTGACCTGGCAAGGGTGAGTTTCATACCTGTTTTATTTACGAGCTTCCTGTTGACCAAGTCGCGCATATAGCCTGGGGGATTTGATCAATAAGTGGCGACGATCCATAGATCTAGAGGAGGTGGCTATGTTCGACGCCCCGATGCTTACGCAGACATTGAAGATTCCGTTCACATACTGTTGGTCTCCTGCCTTGGTGCCAAAACCTGCCGACTGGGCATCTCATATTGGTGAGACATCCGTCTACCCCTTAGCAGGCGTCATGCTAACATGATGATACAGACGTATGCGGCTTCTTCTTCCGTGACGCCCCGAAATTCTCTCCCCCGCAAGATCTGGCCGAGTTTCTTAGTGCCGGTCCACCACCCGTCTACATTGGGTTTGGAAGCATTGTTCTGGATAATCCAGAAATGACGATTGGAATCATTTTAGATGCAGTTAAAGCTACCGGTGCACGTGCTATCATTTCCAAAGGGTGGTCTGACCTGGCAGGCTCTGCAAATGAGAATGTGTACTGGATAGGAGACTGCCCTCACGAATGGCTTTTCCAAAAGGTTACCGCTGTCATCCATCATGGAGGAGCAGGTACAACAGCCTGTGGACTAAGGAACGGGAAACCCACAACCATCGTTCCGTTCTTCGGCGAGTAAGTGATCTATTTATACAACGACTGCCCTTCCATATTGAGGTATGAACTTCAGGCTGATCATTTATTCCAGTCAACCCTTTTGGGGCGAAATGGTGGCCAAGGCAGGTGCAGGACCATTTCCGATCCCACACAAAGAACTCAGCGTAGAGAATCTTTCACACGCTATAAAGTTCTGTCTTTCGGACGAGGCAACTGCTGCTGCAGCACTCATAGCTAAGAAGATGGAATCCGAAGTGGGAGTCCGGGCTGCTGTCCAGTCATTCCATAGGCATCTTCCCCTTGAGAGTATGAGGTGCGACCTCATTCCAACTGAGCCTGCCGTGTGGTCATACTCCAAGTCAAAGCGGCCTATAAGGCTTTCCAAGATGGCGGCGGAGATCATCCTTTCCAAAAGGCCAGAAGAAGCCAAGCATATTAAAGCGTAAGTATCCAGTTCAATGAGCGTATTGATAAGGGTGTGATGTACTAATTCGTTCTTAATAGATATCAGAGTAACCCTATCCGTATCGAAACAACGAGGTGGGAACCGATTTCCGGAGGCGCTTCTGCAGTCATGGCAACGGCAACAGATATGGCCACCGGAATTACTGGTATGGTCACAAGGCCAGTCGACGAGTACAGATACGAACAACATCTGCGTAGCCTCGAGTTGAAGCAGGCCCAAGTCCAGAACCAGTCTTCAGATGGTAAGACGAGTCTGTCGAGCAGACCTTCAAGTGACACATTGCGACCAAGCAGCGCACGTTCGCACTCGCTTGCTGGGAGGATGGCAGGCGCATCAGCCAAGAGTATAGGAATGATAGGTCCCGCTGCTCTCAAAGGAATGATGGTTGATATTCCTCTCGCCTTAACAGAAGGTTTAAAGTCAGTGCCACAACACTACGATGGCGGCGTGCGCGATCATGGACCCGTGACTGGTGTCAAGAGTGGCATGGTAGTTGCAGGGAAGACGCTCGCCTGGGGCCTCGTTGATGGTGTATGCGATGTTTTGGTACAGCCATATAAGGGGGCACGAAAGGAGGGTGTCTTGGGGGCTGTCAAAGGTTTCGGAAAGGGAGCTATAAGCCTGACGACCAAGAGTGGAGCTGGTATGTTTGGTGTGTTTGCGTATCCCAGTGCGGGCATTAGCCAGAGTATTCGCACGGCGGTACATAGCTCGACTCGCAAAGTCATAGCTCGTGAGCTTCATCAGGAAGGCGAGTGGATGATTAGGGGCGAGAGAGGGCTGCAGTTAGACCAGGATGATCTGCTGCATAGATTCCAGCAATACCTGCGTCGTAAATAGCGATGTACATGTCCAATTGCTAGGACTGGGGTCCTAATAAAGATGGCTGAGACTGCTATTCTCAAATCACACTTGATTAACATAAACTTACTTGTCTACGACAGTTTGAGTGATGAAAATATCATCACACATCTCACGAACCAGTTACTCCACAGGCAATGTCACTAAATCCCTTGATAGGCTCATGTTCTACTTTAAGTGCTAAAATACAGGTGGTCAGGGTCACCGTCAGAATGATGGAGCTAGCCTACGGATGGTCTAGTGAATGGAATGACTTCTTACCGAACGAGGTTAAACGAGCCTTAACGAGGTACGAGCAGGTTAGAACCTGTAACGAGTGATTAAGGTTCACTACATGCTCTCCACCTCACAATTCAAGTTCGCTGATCACTAATGAATAATCTTGTCGTCACTTTCTTACTTTTCCATTCTTCGTCGTTCATCGTTTATCGTTCCATCTGGCCTTCACGCGTCTCAGTCTTCCTCTATTCGCGTACATATTTTCCCATTCCATTCATCATATTTTATGAAATGGAAACTTCACCGGAACTACGGCCACGCTCAAAACGAAAGCCACACCATAAATCGAGAACGGGTTGTTTGGACTGCCGAAGACGGAGAGTCAAAGTAAGCATATCTACATACTCCTTCTTCCTTCTTTGGTAATGGCTTGACTGGAGACTTATATTTGTCTATTAGTGTACCGAAGAAAAACCAAGATGTTGGGCCTGCGAACGCCGCGATGTGACTTGCACGTACCCGGATAAAACAGCTGCACAATTTGTTCCAGCCATGCTTATGCCACCACAACCAACCTCCACCGAGATGTCACCAAGCATGTCTCAATCCCCATCTACTACATCGACTTCAAGATTAACGCCATCGTCAACTACAAACTCGATTAGAAGTCTTGATTATACACCAACTGAGACTTTAGAGCTGATTCATCTACGTCTACTTCACCACTGGACGGTATCCACAAGCATACATATTTGCAAATGTCCCAAGACGCTATGGATATGGCAGGAAGCCTTTCCTCAAATGGGTTTCCGATATCCATTCGTTTTACATGCCTTGCTAGGTCTAGCAGCTCTGCATATTGCTTATCAATCCCCGTCAGAGAGGAAGCAAAGGTGGCTGGATGGTATGTATCACCATGGAGAAGCCTTGGCGGGATTCCAGAAGCAGATTTCCAACGTCACTGCAGACAACAGCGAAGCATTATTTACTTGGTCTATATGCAACGTTTTGTACATATTTGCCATGTCCAACCCCCTTCAGGACGCTGTAGATGGCGTCCCTTCCATATCGACGTTATCACGCAACGACAAGGTCCTCGGTGCCGAATGGATTCCCATGATACGCGGCATGAATGCTGTCCTCGAACCTACGCATAACTACATTCGTTTTGGGCGGATGAAATTTATAATGAGCCTTGGTAACTGGGATGAGATTGATCCAGGTCAGGATAGCGGCGACTCTGAAGATGACTACTTCTGTCGCGTCCGCGATACATGGAGTGACTCTAATCAGTCCGAAGTATACGAAGAGGCCCTTCACATCTTGCGGAAATGTCGTCTTTACTCGCTGCAATTTCAGAACATGGACCCCAAGTTACGTGATGATTGGGGATACAATAAGGAGTGGGCTGGACCTCTGATCTTTATTCATTTCGCATCAGACTCTTACTTCTTACTCCTGAAAGAGAGACAACCACCTGCTTTAGTACTGTTTTCTTTGTTCGGAGCACTCTTACATGGGGTTGATAGTTATTGGTTCTTACAGGGCTGGGGAAAGGCCATAGTGGAAGTGATAGCGGATGTCCTTGGAGGGTATTGGAAACAATGGTTATCGTGGCCTTTACAAGTTGTGCAAGGCCAAAGATGATTGTTGGATTTTGGTATTACGAATATAGCATGTTGAATTGCTTTGTTCCAGTTCAGTTGTATCCATATAGAAATGATGTAAGTGTTATGTTCTTCAGCGGATCAGTAATATCATTGTATCTCTTATAAGTTTGGCACCAACTGATTCCTTTACTTTTTATATCTTGGGCCTTCACTTGTAAGGCAAGACCTTCTTATCATACTATTACCCAGCGAGGATGGACGACATCCATCACAGTACTTTCAACTATAGTACATGGCACGGTAACTGAATATTTCCGAATCCTAATCTCTCAGCAAAATTTATTAATAATAATTCTTGCAAAGAAAAAGTCTTACTGATTAGAATTTAGAATTAAGCTCGATATTGATACTAATTACCAGCTTATCCGCAGACTTTCTTTTTCTTTTCTGCTTTTCTTTTCTTTGGCAAGTCTACTTAATCAAATTTGATCCAATACCCTGTAGTACCTAACAATTGGCCCTCCGACATTGCTTTTTTTTGTTAATTTCCAAGACTTCAGCTAAGCTTTTCAGCCCCTGACGTGGCTGAAAACCCTTGTCAAGCGCCAAGGCAAGTGAGGAAAGGGAGGAGACTAAGTGGATAGTAAAAGTTCCTTTCTCGAAATTCTTAAGCTAAGTTGATGGTAAACTGATAGTTCTGTGCACTATGTCTTAGGTTCAAAGAAAGCAAATAACCAAATCAGGGGAAATAGTCACTCAATTGTTTTGTAAATAGACCGATCTCCCGGTATGTTTATTTTGAGCCTTTTTACTTCTCTTTTAGTCATTCTTTTTCATCGTCTTGACTGTCACTCGTTTATACCAGTCGCTCACTATGCTGTCTTCTAACGTTATTCGTGCGCTCGCACTCTTCATTGCTGCTGCAAACGCAAGCCCTTGTCGCCCAACAACAACTGCTCCAGGCATCACCACCGAAGTTACCTCCACTGCAACCGTCATTGAAAGTACCACCGTTATCTCATCTACTGTCGTCGAGAGCGCCACGGAGATTGAGACAACCGATGTTTCCACCACTACCGTCGTTATCATTGGAGAGCCTACTACCACCACTGCTATCGTCGAGGAACCCACCTCTATTACGGTTGCTGCTGAAGAGCCTACCACTACCACGGTTGTCATCGAAGGAACTACCACTACCGAGGCCGCAGTCACCACCACCACTGCCGCTGGGGATGATGTGAACCTATGTAGTTCAAGTGACGACTGTGCTTCTCTGCAACCTAACAGGTGCTTGGACGGTTTGCTGAACATCTGCATTTGCCAGAACAACAGGTGCATTGGAGCGGCATAAGTCAATCCAAACCATGATTTATATCAGATTGCAAAACTCAAGTCGAGCTACCGCTAGCAGCTTGGACAGTAGGACGCTGAGTAACCAATACTATGTCACAGTTTTGGAAGATTCACCGTGCCATATGTTGAATTGTACAGGGGCAATACGCTTTACTTTTTACATATTCTTTTAGTTATACAGTATGTTTAAGAATCTAATGACCTTTAACACTTATATATTAGAATTAAATATATCATCTGAACTGTTTAATTTATTTATACTCATTTGTAGGCAAAAACACATGGAGATATGATTGGTCTTGACGTTATTGGGGAAAAAACCTGGGTTGATTTTAGTAGACGGCTGAAATCTTACCCTTGTTATATCTTAGGGCAACTCCATTGCGATCATTGCACTAGCCTCCAGACTATCGATTTGTAGATAGGGGTTCACCAATCGCGAAAGTCAAAAGAAATTAGCGCACGGATTGAGTCTAGGATATCAATAAAGCTAGAACAAAAAAGAAACCATCGGCAGAGTACAATAGAACGCATATTTATTAAACGTTGTTCCCTCGCCACCTGATCATTTGTCTCATCCACTCCTCGTCATTCTTTAATTGTTTCCAGTCGCTCGTTGCTTAATTCGTCCCCATCAACGTCAAGATGAGGTCCAACGCTGTCATTGCCGTGCTTGTTTCTCTTGGTGGTTCTGGTGTTCTTGCTGGGCCTTGCAAGCCTGTCACTTCGCAGACCACTCAACTTACGTCTGCAACAACCGAAGAGTCCACTCTCATTGACCTCACTACCACCATCGTTGCATCCGAGACCACCGCCGAATCTCTCATTCCCTCCACCACCGATGTTAGCTCGCAGGTCACCGAGGACTCTACTGTCGAGGTGCCAACGACAACCGCGGCTGCTGAACCCACATCCGAGGAGCCAGCAGTGACCTCAGATGCGAGCACCACGATCGCTGAGCCGACCACAACCACGGCGGGCCCCCCTCTATGTCAAACTCCAATCCCTTGCGATAATCTAGGTCTCGACTGGGCTTACTATAGCAACCCTACTCCAAACACGGATACCACCTATTCCAACTTCAATCCCGCCTCCTTCAAGCAAGACAATCCTTTGTATACTGGTACCACTCGCAGGATCGGCGGCATATTCGAAAGTCAGAGTTCCGCTGCAGGACCCATCTACGGTACAAGCCAGGACTTCCCACTGGACTTCTTCGCTCTGAACCACCACGGCTACATCTATACCTGCGAGGCTGGTACTTACAAGTTTGACATCCCGTATGCCAACGATGCCGTGTATCTCTGGGTTGGTCAAAGTGCCTATGCTGGATGGACAAAGGGCAATGCTCCCGCGAAGGCTCTTTACAACCAGCCGGACCATATTGCTGGAAGCGCTTCTTACGAAATTGCTATACCTGCTGGCCTATACATTCCGATTCGAGTGGTGTATGGGCAAGCACAGTCTGGCGGTGGATTCACGTTCAAGGTCACGGCCCCTAGTGGACAGGTCATTCTTGGTGATAATGCTAATTCTAGTGGGCTCGTTGTACGACATTCATGTGATGGAGTTAATGCACCCCAGTTCCCACCCTTTGGTCAGGAGACTTAAGGTACTGAAGGGTTAGTAACAAAAGCGATAATAGAGCATATCATATTCAGTCTACATATTTAGCTAAAATTGGTTCTAAATACATACACTCTAGCACCAAATAATCCGCGCGATTGAGTAAAAAGTCCTGGTCTTGGTGAGCAGTGGTATTTTATTAATCGTCATCTACCTTTCGTACACCTAATACTAATCACGGAAGTGTAAGAAAAACTAGACTATTAATAGAAGTAGTAATTGCGACTTTGAACTTCAAGCAGGCCTTGCAGAATTTGAATTCGATATTGTATTTACCTAAAGGCCGAAAGTCTGGAGGGAGCCATAACAGACGCTTAGTGCCTTGCAGTATCCACTGCAAATCGTCAGATATCGCATACTTCAGTGAGGCAACTTGCTGGATTGAGTTATTGACAATTTGAAACGTGCCCAAATCAGTTTCTAGTCGGAACGACCTTGATGTATCAAGACCAAGAACCGTGAACCAGTACCTCGGATATGAAACTCTGGTGACAATTGTCATCGTTTTCGTATTCCAAATGCTCAGTTCAGTCTTGTCCTGGAAAATGTATTCTGATATAGTTGCAAGCCATTTGTCGTCAAAGGAAAATATGACTTTGTGGAATCCGGGGGCGACTCGAGCGGCGTTGCGGATTGTCAATTTGCATAGCCATGTCTTGGTCTCATACAACTTGACGTATTTCCCGTCGTATACTGCAAAAGTCTTACAGTCATGCGAGAATGAAAGCCCCTTACGACGCTCAGCAGAACCATACCTGAGTTTTGCATATGAGGTCTTGATTGGTTTTGCGGACATATCCCAGATCCTGATGGAGCTGCCTCGCACTGGCATGATTGCAAGCCAGCGGCTGTCATGAGAGAATGTGAGAGTAATTTCATCATTGGGAAATGGAGATGGGAACCTGTTCATGATATCGGCTTCAGACGTTTGTCTTATATACATCTCATGGGGGAAGCGCAGTACCATCATCTGGCCGTCGGGTGAGAAGTTTAGTATGAAGTCATCCCTGTGGGGTGTGAATCCGGATAGGTAATCTCCAGTACAGGATCTCCAGATGATCATCTTTCTTTCCCCCTCTTCTTCCAGTCCCACCGCAATTAACGAGCCATCATTGGAGAAGTTTGGCGAGCGATGAATGCTCTGTGATGAATGGTCCCAATAAGGTATGCTTAACAAGTCCCATAGTTTGATTGTGGAATGAGTTGTTGCTGCTAGAACATCCCTTGCTGGCGAGATTGAACCAGTCAGTGACCCTCCTCTGACTTGTTGCTTCCACTCCGGCACGGAATGATTCAGGAATCCGACCTTGTTCGACTGAATTACAGCATGTAGAGTTCCATCACCCGGGGATATGACTGAATCCATTTGGAATAGCCTGGTATATGGATCGAAAACGGGATATTTGATTGATCGGATATGGACTTTAGTATCTGGATTCCATATCTCAACCTGATAGTCTCTGATTTGCAGGATGTCAGGTGACGTCTCCGGGTCACCTGAGGCAGAGAGGAAGTAAATCTCGTTCGCTTGTGATGACACAAGCGACCTAGAGTCAAAGAGGTCTTGTTTCCGTTGAATTTGGTAAGGGTTGGCCTGGACCCTCAAGTCCCAGATAATCACAGAATTACTAATTCCACATGACAGGATCTGGTCATTATGAGTGAAAACGATTGAATCGACGGAACCGATGGAGCCGTAGCGACCGCCGTAGCGAGTATCGGTAATTTCTATTGTCTTTGTGCAGACACCACTGAGTGTGTCAAACAACTTGATTGTGCCATATGAGCCTGAAGCAAGGATGCGCCCACTGTTGCTGTAAGCAAAGGAGCAAACTCTTTGGTTATGTGTATTGAATGTTCGCAACAAAATGCCATTATTGGCATCCCAGATTTTGATGGTGCGATCCTGGTATCCTGATGCGAGTTCGTAGTTCTTGGTGGAGAAAGCCAATGCGACAACATGACTCTCATGCCCTGGGAGTGTGTGCAGGCAGGTGCCTGTTAACACATCCCATATCATAACTTTGCTATCGGAAGAACCTGAAGCTAGTAAAGATCCGTCGTGAGAGAATACAACGGATTCCACTATGCCATTATGACCCTCCATGGCTAATATGCAAGGGCTCCAGTCATCATTTACACCATGTTGCAAAGCAAACCCGTCTGGCGCCTGAGATCCATATATTTTCCTAGTCATGCAATGGATTGGGCTGAGGTTCAGTAAAGGATAAACCTGAAGAGGGCATTGCTCAATCCCAAATCTGTGGTAGCGGATGTATCGCAATTCATCTTGCACGAGGTCTTTGACATGGGAACTATGGTCCTAACAATAATTAGCAACAGTGGTCGTAACTGATAATAAATACATACATGGAGAATTCGATCTAGCTTCAGCATTTCGCTTATTCCAAGCGAGATGGAATTGAGATGGCCAAGAGTTTCAACCCAGAATAAGAACTTCAGACGTAGGAATTTGTCAACAGGGCTACCGTCCATCAGTTGTTGTGTGCGTGCAGCAGGCTCGCACTCATACAGGTGAGATATCCAGTGAATACATTGATATGAAAATGAACTGAGAGCATCTCGCGCTTGTCGAGGCTGATTAGATTCCTGGTCGAGCATATCTCGGTGGAGTGACCATGATAGGTTGCGAATGGATTGTGAAAACAGCAAAAAATGATAATGCTGCGGATGGAAGTTGAAGCCACTTTTTTCGCCAAGTAAGTATTCCTTTGCCGATTCATGTATGAAGTGAATGGTTCGATGTTGGACAGTTAAGAATGATCCGCACAAGTCAATGATACCCTGGAATCTCCTGACAGTGATCTTATCATCGCCAATCAGACAGCAAAGCTCATCTAGAGAAAGAGGTCGGAAGGCACTCAACGCAAACGAGACAATCTTCCCATAAAGCTTGCCAAAGCTGGGATCGATTCCATGCTCAGACGAAGGTTGAATTTGTTCCAACATTCTTCTGTATAGTGCATCGAGTCCACTTGGGAAGCTCTCCAGCATCATCATCGTTAGATCCGCGGGGGTGCGTATCAGCATCTTGCAAACAAGAGACACCCAGAGGAAGGTATTGTTTGCTTTTGATCGCAGATGGGACTCCACAGCAACTCTCTCGTTCTTGTCGTATTCCTTCATAGTACACAGGTCTTCCACTTTGTGTGTGATATATAAGTCAACTGCCGCAGAGACAGCTATTTTGTTATCTTCCAAGCTTAATCCAAGTAGCCTAGGACATCTTCTCAGAACCTCCTTGATATCTGACCACTTGCGACTCGAAACGAGCCATTTGACGTGCGGCATATATGGTTGATTCGCAATCAAGTCCAGAAGTTTGTCACGGTCGACTCTGCATTCATCGAGTGCATCGATAATCAGGTAGGTCTTCTTAGCCTTGTTTGCACCCAAGATACCAACCAGAATCTTCTTCAGCACTGGCCAGGCAATCCTGGGGTCCAACAGCGGCTTACTTAACTCTTTGAAGCGCTTTCGGACATAAGACAGTGCTATGCTGTCCTGAAAAATGATGGAACCGATAATACTGCGCAAGACTGAAGTGGCGTTGTTGAAAGTTGGATAGCTGGCGTCGCAGAAGAAGTACGACAGAATGGGACTCAAGCCACTATTTTCGCGTTTTGATTGAAGGTTGATGTGGTTTATGATGCCACACATGCACATTGTCTTACCCTTGCCTGGGTCGCCGTTCAGCCAGAGCAGTGGGTAGTCTTCCTTGTACCACTGTTTGAAGTGTCCATGTTGAAGAATCCAACGGTAGGAACGTTTGATCAGCCCACCCTGTCGTTCTTCAATGTCTGCTTTGTGAGACTGAGGATCTACAACCCAAAATGCATCTCGGATTTCGTCATCAATATCCTCTTTACCTGGATACATGAAGCAGTTAACAGTCTAGTTCACATAGCTGGGACTTGAAATCCAGTGTGTGTGGTAGAGATCGAGAGATTGGATATGATAGATATTGTTTCATCGTCTTTTTTCTATCCCATTCTCCTTCATAACTTCTTCTTGGAATTTAGGACTTACCAATTGTTATGTTCCCCCCTGCGTTGTACGTGTTGTTGCTACCGGAACCATAGTTCTGCATGATACCACCGGAACCCGAATTGACGTTAGTTGTGAATGTTTGAGTTGGATTGCTAGACCATTTTGTCAGTGCTTGACTCAATAAGATGGAATGGAAAGGCATACTTCAACACAAGAGACAGTCGGTCATGAAGCTGATCCGAAGACATAGTTTGGGTTGACAGATCCTTGATCGAATCCAGACACCTCTCAAGGGGGATATCTCCACGTGATGCCGGCATTGAATAGGGTGTAGCTTTCACAAGTGACAGCATATCCGCATTTTCGTTTCCGTCCAATCGGGCGACTTCCTGGATTGGACTTGGTATTTCCTCCGATTCCTTGCCTTCAAGACGATCCTCCATACATGAAAGGCATATCCAATAACAAAGAGAAAGTCCATGTGTGACGTCGATAATTTTCTGATCTTTGACTGATAATTGACCCGAAGACTTCTTGTAGAGAAGAGGGTGTGCTAGCCTATTGTATAAACCCTCAGCTAGACTCAATACCTGTATCTCGAACACAATGCCACAGAACGAACTCAGCGGATCTCCGGCATCTGGATGTAGGAACACGTGATGGTTTGCGCTTTGGAAAGAACCAAAAGTAGGTTTCCAAACATCGTCTACTTCTCGATCTACGTTAAAGAACGTCGTGGATTTGAGTTGAAAGTTTTTCGTAATAAAGGCCTTGGCAATTGCGATGCCAGATGGGTAATCAACGACAATACGAAAGCCAGCTAGATCATGTAGGTCGTCAAATATCTCGTCAACCTCCCTATACCGCTGCCCCCGGTGGTACTCTCGCCGCTGAATCGACTTTGTGATCGAACTCAAAGATTTGACGCGCGCTGAAATGGTGCATCGAACTTTTAGTTCATGTTGTAAAGCCATTTTCAAAGTTTCCACCATGCTCTTGTAATGAGGTTCCAGACGAGGCCAGGCGTTGAGAAAGGCTTCGACTGGGGATCCTCCACGTTCGACATTCTGAAAGGCGAGACTTCTTTCCTCGATTAGACGGGGATAGGTAAGGCGAGGGCGATTAGATGAATGCATTGCAGTACCTCATCTGTGGCTAATAGCGATGGTACAAACATGTATTGGTGTTGCTGAATAATTACTAGACGAAACATAAAAGACAAAGAAACACAAATGAATGCGCGCTGACAGGTTCAAAGGTTCCATGTCATGCTGACATTAAGACGCTCGTCCAGGATAAAACCAGGCCCCCAGTAATATGTAGTAAAATGCTTGTTGGCTGCACGTAAGGTGACGTGTCAAACCGCCGAGTCTGAGACACACACATGTCTTCCACCTCACTTGTCCAATTAGAAATTGATAAAGCGCAAGAAGAACTCAGCCTACTTAGAGTACTGGATTATCAGGTGATACAAACCGTGGCGGGCGCTTCCAAATTCCATTATCACCCTATCAGAATATGGAACTGAGTGAGGCATTCAGCAAGGCAACATTTCCACGCTTGGCAACATGCAGGATGATCTGGTCCTTGTATTGATCCAATCAATACAAAGGCTGACCATTGTGATTGACAGGCAGAAGCGAAAAATGCGACAAAACGTTCGCAGCATCCAAACCTCATGCGGTATTCCACTGCGACATGTGAGAATTGTCAAGTTCCCAGTTATTCATGGCTTTGGCGACAAGTCATTCTAATTTTACTCCTCTCTCGTCACCTCTCACAAGATCATTCCTTTGTCAACGTAACATCGCATCAACCATGTCTTCCGATCCATATTTAAACATTGTGAAACAAAGAACTCAATACAACCCTTGTATAGGTGGTCTCGACTTATTCTTACAACAGAAGCCAGTCAGTGCAAGCAGGATAATCTCCATCGATTGTCTAAACCATGGCCGGTGCATGTCTCAGTCCCAAGCTGTGGCGGTTCAAGAAGATGACATGATCACAACCCTGAAAACCATTCCGTCAAACATCATGCGAATTATTTTGATTGAGGATATCAACTCTCGACTTATGAGTCTTGTAGGAAACACGCTCGATATTGATCCCCTGTTCTTTGCAGACTATGTCAATACTAGCTTCAAAGAGTTTGAGGTTTCACCACCACCGCCTTCTCTTGCAATCTTACCGTCGTTATTATCAGAAAGTGGCTATCTTCATCTCCATTGTCAGCAAATAGTTGACCTAGGCGATGCCTCATCATTTGGGAACGCTCCATATGCTTCGAAGACCCACACTAATATCATGCGGAATGTTCGACGGTTACCGCCTCTTTCAGGCAAACAATTGGCTCTTGTTCGGTCTGCTTGCTCGTTGCTGGTCAAGAAACTTGGCACTGCTTCCATTTGTAAGTGATCAACTTCAGATGATTGAGGCTTGTCACTGACATTGAAAGGCCTCGTTTTGGTTGACAGCCCTGCGCATACCGCCGTTGACACCTCAAGGCCACAAAGCGCAACTGCTTTGCATGGAGGCTTTGAGGATATTGCAACATCCCATGTGTCACTTCAGACCTCAGGAGGCCAAGGTGTATGGAAGAGGGACTCGATGCTGGAGAGCCTAGTGCACTACCTGCAACATCCGAGACCCCAAGGACTCATAAACTCACCTATGAGTATGCTTCACTTGGTATACTACCCGATCCGTATTACTCTAGCCCACTGGAACTCCTACATCCATCTTATCAGCCGCTACTCAAAACACTACGAATATTCCCTCCAGGACATCTCAACTCGACTTTACAGTAGTGACATCACCGACTTGCAGCGATGGAGGAGACGAATTAGACAGAGCAGGCACAAACTTACTCTTCTTGCCGAGTTTTGCAAGTTCTGGACATCACAAGAAGACATTGAATCCAACAAGACCACCTGGAATTCGTTTCTACGAGATATCGATTATTTACAATACCAACTCCAAGACTACAATCAGTCTCTCGAGCAAATGGTTACAGTCGCGACATCTATGGTACAACTACTTGACTCCCGGCAGTCTATTGTTGAAGCTGTTAGTGTCCGGCGACTGACCTATCTTGCGCTTACTTTTGCACCATTGGCCTGGGTTGCAAGTTTGTTTAGCATGTCTGAGCCTTACCTACCGGGGCACAATGGATTTTGGGTTTACTTTGCAACTGCAATTCCTTTGCTTTGTGTAGTATTCCTATTGTCAACGTTTAAGTACGATCATATGTGTCAAAGATCGGCAAACTACTGGAAAGGCATCATCAATCGCCATCATGCTAAGCGAAATGGGGAACAGGATGATGCGTTAGAACCATGATATTTTTCTTAGACGGATGAACTAGAATGTCTATTTAACAGGTATTAACAAGAATTAGTTCGGTCTACTACATCCCATTTTCTTCCTCTTTAGCCACGATTAGTTTCTCAACACCACTGCTTCTTTCATATACAACCCTTCAACTGCAACCTTGACCAGAAACTTGGCAACACTAGCAGGAGTGATACTATCCTTCATTGTCATTCCCACACCTGAACTGCCCAGCATCTCAATTTCCAGCGCGCTATTGTTGTCGTGGTCCAGTTTGACGGGTCTCACAAAAGTCCACTCCATCTTTGTCTTCCGAATCTCTTGGTCCAACAAATCATGGTCCGCCAAAGCGTATTTAATATTTGTCAACCCCATGAAAGCGCGGCTGATCAATGGCAGATTCTTCCATGTATCTCCGACGCCAGCAGTTGACATGACGATGATTCGATGGATACCGGCTTCTTCTAAGACTTCGCATGCATTGGCGCACGAGTCTGCAAGGAAACAAGGGGGGCCGACTTGGGCTGCGAAGGGGCTATCTGATGCTCGGACTGTGTTGAGAGTGAAAATTGCTGCCGAAGGGAGGACACCTGGTGTAGCATGGATGGCCTCGCGTATGTCGTCTTTCAACAGTGGAGAGCCGGTGACAGTAGTGATGCCAGGTTGTGGTGTAGCGGCGGATGGGTCTCGGACAAGTGCTGTTGCTGTGTGATTTTGAGCGAGGAGTTCTGATACAACAAGCTTGCCAGTGCGACCTGTTGCGCCGAGGAGGAGAAAGTGCATATTGTAAAGTGGAACAATTGAGAACAATTGATAGTGAGATTTATGAGTATCACCAGTTTGAGTGGAAGATGAAGATGGTGTTCAGACAATGAGAGAATGGAAGAAGGACTTTTTATACATTTGTTCCTCTGCAGGTTAGCACAAGAGACAAGGACTATATCTGATTGGCCCGTTCGGTCAGCTTGCCATTATTGACAGATCCACATTCTTATGAACGGTGTTTTGTCGCTAGAAGCAAGCCCAGAGTCTGATTGGTTGGTTCGGTCAACATGCCTCTTTTATAGGAGACACAGCACTGGAAACACAAGCACAGCATTAATGAAACTATATGCTTATAAATCTTTAATTAGTGATACAATAATCTTATCCTGACTCGTTGATAGCTTGACTTTGGACTATTGCCTCAGCCCATCTTCTATGCCTCTACGCATATCGTAATCCTTGAGCCGTTCATTAATCTCGTCAGTCAAAGCCTGGATACTCTCGTTCTTAGACTTTAGCCTCCCATCGGCATCTGTCTCATAATCTAGTGTTCCCAAGAGCACGACTCTCATGATCATAGAGAGCAATCTCAGGAAACAGTCATTAACGGCCATGGGTTCTTCTGCTGTCTGAGCCGCTTCAAAGTCTACATACCATGCATTTAGCAAGTCAAGAAGTCTCTCCTTCTGGCCAAGTAGTTCAACGGCTCTTTGCTCTGATTCGATGAGAGATACCTGGGTTAGAAAGTCGATAGCCAAGTCAGCAATTCGTCTGATCCCGGGTCGCATATTTGGCGCAATCTTGCGATCAGTCGAGACTTCCGCAGGTGGTGTTAACATGCTGGTTGTATTCGCTGTGGGCTGTTCTGTAAACTTGCAAGGCGCAGCAAAGAATTTGATGATGAAGATATCTATGGATGGCAAGTCTTTGTGATTTGCTGGTATCAAGATATTTGTTTCTGATAAATATGGTCTGGCGCGGTATTCTCGCATAATATTTAATCCACGAACAATGTGGACGCCCATAGCAGAGAAATTACCTCGGACTTGTTCGACGCTTATCAATACTTGGCAACAGAGTAGAGCAGACTTGAGTGTCTCTGGGCTTGGAGTTGACAAGTTCACAGCCAGACCTGTCAGAGCCTTGCTATACTGTTGGAGACCATAGTTATAGCTCAGCTTTTGTTGCTCTGGAGACGAGGGGCCATCTGCCATTGACTCAAGATTGTCACGAAGAGCCTGGAGAGAATGAAGAGCATGTCGGATAGAAGCATCAGTCAAGCTTTGTTGGAGTACCTGCTCAGCCTCACGGTTGCAATTGATGTCCACATCAAAGATTGTCTTGGTTGAGAGATAGCGGTTGAGAGTTGCAGGGTCTAAAGGAATCCTATCGGCTGTAGACTGTGGATATTTGTTTCTGGCTTCTGGTTGGTAGTTTTCACTAGTTGGCAGGCTCGAAAACAGTCTAAAGACAGAATCGTAGCCATCACAGGTACGACCAGTCTTGACGCATTTCTCACAGAATGGTCGTGCCTCATCGCATTTGATCCTTCGGATTCTAATGGAGTCAGCATAGGATAAACCCCAGTCTAGTCGAATCCTTCAGGCATCTTACCTGCATGTCCGGCATCCCGTCTTTACTTTCCTACCACCAACATTATTTCTCTTGTTGTTCCGTTTGTTTGTCTGCATGATTGAAAAGATGCGAGGAGAAAGATGAGCGAACAGGCGAATGAGAAGCCAGAGTTCGAGTCACCCTCAGAAGGATTTAGCGTGTTCTTTTAGCGCTGACTTGCGGATCTTCGGCTTGCTGTGCTGCTAACTCGATTTGGATACAAGAGCGAACATGCCAATTGTGGCTCATGGTCTGTGAGTGAACAATGAGAGGGATGAGAACTATTTGTTTAGGATTTCAAATGAATCATTAGAAATCGAAAGTAAACCACTTGATATGCGTAAGCGCGAACTGGTAGATAAATATACCCTTGTCGAGTTTGAATGTGGGATTTGTATAAAGCATCGTTCATCGCTCTATGTCAACATCAATCATCACTCTCTTCATTCATGTATCACCCTAGATCCTTTACAAGGCTATTCACTACTCTCAAGATGCCAGCTTTTACTCTCTACGGTGCTCGCGGCTCGACAAACACTGATCGAGTCCGTCTGACACTTGCCGAAGGCGGTTTCACAGACTATGAGCTTGTCCTCCTTGACCTTTCAAAGGGACAACAAAAGGTGGGTTATTTACCCGTGGTTTTAGTGCTCGCATCTAACAAGACATCATCAAGTCGAAGGAACATTTCGCCCGCCACCCATGGGGTAAAGTCCCAGCAATCGAATTCTCCAATGGCTTCACCCTATACGAAAGTCGCGCCATCTGCAAATATTTATCCAAGAAATACAATTTCCCTCTTCTCCCTTCCGAGTCCGACATGGAGTCCACGGCACTCTTTGAGCAAGCACAGTCAGTAGAAATGCAATACTTTGCAGAGCCTGCCGGTCGTATTGCTTTTGAAAAGTTTGCCAAGAAATTCATCGGCCTACCTCCAAATGAACAAGTTGTCACGGACGCGGTAAAGGCCATTGAGGCGTTTTTCGACGTGGCAGAGAAGTTTTTGTCGGAGAGAGAGTATATGGCTGGGAATGAGTTTACGCTTGTGGATATTTACTACGTGCCTTTGGTTCAGAGATTATTTGTCTGTGGGTTTGGCAATGTTATTACTGAGAGGCCGGCTGTTAGTGCTTGGTGGGAGCGGATTAGCACAATGCCTGCTGTGCAGAAGACTATGGCTGCTTGATGAGGGGATCTTGTCTACTTGATAATGACAAGAAGAACTGATAGTATAGAGATATCATGCATAGATGAAGTTCTATTACCAGATGACATTCATCTTGATATTGCTAGATTCTGTTTCTTTTCCATGGTGAGATTACCACACCGCTCGGAAAAGACTGCTGATTGTCAAGATACCATATCTCAACGAGTTTGTTGCCAAGGCTGCCAAGGCCCTTACCGAAAGTTGATTCATGCTTTATCATGAGATGCCAATCCCTAGTTGCAGCAAAATCCCCCGAGTCACAACTTATCCGCTATGACAACGTCCGGTATTTCTGTATGGTCGGAAAAGAACTTGATAGGTTACGCTATACAAACACTTCCTCGTGTTCAGCTCTCTAGACTGTCTAAAATACAATACTGGGAATAAAGATGCTGTTTCCAGCTATCGCAAGTCGCAAATATGCATCCGAGTTCCGGATCCAGGGTAAATTGACTGCATGATGGATAACTAGATGTGACTCTTCAAGGTTCCCCAGGATCATGTCTGCAGTCAAGCGCACCTATCTCCATCAGCTACGCCTGCCAGTCATATTTCACCTGCCAAATCAAGTATTCGGAGCATCGGAGTGTATTCAAGCATAAAGACAAGCTTCAAGCAAATCCACATTTATTTCCACCAATTATTAGCCATGACTGACACACTTGATGGACAATGCTACATAGAATCAGCACACTACTGGAGGGATATCTCAAAGCGTGCCATCTGAAAGCAACCCCAGATATGCGTTCTATGTCAATTGGAGAGTATGGCCTTGGCGTGACAGGGATATAATTCCAGAGGCTATGCCAAGACTTGTAGAAGCTATCGAAGGGTAGTTCATGAAGATCATAAAAGGCCGTATTATTTCCTGCCAGAATCCACTCTCAAGTTTCAGACTCACTCCAGATCTCAAATTGTCTATCTAAATCTTCTTCGTCATGCATTTCTCAAACTTTGCTACTATCCTCGCTGCCGTGCCAGCGGCACTCGCCTGTAAGGGCTACACCGGTGGTCTCCCTAAGCACACTGGTACCAAAACCCTCAGTGCTCCTCAGTACATCGCCAGAGGTCAGACCTTTGACGCCGGCTGGGTCAAGTATGACCGTGGTGTGAAATGTACCGGCCAGTCTGAAGGCGGTAAATACTCCTTGAAACTGTTTCCCACTTCGAACACACACTGATGAAGTGTCCAGGTGAGAAGGACACTGTTTTCGTCCTCGAAGAAGGTGCCAAGCTACGCAACGTCATCATCGGCGCCAATCAAAAAGAAGGTGTATACTGCAAGGGATCATGCACGCTTGAATTTGTATGGTTTGAAGACGTCTGCGAGGACGCCATCTCCATCAAGGGCGGCGGCACAGCCAACATCATCGGAGGTGGTGCCTACAAAGCAGCCGACAAGATCATCCAGCACAACGGTTGTGGTCACGTCAACATTATCAACTTTTATGCCAACGACTACGGCAAGGTTTACCGATCTTGCGGTAATTGCAGTGGAAACTGCAGACGCTCTGTGCACATGGAGGGAACTACTGCTGTCAATGGTGGTGAGCTCATGGGTATCAATCTCAACTACGGTGACAAGGTATGTACAACTGCGATAATAAGGGATGACTATGGCTAACAGATGTAGGCTACCTACTCCAACAACTGTTTCCCCAAGGTTCAGTGTCAGGGCTACAATGGATGTGACAAGAAGAATGGTGCTTGCGAGCCTCAAAAGGTGGGAACCTGCTAAGTAACCAACACCTGAAAAGACAATTCAGTCAAGTTGGTTTTGACTATCTATGGTTGGGCCTGTGGTGGTTGGAGTGCGAAGATTCATTCATTGTACATATGTGTATCGGAAGAGCATGCATCAGTAACGATCTACTTCCATTTGCTCTAGTAAATAACATACTGATCTATCAAACAAAATTATTAACTCCTACCATTACATAAGTGGTTATTTGAGATCTATTTGTCATTATGGTACATTATGGTACATTAGCCTTCAATCGTGTCTCAGATCCTGATGCTAGACGATACTGTGCGCCGTGGAAGACCCTCGCCGAGAACTACTGTCAATGTGAATTTGACTTTCCACCATGATATGTCTTCCACTCGAGTCATCATCGTGAAGTCTGTCCCAATTACCCTTGATAGATACCGTAGTCCGTGCATGTCCGTGAGGACTGAGTGAATTCATTGGAGTCTGGTCAACGTATTCCAATTTCTGTCGATAGTTAGCGTCATCCTCATAAAGTCAGTGCTAGAAAAACGTACTGGTCTGGATGTCCCTTTGGAGCGAGTCATCGTCTTGGCTAAGCAGGTACCAAATACCTTGAGCGACGGCAATGAACAAGCAATAATAGCGAGGCTGGATTCTAGAAGAGACCAGAAAAGTAGTCGACCTTGGGCCTCTATGGGACAAGTTAGTACTGAGACTTCCAAATCTTTCGTCAACTTACCCATGTGATCATGAGGGTATTTTCGTATTTCGATGTACTTGTACGAGATCATGCGCATAAGAGCAGCGATACTAGCGAGCACGCCAAGCCCCAGGATTCCCACGACTGCGAGCTTACTCCGTGTCGGCATCTGTAACGAATAGACGATGAAGAAAGGTGTCATTGCACAGGCCCAGTCGCTAGCTACTTGCGCAGAAGTACCAACATAACTGAGATAGAGGAATCCATTTGCAGATTTGCATTTGCCCGCGCCAGGGTTCCAGTAGGTTTGAAATGGAACGCAGTTCACAAAGAACCACACCACGCAAATCACGGCAGTAATGGTCATGATACCCATGATCCCGTACATTAGATACTTATATCGTCTCTCAACACAGATATAGAGGATCGTAATTGCGATGGCGAATTTCGTTATCGTCGAGGATGCGTAGTAGATGAGTTCGTAGAAAATCAGATATTCCATGCCGCGGACAGTGATAAAGTTTCGCATTTCGTAGTGGTTGAGATACGCATCTGATGCGCCGACGCCATAGTGGACTGATAACGCTCCGAGGACTGCTGCTGGAATATATGGGAGCTATGTAAACTAGTATCAGCTTTGTCTTGGCGAGTAGTGAAAGTAAAAGGGATGACTTACAAACCCAGCCACAGCCAAGTAATCATTCAGCCGCCATTTGACATCGTTCTGAACTCTGAACATCCGAACATAGACTCTAAGCCCAACCACAGTCGTGCAAATAGCAAGAAAGACATAAATCAGCACCTCGCACACCGCACCCATCCCCGACGGCGGGATAGAATGTTGTGCGTAAGCGATTTTGGCGATGTTCTCGCCCGTAAGGCCAGCCAAAGATTTCACCATGTCGAGAAATAAAAAAAGTTCCTACATCTGACTTTCACTTCTACAGGATTGGGTAAATTATATGCACAAAGTTCTGAAAGGGGTAAGTGGGTTAGAATCGGGGCATTCATGAGCCGTGGAGTGACATCCGAACTGGAGAGATGAACGATTGTCCTTCGTAAGCCTGTTCACATTGTTGGCAGCAGGGGTAGATATGAGAGTGTAACAAGTGGGCCTTGAAACTAGTCACTTCTCACGATACTAAATCTTTACGATATCACAAGGATAACAATCACGCAAGAAACACTTTAAGTACGAAAAACACCCGAGTATTCGTAGACTTTCTATAGATAAACATGAGACATAGTTTGGCAGTCACCGTTCCGGCCATAGAGGCACCTGAAGTATCAGCCCCTGACTCGTAATGTTCAATATCGGTAGCATGGGGGCACAGTTCCCCGTTCCCCGGAACTCAACCAACAGAACGGGGATATCCGACTGACTATCATTGTTTCCGTGCAGTCGCTTCGCTTATAAAGTTCACCTCGTTACAACCTTGGCAGGGGTCCGGTACAGAAGTTCAGGACCGTTTGAATCATATCAGTTAGAGTTACAACGCCCCGTCGAAGCGGGTCTTTTGCGAGAATTTGTTCCCGAACCGTTTCCAGCCTATATACCTCAACCTAGACCTTTGATAGAGAATCCTTCATACAATCGTTCATCAAGTCTCGAATTATGAACTTCTTTAGCAGCCCTGTCGCCCCTACTCGTGTAGAGACGGATCAGATCATCCCCTTGCATGTCTGGGATGAGAGTCCTTTGTACCGAAGGATTGCACTGTATAATCTTAAAGTGTTTGACGATGTCCTTGATCCGGAAAAATTGCGGTCAAGTCTCGAGACATTAGTTTCACAAAGGACATGGCGTAAGTTGGGAGGACGATTGAGGAAAAAGGTAACGAATATGTGATATCAATATCAAGCCTCCATTGACTAACCTAACCAGGACGATGGCTTTCTCGAATACCATATCCCAGCGCAGTTCACTAAAGAACGACCAGCCATAGGTTACACCCACGCCAACCTCATGAACGTCACAAAAGACGAACATCCTATTGCTTCAAGACTTCCAAAACCATCTTCTCGTCCAGCAATCGTCGGTGATCCAGACGAAACAGTAGACCTCGCCTGCGGTCCTGGATGCCCCACCTCTATCGACGACTATCTTTATACAGACCAGCCACTTCTCGGTCTTCATGTTGTCTGTTTCAAAGATGCCACCCTGGTCACACTACACTGGCTTCACATCGCATGTGATGCACTCGGCATGAAAGGCTTGATTGATGGATGGGTTCGTGCCATGAAAGGTTTAGAAATACCCGAGCAACAAGGCTTTGACTATGATCCTTTGGCTGAATTGGGTAAACATCCCAAAGAAGCGCATAAACTTGCGGACCAACGAATGACAACTACCTCGCTGCTTACGTATGCTGCGTGGAACGGATACAGTCTTGCGCTTGCAAAGAAGGAGACAAGAATGGTCTGCATACCAGGCTGGTTTATGAAGAAACTTCGTGCCACTGCCCTCAAAGAGCTCGCAGCTTCTGGTGTCAGAGACCCTTTCGTTACAGAGAACGACGTTCTCGTTGCTTGGTGGTCAAAAATAGCCATCTCTCATCTTCCGCCTGACTTCGATCGACCTGTGACGATTCAGGTCGGAATGTCCCTCCGAAAAGCACTCGAAAAAGACCTTCTATTACCAGACAAGCCATTTATCTCAAACTGCTTCGGTTTTACGAATTTGTTACTTTCCTCAAAGGATCTGAATAAGCAGTCCACCGGAGCAACAGCATTTCAAATGCGCACTGCAGTGAACGAGCAAAGAACAAGGGAGCAAGTGGAAGCATACCAAGCCATGGTTCTGGACTCAGTGGCACCATTACCTGTGTTCTTCGGAAACGGAAACACGTATCAGATTTCGTACTCGAACTGGACCCAAGCTGAGTTGTTTTCGGCGGATTTCTCGGCGGCGACTGTGAAGCCTCGAAATACACCGTTGTATGCATCATACATAGGTCATTGCCAGGTTCCGTTCAAATTTCCTGAGGGTTTCATTATTGTCGGCAAGGATATGAGTGAGAATACCTGGTTTTGCTCGTATCGCGTTGCTGGTTTGTGGGATATAGTTGAGAAGGAGTTGGAGAAGTTGAAGGATGTCGAAGAGAATATGTGACCGGTCGCTAAACTAAACCCTGTTCTGTTCGGGAACCTACTGATGAAAATTGATATATGCATTACGGCAAGACGTGGCTTTACAAGTGATAGATTTTGATACAGACGCTCAGCGTAATTGGTCTAAGACGTCACGCTCAAGAAGCGACATGACTATTGCTTGTGTTGCTTGTGTTCTTGCCAAATCTCATACACCAGTACTTATCGTTTGAAGCAGCGGTGAGTGAGCAGTTTCATCTACGGTATGTATCTGTGGCGCCTCATTGGATCTTGACAAGAGATATTCCCCTAATGGTGGTAATGCATACCTATGAAGGTAATAGTAGTCATGTCAATCAAGCCAGAGGGTTCAACGGCGGCTGAACACATGTATAACGTTGTCTTAACCCGTAGGCCAGAGCGGGACAGGGGTTAAGGAAAATGCGATAGAGCGGCCGTCGTGATACATCGCCAGGGTACTCAGCTAGCCACTAGACGGCAGAACTGCCGATCATAGTATAACAGAGTTCTATGCTCCCTGCAATGGTCTACTTCGGGAACAGTCTATTGTCTGGACTATCATATATGTTTCAGCTATCACGGGAGGGAACTATTTGCTTCCAGTAGACTTGGTTCGCTTAACATAATGTCTCAGTCGTCTAAGCCACTTAAATGTATCCAATAATTAGCTAGTAGAGTCTCACTGATCCATCTACTAACGAGATTCGCCTACAATGCGTGTGATAAGTCAAGGTACAATTTATTACTCGCTAAAAAGAACCTAACCATCACTGTTCATGCACATAACGACTAACTTGACAATCTACAAATTGGCAATTTAGAAACTTTAGATCTCGGTTCAAAAGCTGTGAAAGTACATGTGACGCTCCTACTCCAATTGTTACTGAAGGTCTTTGACTATGATATCAGTCATGAAAGACTCTGTGTTTATCACACATCAGAAATGTGATATAGTAGCCGCTTCGCAGCCCTTGTATTTGTTCTAGACCAAGGTGGCGCACTATCCTAAACTTCAGCAGCCGACTATCTGTTCTTCTACATCCAAAACTACAAGGCTTCTATGGAACAAAATATTGTGGTAGACAGAATTCGCCCCATGCGGCTTTCTCGCGTGTGATAATAGGAGACAACTAAAGCAGCCTGTTTTACATTTCATACCATTCTTCAGAACACACCGACATTTCTACTGAGAGGTCGATATCGGCGTTAATGTAGAATATTGCGGCTGAATCAGCCATGACTTCTTGTGGTTTAGAAGAGTTCATAGTAATAATTGCTTCCACATTGTCCCTTTCCAGCTACAGGTATTGCCACCTCCATTATTGATAAAAGCACCATAACAGCGGCAGTGATAACTATCCACTCGACAACGGTCTAGACCAAGATGGTAAGATGTATGTCTCAATAGCCAAGAGGCTTCAAGAAAGAACACAATAGCTGCCTTCGGCTTGTTGAGCTATCGTATGAACTGGTCTGGACTGCTGTTGTTTATCGAATGTGGCTGGCTGGCTGGAAAGTCATAGAGTCGAAAGGATGTCATTCAGAGACATGAACACTATGTATCGTACGATTTGATAAATCCATGAGTTGAAGGTAATGACATTATCACTTATAGTGACCCTTCAAAGCTATAAAGACCCCAACTCTGCGCACTCAGGATAAGTCCATCATCAATCACTTCTCATCACTCACCATCACTACAAACACTTTTTCAAACTCCTTATCACTTGCAACAAACAATCACAATGTCTTTCATGGCCCAGCAAAAGACCCTTTCCGCCAAGCCTGGCGTGTTCAACTATTCTGGACTCTCCTCAGTTGTCTTTAAGAAGAAGCTCTATGTCTTCTACAACAACGCCGACCAGAACGGCGGCTGGTACAATGTATTTGAACGAGAGACCAACCACTGGTCTGGACCATTCTCGTTCCGCCAGGGTGGCGCTACCTTTATGTCACTGGCCGAGTACACCAACCCAGCTGCTGTTGTTTGGCGCGGCACTATCTACGTCTTCTTCAACGGTTCTGGATACAATGGAACCTTTTGGACATCGTCTACCGATGGAAAGAAATGGGCTCAGGTGAAGTCCATGAGCGAGGCTATGGGTACTCCTGCCGAGAACTTTGCAAAATTCACCAGCCCATGTCTTGCCGTCTTCAAGAACGCTCTGTACATTGTATGGAACAATGTTTCTGACAATGGTACCCTGAGATACACTACCTGGAGCGACCCATCTGGAAAGATCGCGAATCCAATGGATGTCACTGCCGCAGGACTCAGCATTCGCCGTCAAACAAGCGTAGCTTTGGCCACCTTCAAGGACAAGCTCTGCCTCTTCTTTAACGGCTCGGGCAGCAACGGCACCTGGACCACTACCTTCAGTGGCTCAGGTTGGACTCAAGTCATCCCTGTGACCATGCCTCTTGCAGGTTCCGCCTTGGACTACACCAGTCCCGCCGCACCTGTCTCCGACGACGGAAGACAGCTTACTCTTCTGTGGAATGGTTCTGCCAACGACGGACTTTGGTATACCAACACCATGGATGGTACTACCTGGACACCCCAGATGAGCATCAGCCAGATAATCGGGGGTCAGACCGTTCTTTACAAGAGCAGCCCATCTATTGCCAGTTACCGCGGAATTCCGTACGTCCTGTGGGTCAGCGACGACGCAAATGTCTGGTACAGTCAGGGATTGACCCTGTCGCTCGACGATGGAGATTACAACGCCATGATGAAAGCCATCCTAGCCAACAGCGACTTCACAGTCGTCACTGCAGATGCCAAAGTCCTTCAGTATCTTCAGACGCAGATCCCATCGCTCCATGCCTTTCTCCAGAAGCCTGCGGACAACGGCTGGGCAGCCTTTGTTGCGACTTTCATGGCTTCCAACACAGCTTTGACTCCCCCGGCTGTGATCGGCATTTTCGCTGTAGCCACGCTCGCAGTCAACGCAGGATTCGATATCAGTGTAGACGTCTCTGAGGGAACCTTTTCCTTCCGCCAGCCTCCAACTTCGGCGTAGATGATGGCGGAAGGATCAGCTGGGCGTGGATCTAAGTTACGGCTGAATACTGGGGTCTGATTGTCAAAGTAGAGAGCCCAGTACGGACACTCAATGCAACTTCATTATCTATTTTTTTTATCTCAATTTATATTAGCTTGTAGTATTATATCCTTTCGATAGCTAGCAGGATAGCATTTCCAAATTGCTCAATGGACTGATGCTTTAAATGCTGCGAAATGAAGTGTTTAAATAACGTGTAGAGCTTCTTACAACTGGTCTGACTCGATTTCAATCACCAAATTTGTATATTTATTCTGCATAACTCCATCTGAATCGAGGTGGTCGCTAAACGTCTATCTACAGAAGCAGACCTCTAATAATAAACCCCTGTTTATTGCTTCAGTGGCGCACTGTAGTGAAGACGTGAAGTCTCTGAAAGGAATCCTGGTACGTTTTGCCACAACTCCCCGCTCTAGGCTGATTTTGCTCTAACCTCTCACCCTCGAATTCTAGATCGATTTATTGTATCTCCACCTAGATATCTCTCCAACAATGACTTCACACTGGTGTGATTCCTTTTATTTCGAGTTGGCCGGCACTGATTGTTGGCCTTGGCGCCTCGAAGAGAAACAGATATCTTCATTTCGACTAGAGGATTTCAACAAGCAAGCAGTTGGATGCGAGTTTTGTTCAAAGCTAGCAGACTTGATAGCTTACCGCCTGCGATATAATTTCGCATTTCTACGCGACAATGGTGCCGCCACTTCCGATGATACCAGTGATTGGAAAACTGCAACAGTTTCCTTCTCCCATCAGAGCAAGGAAGTCCGTAATTGGTCCTTTGGTTTCGAGGGCGTTACGTCAAGAAAGATTGTGGCTATCGCTGTAGTTATCGGAACAAGGCTGTTGGAGATTATTCTTCAGAGGTCTGGTACTGGTGGTCGTGTTCCGGTTGAGTTCTCTTCCGACGGATATGGCAGTGACAGTGTCACCTTTCAACCTCTCAGAACCTGGCGACTTGATCAACGAGAGAATTACTCATTCGAAGACTCTTCAAATACAAAAGTAGCAAAGTTGGACCCAACACTCGGAAGGATTCGACCGCTTGTGGTTGATTTTGATACAATTGCGAGCTGGATAAAGATTTGCGATCAAGAGCATGAGATATGCCAGCACCATGAAGTACGTATCGAAATTTCCCGATTTCGCCTAATCGACGTCGAAAGAATGTGCATTGTGCAGGTTGACGCCTTGAAGAGACCCCCCTACGCAACTTTAAGCTACGTGTGGGGTTCGAGGCCATTTTTGCGCCTTGTCAAGACAAATGTGAAGGAGTTGCAAGAACCTGGATGTCTCGATCAACTGTCATTACCGTGCACTATCAGAGATGCGATCACTATCTGTGCCAAGCTGCACATCGGGTATATATGGATTGATAGTCTGTGTATCATCCAGGATGACGAGTCAGATATGGACCAAGTTATTGATAAAATGGACTCTATATATCGTGAAAGCATCCTTACCATCGTGGCTGCAACAGGCTCAGATGCCTACAGTGGTATTCCCGGCGTTCGATCTAATACAAGATCCCTTGAGCAATATCCCCTGGAGATACGAGGAGTGGAGCTGATTGATTCGGTGGACAGTGGCCAATTTCGCTTCCAGGGACCCTTTCAAGAACCACTCTGGATATCAAACACCCCATGGGCTCAGCGAGCCTGGACCTTCCAAGAAGCTCTCGTCTCTCGAAGATCACTGTTTTTCACCGCCGAGCAGGTTTACTGGAGTTGTCGCGAAGGCTTGCTCAGTGAGGATACCACGGAACATTTTCGAAACAACGAATATTCTTATGTACCTGGAAAAAGATTGGACTCCACCTTCAGCCCCAAGGAATACTTGCAAATTGCCACTACATTTTCAACACGGAGACTAACATACGAGGCTGACATTGGCCGTGCATATCTCGGAACTCAAAACTATCTCGACAGTAAGTGGGATGGACACAAGTTCTCGTGGGGTCTACCTCACGGTTCCTTTGGGTCTTTTCTCATGTGGGAGCGTCCTGCTCAGGACGACCGGCGGATCCGTACAGGGACACATCCTATCAGACAGCGAGATGGAAGCATAGCCAAAGTACCGTTTCCAAGCTGGTCGTGGATGAGTTGGACTGATGGTGGAAAACTCATCAGCTTTCTTGGCGATGAACCAAAGCCTCACAGTCCAACATTCTATGTTTTTGATTCAGCGGCGGTACTACTGGAAGTCTGTGATGAGTTCACCAGGCCATCGACGCTACAGGATCTTCTGACGGGTCGGTCTGACATGCCGACCGAGGTGACAGAAGCAGAACTGCCTCGAGAGCTACAGTTGAAACCTTCAATAAGACACAGTGCGTTGATGTTCTACACAGAGATTGTAACAGTCAGATACAATCCGTCATTAGGTACCACAGCAGAGTCTTGGTTTGACATTCCGAGCGATCTCAAGATGAAAAGTTTCGAATATCCATTCTCTATCCAGATTGGGAATGTATACCACCGAATTTTAGAACAAGATCAAGCCAACTATTCTAAGGGTCTAGAGGAGATCGATCTCGTGGCCGTGTTTAGTGGTCAGATGACCAAGCCAAGGAAGTTCAGAGGGCAATATAGATTGTATTGTTGGCCGGTGCTGAAGAGAGATGGGGTTCGAATACGAGCATCTTATGCGAGTACTGTCATATTTCTGACCTTATGGCAAACCCTCCCAAGGCGCAGATGGGAGTTGGTTACTATGCTATAGGGTAACATATTCGACTAGGGTTCTATCTTGGATGATCTATGTTTGCCATTCCAGCCGCCGATGAAACAGGGCTCGGGCCGCTTTCTTTAGTCAGATGGGGAAAACAGCCACTATCACATTCGATAGTTCAAGCGGGGAAACACATTCCAACACGGGGAATACGATCGGTTCAGCTTCACATTTGTTGAAACACTTTTGAGCATAATCATTGGGGAAAAGTATTATGCCAAGGCACTCGTTATGCGTGTCTCTGGCATATTCACCCCAACAAGTCCGGACGAAACGTTCAGAACCACTCACGGGACACTGTTTTGCAGCCTCCAATCGGGCTAGAACGCCGTTTTCTGCTGCAGTTTCAGAACTATTGGACCCTTGACCACTTTTGGCCTCTCCAGCTAGCCGCTAGTCGATGCTTGCAGGGAGCTGAACTGCTGTTAGCGTAGCTGCGTAGTGGAACTGAGACATGCGAGGACAACGGTAATTCTCATTTGCTGTATCTCGTGTATCTCACAGATATCACATATCAATAGTTTCACTTTCCAATTCTAGACCAATATGGGCTGGCTGAACTTAGACAGAAACTGACATCCATGTACTATGGTAACGATCGTTCCCCTCTTCAGATTAGGGTCTGTCAACATATAATAGTCCAGCATCCTCTCTGTACATATTGCTAGTACAATCTTGTAATATCCTCATTGCTGAAACTTTAAACAAAACCGAGTCATTGTCATGGCAAACAAAGGCGGAACCTATGGCATCAAGGGCCTTCCCAGACCCGAGAATGCTGTTAAGCGTCACACTGAAGATGGCATTCCCTACGTTGAGAACCTGCCAGTTCGCTGTGAAATCTCGGCCCTAGCCGGGTCTACCGACCCCCTGCACCGACGACAATGGACTCTTTTTGTCCTCGCGCTTGAAAGGTTCAAGCTTAAGAAAGTGGACGAGAAGCTCTCCTACTTTCAAGTCGCAGGTATTGTAAGTTTTGTCACGAGCCTCGCAGTTGAACGCTCTTAACCATTTCATAGCATGGATACCCTGAAGGGTCGTGGGATGGTGCTCCGCCACCTAGACAAGACCCAAAGAACCCGAAAAAGGGAGATCAACCTTATGGCGGTTACTGTAACCACAACGGTTTGAACTTTCCAACATGGCATCGTCCATACATGGCATTATTCGAGGTATGTGTTCAATAATCGCTACGCATAACCCTGAGTACAACTGACATGCGCAGCAATGCATCTGGGATAACATGGGCGATGTCATCAAACACTGGGTCGATGTACATGATCTTAACGAGAATGAACTCCCACTTTGGAACAAGGCCAGAGATACCTGGCGCATGCCATACTGGGACTGGGCCCGACAGCAAAGCTACAGCGAAGACTTCGCGTATCCCCAAGTCCTAGTTCAAGGCCCAGTTCGTATCTTCCCACCCGAGTCGTTAAAGAAATTCTATCCCCCCAGTGGACTGTACGCCAATCCATTCTGGAGTTTTGAGAACCCCGAGAAGGATGGAGACGGTAATCCCCGTGCGTTTGGTGACATGCCCAAGGGTAAGAGGGACTACAACATTGAAGATGACCCTGTCAAACACAACCCAGCACCGCGTCGGGACAAGAAGGACGTGGCATGGATGCCGGTAAGTTTCAGTATGACTCCTATTGTCTTTTACTTACTAATTCGTTTTTAAGTGGAGTGAAGCAACTGGAACCAGCAGATACGGTATTTTTGTCAACAAGGATGCAAAGAGATTCATCGGCCTTGAGGGTGTGAACAACGCCTGGGTAGCCAACAACCATCTGTCCAATATGACATGGTATCCCATCACAGAAGACCAAAAGGCACAGGCGAAGAAGAACAACAGGGACTTTTACCTCAAATGGAACCCTGGAATGCTTGCCGACTCCGTCAACCGTCTGTTTTCACCAAAGTACAACAGAACATGGGGGCAATTTGCGTCGACTAAGTGGACCTATGAAGGTCATGAAGACTCTATGAATGGTTTCTTGTCTCTAGAGTATATCCACAACAATGTCCATGTAAGTTTAACCATTGCTGTTATCAATCGCCTGCTTCTCACACTACTAGAACATTGTCGGCGGCTCTGACTTTTCAACTGGTGTCGGGCACATGAGCGATGTACCTGTCGCTGCATTTGATCCAATCTTTTGGCTTCATCACACGTAAGATCCCCTTTCCTGCTTACATACTACATCTAACACTTATCAGTCAAATCGATCGTCTGTTGGCTATCTGGCAGTCTCTCTACCCGAAGCTCTGGTGGGATCAAAAGGAACCAACTCTCCCAGACAAAGACAATGTTGCCGATGATACAGAAGATGACTATTTGTACCCCTTCCACGACACAGACGACGGTGACATGTATAGTGGTTACTGGACAGCTCGAAAGTGTCGTGATTGGACCAAGCTCAACTATCACTATGACGATCTCATGGATATATCACAGAATGCCCTCAACCCAGACAAAACCCTCAACGAGCCCAAGTTCCAAAGGCTTCTCCAGGCATACATCCACAAAACATATCCCTGTACCGAGCACCTCATTCGAGACATCCAGGACAATCAGCATGCTCATATTCCAGTCGGGTTGACTCCAGATATTCCCGACATCAGTGACAACTCATGGAAAGACTATGTTATCAATGTGAGATATGATCGCTACGCGCTGGGCGGACAGTCATACACCATCAAATTCTATCTCGGTGGTCCAACCAATCAGGATATCACACACTTCGAGCCCCAGAACTTTGTGGGAAGTGTCTATACCTTTGGTGGTGGCTCTCGCAAGACTCGAGATTCATGTGCCAACTGCAAGACTCAAGCTGACGCGGGTGTTCTTTCATGCGCCCAAGTCCCTCTGACAATCCAACTCCTCCATCACACGATTGACTGTGTCAGAGATCATCCCATCGAGAAGTTTGACGACGTTGAGAAATACCTCGAGCTCCATCTGCGCTGGAAATTCTTTGGATTCGGCGGATATGAAGTTGACGAGGAGGACCTTGACCCCTTTCATAAGACTCAGGTCACGGTGTTGCGAGGAGTGGGACAACCTCATCATGTCGCTGCCCCTAACGTCAAGGCTTCTGAGTTGCAGACATTCAGTGTCGCAGCTGCTGATATCTCGGTTTCTGGACTGAGTGTCTCAGTTAACGGAACGAACGGTTCTACTGGAGGGACGCCAGTCGCTCTTCCCCCGGTTTACAGTGCTCAACCTTATAAAGCTTTGCCGGAGATTACTAACAACAAGTACTTTGGTTTGCAGCATGACGGAACATACATGGGTGGTCGTTGATAACTCAGTTTCCAGATTGAGTCAGTTACTATTCAAATAGCTAGTTCTATCTATATTACGATCATTATTTTATTGATTACACAACGATATTGCAGTTCTCATCGCCTCCAAAGCAGTTGAGTTCATGGAAGGTCAACGCAGTTCTGAACTTAGCTACGTTGTATTAATAGAATCTAGTGCATGATCCCGAGGGAAGTCATTTATTATGTCCCCGTGAATGACTATCTGCAACCCCCTTACCCAATTCTCAAGGAAGAAAACAAGATTGGTATCCAGATATTACTTCAGGTCGTAGCATCAAAGGCTGTTGTTCGAAAAGTGGAAGCTCTCCCTGTGTAGGCGGTCTGAGATCGATTATCTCCCTGCTACTGTCTGCCGCATGACGCTTTGGCCGCATTCCATCCGTGGCACGTCCACCAAGCTGACAAGCTAATAGTCATCCCAAGAGCCGTATCATCTTCAGTACATAGGCGGCTCGGCATTGCCTGAAATGAGAGATCAGGAGGGGTTTGGTTAATGTGAAGACTATGGTAAGATTAAACTGCATTTCAGCTCGGGAGATGAACATGAGGCTGAAAGGTTTCGGCGTGACTGGCGCTAGAGTGAAGGATTCGATGCGGGCTGATAAGACGAGTATCTGAATGAGAGCCTGATTTGCCATTTATAGAAAGCTGTAGTCATTTTTTATGAGAGGGCTCTCGCAGTGTTGTGTCTATCAGTGATCTCTACTGATAATATGTTACGGAAGCAACTAACTGACATTCAGAGTCCTTAAAATGCAGGCACATTAGGACAAGTTAGGGTACATGTCGCGTGAAACCCGTCCATGAATACATAAAGCATCTCTGACAGTCAGATAGCAACAAGGATATGATACGGGTTCCGCAGTTCAGTCTCACCAGCCGAGGGATTTCGAGTCACAATGAACTTCCTCTTTGGATTTTTATCATTTATCTTGCTATCATCCTTACGTAAATACTTGCTACTTTCAGTTATCCACCTGTCAACTTCATAATGCGGAGGTGATGATCAGCATGTTGTTTCAGGTGTTGGAGCAAAACCCACAACGCCATGAAATTGGCACGGGCACTCGCTTGCGGAGGGTAAAATTCCGTGGCTGTTTCCGGAGAAAAGCTTGTTTTTTAATCTATCGTGAAGCTTGGCAATGCGATTTGACATGATGTCAGTCAACAGTTCCTCAATGGGTGCTATTAAAGGTAACGTCCGTGGTGATAATGTTCTGGTGTTATTCAAGGTGATTCATTTCAAATTTCAAGCCAAAATACCATAGATTGTAACAGCTTCCTAAACGTCAATTCCAAAGCAAGTTAGATGCACTATCCCCTCGCGGCATAGACGACCTGGATGATGCCAGTAATCGACTGAATCAATCCAAACAAAACAGCGAAAAATACAGCAGTAATCAATGCCCACCTCGTCCACCACAGACTCAAGTCGCGATCATCCTGCCAGATTCTTTTGATACCCATGTTGGACTGGTTCTTTGAGGCCTCAAGCACCCATGCCAATCGTTGGTTCCATACTGGGTAATCATTGTAGAGACGCGAGGCTGGTGGATCACCCATGGTTGCTAAAGACGTTTGCCAGGATTTGATTTTTCCATTTTTTTGCTGAAACCATCTTAGGTACTCAGAGGCTTTATAGCCAACGGGGTGGTTAGGGAAGAACAATTGCGTTGTTGCGACTGTTTCCTCTATGAAGTCGTCCGTGAAGAGTTTAGGAGTTCTTTAACAAGTTAATACTTTCAACATAATAATATCAGAAAATACTGGGAAACCTACAGTCCCTGCGCACTCTTAACATGATTAAGAGCTTCGATATTGCAGAAAAGATACAGAGTATCGCCTTGAACTGTAAGATGCTTTGTAATGTAATGAGTCCAATCGATCCTTAACCCTGCCTTCTTCTCTAGATCGATTACATTGAACCATAATGGAAATCCGGTTATTGTATTCCAATATCCCAAATATGGTGATGCCTGTATCGTGTCAACAACTGACTTCAAACTCTGATTGTCAGATATTTGCAGCAGATGCGAGTGAGTGTTCCCGTTGTATTTTTTGACTTCGATCATGAGCAGCAATCTGATGACAAACATAATCGCAAGAGAAATGGCTTCCTCTGACAAATTCAGCGTTCTGAGTTGCTTTTCCACTTCTTGGTGTAGCGTTTCTTGAGTATCAGAGTAATGCCGCAAGATGGCTCGTTGTATCGTCAAGACATGGTTGAACGTTAAACTGGATAGACCAAGGCTTTTATTGCGTAGTAGTTCATAGATTTCTCGTTTGAGCAACTCAAAATAAGCTGAAAACGCGGCGATGTTGGTTTCAGCCGGATGGCACCACATACCGTCAATAAACCTCTTTTTTTCCACGTCGTGGCCCTTGAATCGGTCATCAATAAATACGTCGAGATCGAGAGTGTCAACCATTGCAATGACTTTGATGACAGAATTCTTTGGGAAGTATAGAAATGTACATTCCACAGAGATTGTCTGATGTGTTCTTTTTAAAGGTGCTAGCCGCCTGGTATTTGGTGGCTGAAGCCGACCACCTCATTTTCAACCCAAGTCGCGTTGTGGTTGGACAAACACTGGCATGAACGAGGGGTAGATAAAGATTGCTGACGCCCAAGAATTATAAGAATACTAGACAAGAATGACAAGTTTATTTGCAGTATCTAGGAGTTATTCAATCTTTCTATTTTTCGGTACATCATTGCACCTGTTGAAACAATTGCCGAGATTGCACCTCCTCGCACACTGAGGACCTAGCACTGTCAGCCTTGTGCCGTTTGCAGCCATTACCATGTTCCTCAAGAAAGTTCCAGCGAGGCTTATGGAGTTAATTTCAATACATGACTCGCCCTATTCCCTCTATAGATACAAAGAGTCCTCTACCCCAGGGGATTACACCGGACAACAAATCATCCACGCTTTTGATCTTCGTTACGATCGAAAATCGAAGACAACAAGCCTTCAACACAGGCAGGGAGGGTATGATGACATGGTCGTTGAATTTGCGGCCAACGTTCCTATAAGGGGGAACGTTGACAGAATCACTGGCTGGTATCTTGATCAACAAGGCCTGGCTAGTCATGAATGGGGAAAACTCAAAGGATGGGTGCAAAGCGAGACCCAGACCGAGCTGAGTGAGAAAAAGAAACATTATCCGCTTTGGCTACAGAACCAAGATAACCACATTGATGAGCCCTGGGCCATACGAGGATATTTCATTGGGCCTGAGGAGCGCTATGCTCCGCCATGCATCACGGTTCTGTGCGCCAACGCAGCTATGGCACGGTTCTTGGTTGACCGTATCCACGACAAACTAGATGTTCTCAAAGGTTGGGGCGCGACCCTGCTACCCGGAGTTGAGGTCTTGTACCTCGGGTCCAGTCGTGGAAGCAATGATGGCGATGACCTTGACATTCCCGATCAAGACCCCCTCAATGCAGTCGATATAAGGATTGATATGGGATCCCTAGGCAACCACTTTATGCCTACCATGACAAATAGAGATCTCTCGTCTTGGGCAACAAAGAAGCACCGATGCGGAGTTCAAGTTGAAATCGTCAGAGGATCAGAAGTCATTGCAAAGGCAACCATTGGCGGTCTCATCACAGTCGGAGACGAAGTATATGGCTTGACAGTTGGCCATCTTTTCTCTCCATCGTCTACGGTCGGCGAGGGAGAGCGACAGAGCTTGTCCACTGAGACAGGTGCTATTATGAAAGCATGGCAACAAGGGCAGAGCTGTGGCATGGAGTTTGACTGGGCGCTGGTGAAGATACCAGGCCTTCAGAAAGAGGTTTTCGAATCTTGGATGGATGTCAACTTGGTCCAGACAATTAGTGGTGAATTTCGCCCTGTTCTTATTGCTCTTGAGCCACCATCTCCTTACACCCAGGTAGTATTAGCAACTCCTGGGTCGGCCAATTGTCTCCGAGGTGTCTTGGTTGGCCCTGGTGCTGTTGTTAATATCCCAGGATCACCGAACCCATATGTTACGTGGGTCTGTAGAATGGAGGAGCCGTGGCGGATACGGCAAGGAGACAGCGGTTCCTGGCTTCTCGATGCCCGAAACGGCATGCTACTAGGAGTTCTAGTGGCAGGCTGTCCTCAACTCAAAGAAGCCTACATCATTCCCGCCCACGAAATTGTCGACGATATCAAACGACATTATCCGGGTGACACAGATCATTCAGACTTGTCTGTCAATCTTCCAAATTGCCACCCCCTCTCAAGAACCAGTCAGATTGACCTACATTGGCACATCAATGAATACGGGTCTATACTGAACAGCTCAAAGAACCTCAACTCGGTACAAGATCTAGAGCAACTTGACACCCGCATAACGAAGTGGCTTGAGAAGGAAGAAACCTTTTCATATATCCCTTCATCATCATATAATTTGCGAAACGAGATATCCCCATGGAAACCTGCTCTGTCATATAGGGATTACAAAAGCTTAGTGCGTAAAGAAAGGCTTGCCTCTCCAAACTCAATGCGCTACCAGACCAACACAGAAGAGATTTTCTTGATGAGCCATAAAACATCCAAAAGCTATTCCGGAATTCGGTCGCCATGGGAAACGGAATCCGTTGCAAGTCGCATGAAAAAACCTATCCACAATCTCCCATGGGAAGGTCATGCCATTGATCATGTATTTCCAGAATCGTCTCTAAACGGTGAGGGGATAAACAAGCTAGGAACGTACCATAATAAGTTGGCCAGAAACAGACATGACTGGCCCCCATGGGACAGGCTTACTGCGCGGGGAGCTCTTGATAGATTGCGCGAAAATCTACATGGCCTGATTACCATCCAGAGGGGGCGTATTGAAATAAGTTTACCAGAGACAAAAATGTTACGTAAGTTTAGATTTCTTTGAGACCTCGTGGAATATTCGTTTAACGATCGAGACAGATTCACCCTTTGTTTCTCAGACACTGAGCCCTGGCTGCGATATCGTGCTATTCGCCGTCAAAGTAATGGAAAGCGACTATAAGTTCTTAGCAATTTGCCCATCGCCCTCTGTCGCTCCCGCTACATCAACCCGTCCATCGCTATTTGAGGCAGACTATCCAAAGAATGTCTCAATCGAGGTCAGAACTCCCTACACAGCTTGGAGGCTCCCATTCATGCTCGCCGACAAAGGCGTACCTGATGAGGAGAATCTAAAGCTGCTACTGTCAACGCAGCTTGACATCGATATCAGCGCCTTTCAACAACGTCGGAAGCTTAATATTCCACCTTGGCAATCTAGGTTCTATTTGAAAGAATTGAGTCAATATGTTGATCTTGTTATCTATGAAGGTCTTATCGAAGATAAATCTCCTGGGAGCAAGCATTGTCAAACAGGTTGGGATATGGTAAGGGTGCATTGGCCATCAGCAAGAAAAGATCTATCACCTCCCTTTTCCGCTCTCATTGGCCTATAGTTTGATGTCAAGAGGGCCAGCTAATGTCACACTATTATGCTACTTTTATATATCTACTTCGCTCTCTATAAATATATAATTTGACGGTTCTTTCTATCTCAATAGTACACATTATAAAATAGCAATAGGCATAACAGTATAACCCTAAGCAAAATAGGAAATCATTTTATACAGATTCATAGAGCATCTTGTTGTAAACCGGTAGGCATGGGCTATCAACTTGCCAGTCTCTTTATCACATGCACTCACATTCCCATGCAGAGCCTCCTCCCCTTAATAAAATCCTTCCTCACGAAACGAAACGACCTCAATCATGTCATAAACTTAACCTTCAGGAACAATTCAAGCTCTAAAGATCCGCCAATCAAACGCCCACAATTTGAAACGACAACCCCATGGGCCGCCGTGCCGTTGGCGCGCTTCTTATCTACAGGGATCATCTCAAACAAGCCCAGACCTTGTCCCAACTCCACCAAGTAAAATCACGACATGAAAGTTCATGACAGAATCAAGAAACGAAACCCTGGTTTTCGTAAAATTCTCCCGGAGGCATACGTATGACCCCCAAATGAGGTTAAACTGCCGGGATATTAAAGGTCTCCTGCATATGAGCCGCCGATACAGTTATGGTTAACCAGCTCACAGACCAGGGTAGTACAAGATATATATCATGGACATTCCATCAGTATGTTGAGCCTCTTCAAGCCATCGCTACCTTTGATTGTCTTCTTTCCACCGCAAGTACGGTGTATTACCTTCTTTTTTCTACCGTTCGCGGTTTATTCCATTCCTTAACGACCCTGGTGGTCTATCCATTCTCTTCCAACACACTCTTTAACCGATCAAAATGCGTTTCACACTCTACTCCGCGACAGCCCTTTTGGGTCTTGTCGCTTCGTCGACCGCCCAGCGAACCACTGCGTACACCGACCCCAAGACCGGTATCGACTTCCAGCGCCTCGTGGAGAAGGACTTTAGCATGGGTATCGCCGTCCCCGAGACCCTCGGCAAGGACTTGATCGCCCAGCTAGTTGTCCCCGTCGCAAAGGAAGGATGGGGAGGTATTTCTTTCCGAGGCGGTATGGTCGGTGGCCTTCTCTTTGTCGCTTGGCCCAACGGCGAGGATATCGTCACTAGCTTCCGTTTGGCTTCCTCGTACGCCAACCCTGACACTTATACCAACACTACTGTCAAGGCGACACCAATTCCCGAGGGTACCTTTGTCAACAGCACTCATTTCTCATACACCTTCCTCTGTGAGGGTTGTGTTGAGGAAAAGGTCACCAGTCTCACTGGAGAGTCACCCGTCGTTGGTTACGCCTACTCCACCATCGCTGTCGACGCTCCCGCTGAGCCCGAGAGTGCCCTTTCATACCACGGTGCCGGCTTCGGTCAAGGTGGTCTTGACATCAAGGCTGCTGCATCTGCCAAGTTCGCTGAGTGGGCTGCCATGGCCAAGGAATCTGCTCCTACTCCTCCTGGTGGCGGTTCTGGCGGAAACGGCACTATCCCCGTCCCTGGCAACTCTACTATTACTCCTCCTACCACCTCCAACATCACCTACGATGTCATTGTCGTCGGTGGTGGCCCAGCTGGTATCATCGCCGCTGAGCGACTCGCCGAGACAGGCGTCAGTGTTCTTCTCATTGAGCGCGGCCCCGCCAACACTGTCGCTCTCGGAAACACCCAGCAAGCTCTCCCCTGGAACAACACCCTCACTCCCTACGACATCCCCGCCATGGGCAGCAGCCTGGGTAGCATGTCTGGCACCAAGTTCTGCAGTGACACTGCTTCCACAGCTGGATGTCTCCTCGGAGGATCTAGCTCCATCAACGGTCTCAACTTCATCCACCCTCCTGAGCGTGATTTCCAGCGCTGGCCCAAGGGTTGGAGCTGGTCTGACATGTCGGCTGCTGCTGAGCGTCTGTACGAGCGCAACCCTGGAACGACTCTTCCTTCTGATGATGGAAAGTACTACAATGACATGACCTTCAAGGTTCTCGAGAAGTACTTGAGTGCCAAGGGCTGGAAGGAAGTTGACTCTATCAAGCAGCCCAACGAGAAGCACGAGGTTTACTCTCGCTGCTCGTGGTCCATCAAGGATAACATGCGTGCTGGTCCTGCCCGAACTTACATGCCCTTTGCCAAGGCTCTTCCCAACTTTACCCTCAAGCTTGAGACCAAGGTTATCCAGCCTATCCGATCTGGTAGCATGATCACTGGTGTTCTCACCCAAGCTGCCGACGGTAGCAAGCAGATCATCAAGGTCAAGGCCGGTGGCAAGGTTGTTCTCGCTGGTGGTGCCATGTCCACTCCCCGTCTTCTCTGGAACGCTGGTATCGGCAAGTCTGATGCTCTTGCCATTGTCAAGGAGGGTGCTGCTCGAACTGGTGTTACTCTACCTCCTGCTTCAGAGTTCATCGATCTCCCCGTCGGCCACCACCTCCAGGATCACGCACAGGTCATGCTCCAGTTCAAGACCAAGAGCAACTTCACCGCATACAAGTTTAACGACATTGCTACCAAGCCTGTTGCTTCTGATCTGGACCTTTACATGCAAGGTTCCGGCCCCATCACCCAAGCTGCCCAGCGCATGCACCTTTGGACTTCTGCCGAAGGCGCTGATGGCCGTGTTCGTTATCTTCAAGGTACAGCTAGTGCCATGGCCGACGGTATCATCACTGTCCGCACATTCTTGACCCACGGTACTTCCACTGTTGGAGAGCTCGGTATCGCTGCTGGTGGAAACACGCTCCTCAAGACAAAGCCCTGGTTGATTGACCAAGAGGATCGCAAGGCTATGGGTGACTTTATTCAGTACTGGTTGGATCTCGTTAGTGGTAGCAACTCTACCCTCTCTTACATCACACCCGGTGCCACTGTCGATGATATTCTCGCAACCAAGATGATCAGCGGTGATCACTGGATGGGCAGTGCCAAGATGGGCGTTGACGACGGCCGCAAGGCCAACGGAAGCAGTGTCGTGGATCTCAACACCAAGGTTTATGGTACTGACAACCTCTTTGTTGTTGACGCCAGTCTGCACCCTGATCTTCCCACTGGAAACACTCAGTCGATCATCATGATTGCCGCTGAGCACGCTGCTGAGAAGATTGCTGCTATCAAGGTTGTCGGTGGAGGTAGCAACTCTACCATTCCCGAGCCTGTGTCTCCCACTCCTACCCCCGTTGCTACCCCTTCCAAGGGTACCAAGTGCAAGCGAGCTATTCGTAGTGCTGCACGAAGGTCCATCGACTTTCGACGACGATCAGTTTACTGAGTCAGACTCTGATAAATATTTCTTGTGTATATTGTAGCCAGATAAGAACCTTTGGTAGCTGTAAATAAAATACCAACATTATCCAATCACTTGTTTATGCTTTAAAAATAAGATGACGCCTCGGGTCAGCACCAAGATGCCCCATATATAGCACCCAATTCTCTAGTATAATTGGTCAATTGACCTCGGTTTCGTCTTTGTCATTAGCTCGGATTCGGGTTCATTTTATCCTTGTCCGTCAGCTGATTTCCCAACGATTACTCTGCATTTAGCTACAACTTGTCTTTCTTCTCTTAACCCCTCGGACCGAGTGCGAGCCCACTTACTACCATCGTACATACATATCAAAATGGATGCCGAGACTATGTCCAACAAGTCGACGCGCGTGGGGTACAAAAAGTCCCGAAACGGATGCACGCGCTGCAAGAAGCGGCGTGTCAAGGCATGTCAACAAAAAGGCCGGTGTAACACTTACCACTAACGGACCCAAAAGTGTGATGAGAATGTTCCATGCACAGCTTGTGTCAGACACAAAGTCTGGTGCAGTCTCCAATCGGCAGCAGATCACCAAGACACCCTCCCACCTACTCGTTCCCTGCGACCGCCAAACCCCAGCGTATCCGGCAACAGCCCTTCTTCATCTACTTCTTTACTTTCTGGCTCTTTGTTTTCCAATCCTCTTGAGGAACCTGATTGCTGGGTGTCCACCGCCGAGCTCATGCTGCACTACACCACCGTCACCTACAAGACCATGGTCTTTTCTGACAACACCACGGCAACGTTTCAGCAACGCATGCCACAAGCAGCTCTCGCGTTTCCCTTCTTTCTTCGTCAAATTCTTGCTTTTTCCGCCTACCACCTCGCTCATCTTCACCCTGATCGACGACAATTCCATCTCTTACAAGCTACCAAACACATAAACGCTTCTATACGAGGCATCAGAGAAGCCCTCTCTGAGGAAGTCACCGCTAGAAACTGCCACGCTTTGTATGGCAGTACCACATTCGTCGTTGTCAATAAATTTGCTGCGTTTCCCAACTGCGACGCCTTTCGCAGTCATGGGTGTTCTCTGCCAGTGCAGAGTCTGATGGAGATTTTCTCTCTAGTGAACGGTATGGAAGCTGTACTAAATTCACCAGGCGCTGCGGACCTTGCTCATGGTCCTCTGCAAGAGCTCTTTTGCGAGACGACTCAAGTCCACCCGACAAGTCATCTCCTTAACGGTCTCTCTGCACGATTACCAGATCTTGCGCGCAGGATCTCGTCCGACTACATGGAAGAGCAATGCCGTACTGCGTTGAGTTCAGCGGTAGAGTCTATCACCAGCTGCGTAAACGATTCCCTCGGAGAACTAAACAAAGCGTCGCCTCCAGAGTTGAGAATTATATTCTGGTGGCCAATGACTGTGTCGAGGGATTTCCTAGATCTAGCAGTATCTGGCCATCCATTGGCTCTAGTTATACTCGCTTACTATGATATCCTGTTGTTTTGGGGTGAATCGCAGTACTGGTTCTTTCAGGATTGGGCGGAGAATCTTATTACTGCGATTGTGGACAAGGTGAGGGGATCGCAGTGGGAGGATTTGCTGGGTTGGCCGGTTGAGGTGATACTCAACAATCAGTAAAATAGGTACGTGCATGCTCTGTACAAAGACCAGCTGATAATAACACCGTAACTATTAATAAAGACATTAACTCTCTGCTGTAATTGTAATCAAGCATTGACATGTAATTTTCATGGATCTACGTACCCCCACCAGGATCTTCACTGGGATTATTAGAGTTATTCGAGGCTGTATCAACTCTCTTCTCTTGTCTCTCAGTAGATTTTTCCCGAGTCCCGGAATACTCGGGAATTGGAGTGAGACGTCTGTAACATTTAATTTAACGCTAATCATCAGACCAGTCAATATGCAACCCAATAACCACCATCACACTGCATGTCATCCTTCGTACTCGGACTACTCATTCGGACAAGATAAAAGCCAAGATTATGGGGTTACAGTTGCATTGACCCGGCACACAAAGAAAGACCCGGTCCGATCTGTGCATTACTGTCTCTGAGGCCGGCTAAAACTTAGCACCATCTCTGCTTACGCCCAGAACTAAATTAGTTACGCTGGGACATCGGGAAATGAGCATCAATTGCTCCTTCCGGACCATCGGCAAATGACGATCAGCTTACTGTCAGCGAGGGATTCAAGACCCTGGAAAAGAAAAAGTATTTATTAAACACAATCACCTCTTGATTCTCACACTCATTCATCCAAACCAAATCAGTCATTGAGATACCGCCATCATGTCGGCAACATCAGTTGAAAAAGAGAAATCGGCTCCTCGCCCTCCTCCCCTCCTCTGTCTCGGCGCCCCTCGCACAGGCACAGCATCTCTCATGGCCGCCCTCACAATCCTCGGCTTCTCAAACGTCCACCACGGCTGGGAAGTCTCAGAGCGCGACGATAAACAATGGCAATGGCGCATCTTCGACCGCGCAGCCGACGCCACATTCCCTAACCTCCCCACATACAACGGCAAAGGATTCTCACGCGCAGAATGGGATGAAGTATTTGGAGAATACGAAGCTGTCTCAGACGTAGCTTCTTTCTTCTCCGAATCTCTCATCCCCGCGTATCCTGACGCAAAGGTTATTCTTGTTGAGCGCGAGGTGGAGAAATGGTACAAGAGCGTTCTCATCGTCTTTGAACCCGCCCAAAGCGCACGGTACAGATGGTTTGGCGAAACAATCGGAAAGTTCGCTGGTTATGATAATGCAAAGGCGAGTTTCAAGATGCATCAGGGCTGGACGGGGGCGCCGACGCCAGAGACTACGGTTGAGAATCTGAGGACGGCGTATGCGCGACACAACAAGTACATTAGAGAGAATGTACCCAGCGAGCAACTCTTGGATTTTCAACTGAATCAGGGCTGGGAGCCTTTGTGTCAGTTTTTGGGAAAGCCGGTTCCTGATGTGCCGTTTCCGCATGCGAATGACTCGGCGGCGTATAAGGCGAGGGGTAAGAAGTTGGGGAGGAAGATGATTGGCAGGGCTATGAGGAATATTCTCTTTCCTTGTTTTAAGAAGAAGTTTTAGAACTGGACTGGAGTGGATATGAAGATTAGATGCTGTACATACTGTATCAAGTCATGTCCTGTGGAGAAAGAGTGGAGGTAAATAACGAACAATAGAACATTAATACCCTGACCGACTTATTCGTTTGATATCTTTCTGCTGGTTGTATTACTCTTCTAGGTAAAGGCTGCTTGTTGTATCACTCATTGAGGATAGCGCATGTCCTTGATTCAACCTCACTATCCGTACTCGATGGGACAGCCAAGCTTTTGCACTTCAGTTGATTGGTGAACATCTCACTCTCTAGGCCTCTTTTCGGAACTCAAGATTTTATTATCCAGAGTTTTACCTTGGTTTAGCATTCTAAAGAACAAGATTGGATGATGGCGATGAGATGAACACCGGGGCACGGCCCGAAACTCCGGAGGCGGAGCAAGACTACCATCAAGACTACCAAGAATGATCTATATCATCACGGTCCCAGTCGCTCTCAGATCTCTGATTTTCTATCAAGCTTCTCTTTCTTCCTTCTACTATTTTTACCCATCAAACCATTTCCAGCGAATACAAAATGACTGCTCCTCGAGACTACAGCTGGCAACAAGTCAAGCCAGGAGTATGGCAGCGTCCCATCGACGAGATCGAACAGTTCTATTCAACACTAGCCGTTCTCTACGAAGGAAGCGGCCGCATGTTCTTTGGAATTACCGGCCACATCTCACTATCCATTGCCAGCCCCAAGGATGTATCTTCTGCAGACGCGGAACGGCATGTTGATGAGGCTTTACGCAAAGCTTGGCTCGCGCTGAGACATGATCACCCTACACTAGCATCCCAAGCAACCCAGAACCTTGAAACAGGCGACTGGGTAAAAACATACAAGCATCTCAATGGAGAAGATGACAAGAATAGTTGGCTTGACAAGACTCTTGTTCACATCTTTAATGGCCAGTCTGGAAACGAGTGGGCAAACTCTGATCCCCCAGCCCCCAAACTTCCCACAATGTTTATTCTTCACATTCCGGCTGGAAACGATGATGGCTCTAATATTATCCGTCGAGATCTCGTCTTGCGCTCTCCACATGACATCCTCGACGGCATCGGAACTCTCATGCTCCTCAACAACTTTATCGCTCTCGCTGCAGAAGCTTACGAAAAGGGAGACACGTACAATCCCCCGCCTCTAGACGGAAGAGAAGCTTTAAACCTAAGTCCATCTTATCGAATCGCAGCGCGTATTTCGGACAAACTCTCACAAGAACAGATAGACAGACTAGATGCAATGGCCGCTCAAAAAGCCGCTGTAGCTTCAGACCCAAATATTCAAGTCCTCGCACTTCCCTTTCGGAAAGGATCACTTGTACCTGGTCGCCATCAACGCGTGGCACTTACATTCACCGAAAAAGAAACTCAACAGCTGTTGGCTGCTTGTAAGAATGTCAAGGCCACCCCAACACATGCTTTCCACGCAGCTGCAGCAATCGTTGTACGCGATCTCCAAGATAAACCCGTCGAGACAAAGAAAGTACGGTACATCAACTACATTTTACGAAATGAGCGGTCAAACTGCTCTGAGCCGTATAACTCTATGGAACATCCAGCTGCTGTTTACCATTCTGTGTCTGGTCAGAGTTTGGTAGTAGACATGGATCTCCACCCAGAAAACCACCAGCCCGACGCACAAGAATTTCACACGGTCCTGGAAACTATCAAAGACTTTTATCTCACCGTCAAACAAGACAAAGACTTTTACATCCTCGCCCCAACAATGTTCTCCCAAGGCACACCCGATCTCCCCTCGTCTCCGCGTCCACTGCCCATTCCGCCTCCCAAAGCTCACCCGTCAGTATCCATCTCGAGCATGGGCCGCGTCGAGGCTATCATAGCACCCGAGACAAAAGCATTTAGTGCTCGAGATCCGTGGGTAACTGGAGAAGAGCTTGGGAATGGACTGGGGTTGTTTCTGGGTACGTTTCGAAGCGAGTTGTGTTTGAGTGCTGCGTATAATGATGCGTGGCATACGGAGGGGGACGTGAGGACGTATCTGGAGCGTTGTAAGGAGGTGGTTTTCCTCGGGCTTGGGTTGGAGTAGATGATGGTCGTGGAGGCAGTCGTTTCGATGGAGATGAGGCTATTCATCTGTCAGTTGCTGACACGGGCATAGACGGGCCTCGATTGATAAGGTTCAAGCCAACGGTCAACCCCAAATATCTGGCGTTTAGATTAGAAATCATCCCATTGTGTAAATCTCACGTTAGTAACTACAATACGATGCGAAGCTGACAAGTAACGATATGCGGAAGGTCAACTTACTGTGCCGCAAGGCGAGAAATAAGTCCCTGAACCAACACACCGGGAACTTCTGTGGCGATAATCAGTTGCCTTTATCAAAGTCTTATTCCAGAATCAGTTAGGGACTCGATCGGTTTATCAAGGCCCAGAGAGTAACAACCGCCACAACCCGCTATCACCCAACAAAGCATAGAGATAAAACATGCAGTGATCAACAGTAACGTTTCTGCATATTGAGGTTCTGCATACCAATCAGAGCAACAGGGGGGCGAGCAACCAAAAGGCGAGGTCGCCGAACAGTGTGTGCCCCAAAGTGGAAGCTCCCTAGCCCCCAGGAACCTTTGACAGGCTGGGGTAAACTAGGATCATACAGCATGCGGGTATCCACTGTGAAGCCAGCCAAACCATATCGGGAAGCCTTTTTGCGTGGGAGCTGAAAATTGATATGGGGTTTTTGGGTTTGATAGGGGCGAGGGCAAAGGGGTCGGTGGGATTGGGTTGGTTATCTTGGTCCGTTTGGCTGACATGGTGTAAGGGCACGTGAGGGAGATGTGTCGAGAAGGGAAGTTGGAAGATTGTACGGTGAATCATGTTACTTGGTTTGATATGGTCGACGGTGTTATTGGTGATGATGTTGGTGATGGTGTTGGTGTTGGTGTTGGTGTTGTAGGTGATGAAGTGGCAATGTTGGTATCTCGCCATCAGGCAGTTGGTTCCAACACTAACGATCAAGCGAGAGTTTCACTACATTGCTTGCTCTACGCATGCATCTGAATGTCAAATTAATCCGAATTAAATAAGTAAAATAATAAATACTGATACCACTCAATTTACCTTTTGTCTTGACAATGTAATCATATTGGCAAAATCTCACGATATCATCACAACCAAAAAGACCAATCACATTAGCTTAGTAAACCCTTACGTATCAATCAATTCTAATCTCACGATGATCTACGTACCATTTATCAGACAAGCAGGGATGCTAATCCTTGGCTCTGTTGTCCAAAATAGATGTATTTTTCGCGTGGCAAATGGGCCACACCTTTTCAACCGCGACTGTTAAACGCGAATCTCTTGGTAGCTTGGCTCCATCGCCGAGATATCCAAGGTCGTGGTAGGAAACGCTGATCAATTCTACAAATAGATATTTTTCGGATTGAGGCGATATGCTAAAGATGATCTACATGGGAAAATAAATGCAGAATTTAATTGTGCATGTATCAATAAATGCAACAATATGTAACAGACATAGGGTAGGACATGATCATCTTGGTTCACAGATAGCATCACGATGACAAAAGCCAAAACGTCAAAAAATAGACTTGTTCCCAAAATGGCTCGTCGTCATGCAAAAGGCGTTTAAACATTCCGCGGTAGATACAAAAACAGGTATAGCGGTTAACAAAAGTCCGTCTTGTGGCCGTTTTCAAGTGATTCGATTCCTACACAAAGTACCTGGAGCTAGCGAGTAGCAGGGTTTCTCAGTAGTAGGGGACAAATGTGCCTTGGCAGTTGGGTTCTGGCCTCGGTACTCCATAGCGGAATGTGAGAACCCTGCCAAGGGATGGTGACAGATTGCGGGGGAGGCAGTTGATGCGGCTGTTTATTAAATATAGATTTATTAATTACTGTAGTATGATGTATAATAAGATGTCGTGTATATGTCATGTCCAGTTGCATAACTCACTGTAGACTCATCAATGCATCGCGATATCCTCATCTTATCTAAACGAGAATCCCATTGTTGGTTCCGACAGCGGAATAAGAGCCCCACAGACATAATTGGAGAGAAGGCCCTTTGATCGTTCTCCAACAGTCAACAACAGCCACTAAACAAAGGTCCCCGCAGAATGGATGCCAAGCGTAACAAAGGTTCCCCGAGACGATAGCGGACAAAGACACTGCTTTAGGTTTAGTGCCGTCTCGAAGTGATAGGGGTGGTTGCGCCCTGTAACGATGAATTGTAGAGACATCAAGTAATGGAGATTGATATGAGTCTTGATCAGGGTCTATTGCGTTATCGGACATGGTCAGAGGATACTGGTTTGAGTAATATCAGATGTTGGATGTTGGATGTTGGATGAGTGATGAGGGAATATAATCCCTTGGCTGATGAGACTGAGATACATGAGTAGACTGAGGTACATACTTGAGACTGAGGTACATACTTGGTCTACTTGCCAATGTAACATATTTACTGTATAACCATCAAGATAACCATAAACCTTGCCCTGTTTAACCATGATTAAATTAGTGGCGTATTCTCCTCTACCCGTTTCCTCGGTGCCACCCGCTCTCCTCCCACCCTCTTAGTCTCTCTCTCTCTCTCTCTATCTGTGACTGTTGGACCGTCTATCTGGGGGTGGAGACCGTTTATCCCTCCCAATCAACCCCTTCTCCTAATCCCTGCTCATCCTAACAAAAGTTCAACAATGATACTCCCCATTCGGGCAGCTCCAATTACAGACGTAAACCCAATTGGCTCACCACCCACAGATAAGGTCGCCAATCTTGTCTAGAACGCTGCTTCCATGGGCTGTTGGTTTAGAGGATCGTTTGTATTCTCATCGCTCTCTTTCTTTTCTGGGAAACATGTACCGAAGTCACCGATCGCCATGCCGCCAGTGATTGTCGTCTGTCGGTTGCATGAGCCAAAGGGACCATTACTGAATCGGGATGCATTCTCAAAAGTGCCTGCCACTTGCCACCGATGGATAAATATCCCCTTCATGCCCACCTCAGTCTCAATCTCTCCCTCTGTACCAGCAACCGGTGAACCATAGATTCAAGTATCGAACTGAATCATTACAGTCAGCAATCATGGTTGCCGAAACTGTCGTCCCAGACCGTCTCCCTGCAGACTCTCTCCAGCCTGGCTACGATGAGAAGGAGCCTCACAACATCGACATGGACCTCAAGTCCGAGGCCGACAGCGAGGATGATCGCATCATCGACTTGTTCTCCAGCTTTCCTCCCGCAAAGGGCGTCGAGCACGAGCCCAACCCTCTGACTGCCCGTGCCGTCATTGTCGGTATCGTTCTCGGTTCTCTCGTCAACGCTTCCAACGTCTACCTTGGTATGTTTCCTCATCTCACCACTTCACTTCTCACCATCATGAACACCTCTAACAGTATACAGGCCTCAAGACTGGTTTCACTTTCCCCGCCACCATGTTCGGCGCCATCTTCGGTTATGGCTTCATCCTCATGCTCACAAAGTCCCTCCCCAACGTCCCCCTTCTCGGAGGCAAGTTCGGTCCCCAGGAAAACTCCATCGTCCAAGCCGCTGCCACCGGCGCCGGTGGTATGTCCGGTGTCTTTGTCGCCGGTCTCCCCGCCATGTACCGTCTCGACCTGCTCTCCGACGACCCCAAGAAGGATTTCGGCCGCATTCTCACAATCACCCTCGTCTGCGCCTTCTTCGGTCTCTTCGCTGCCGTTCCCCTGCGACGATTCTTCATTATCAATGTCGCTCGTGAGCTGAACCTCGTCTTCCCTACTCCCACCGCTACCGCCATGACCATCCGCTCCATGCACGCTGTCGGTTCTGGTGCCAACGATGCTATCCGCAAGATCAAGTCTCTTGGTATTGCTTTCATCATTGCCCTGCTCATCATCTGCGTTGGTCAGTACGCCGACGGTATCCTCCACAACTGGCACATCTTCACCTGGTTTTACGCCTGGTCTGGATACACCGCCAGTGGTCTCCTCGAGCCTGAGAACTGGGGCTGGTACATCCAACTCACCCCCGCCTTTTTCGGTTCCGGTATCCTCGTCGGTCTCAACGCCGCCTTCTCTTGGTGGGGTGGTACCGTCGTCGCCTGGGGTCTGATCGGTCCTCTTCTGGTCCACTACGGCGAGTGCATCGGTATCGAGATTGGCGAGGGCAAGTGGGAAGGCCTCACTCGATTCAACGTTATGACCGGTGTCGACAAGCCTGGCTTCGTTGCCTCTCCCCGATACTGGATGCTCTGGCCCGGTGTCATGGTCCTCATGGTCTACTCTCTCATCGAGTTCTTCCTCCACGGAAAGGTTGTCGTCGACGGTTTCAAGTTCGCCCTCCGCGAGTCTGCCCGCTCCATCAACAACCGCCTCGTCGCCCGTGGCACCCACAACTCTTGGTTCGCTGGTCAGGCTGCCAAGGCTGATGCCGATGGTGGTGTTGAGGATTTCGCTTCTGCTCAGGAGCAGGTCCCCACATGGGTCTGGGTCACCGGTACCATCGCCGCTCTCATCCTCGCCATGATCGTCACTGAGGTCCAGTTCCACATGAACGCCGGTCTTGCCCTTCTCGCCTGTATCCTCGGTGTAATCTTTGCTTTCATGTCCATCTACGGAGGTGCCGTCACTGATTGTGCTCCTCTCACTGCCTCCGCCAAGGCTTCTCAGCTTGTCTACGGTGGTATCACCAAGGGCAACTTTGCCATCAAGGATGCTCAGCGAATCAACCTTATCGCCGGTAACATTGCCTCCGGTACTGCCGATGTCGCCAACTCTCTTGTCAGCGACTTCCGCGTTGGTTTCCTCCTCAAGACTCCCCCCAAGCTGCAGTTCTACGCCCAGGCCATGGGAACTGTCGTCTCCGTCTTCTTGGCTCCTGGTATCTTTGTCCTCTTCATGTCTGCTTACCCTTGTGTCTACAAGCCCAGCGACGACCCTGCTGATATCTGCCCCTTCGCTGCTCCCTCAGTCGCTGCTTGGCAGGCTGTTGCCACCGCTGTCACCATGCCCAGCATCCCCATCCCCAAGTCCTCCGCCTACTTCTCCATCGCCATGGGTATCCTCTGCGCTGTCCAGGCCATCGTCAAGCACTTCTGGCTTGTTGGTTCTCGCGAGAAGTACCGTGACTGGCTCCCCAACTGGATGTCCGTCGGTGTTGCTTGGGTTCTCGGCCCCGACTCTGGCTACGCCAACGCCATTCTCTTCGGCTCTATCACCGCTTGGTGGTGGCGCAAGTGGTTCAACAACCATTTTGAGATGTACGCCTTTGCCATCGCTGCAGGATTGATCGCTGGAGAAGGTTTCGGTGGTGTCATCAACGCTGCCCTCGAGCTCGGAAAGGTTTCCGGTTCTTTCAAGGGAACTGAGGTTGCTCTTCCCGGTGCTGAGTGGTAAATGCAATAGATAGCTTTAGTTAATGTGTTATGAGCGTTTAAAGGGTGGTGGTTGAGAAAGATAGCAATACCATGGTTTAGTTTTACAGTCAGAGATCTAGCATCGACTTTGCATATACCCAATAGATCAATCATCTGATAATTTCATTTGCCATGACTGTGATTTCACCTTCTCCAGCGATCCATCCTGCTTCAATTTAATGTGTTCTTGGTTTTGAAAAGAAGTGTTGCGCAAAATTGCTGAGAATGCTGTCAATCGACTTGCTTCTCGTCCGCTTTGTAATCACAGTCACGTTGGCAAAATTCGATCATAAAACTTTAGAGTAGAAGACTAAATTGCCTAAGAGACTGCTCTAAATACCATAAACCGACTCACCGACTTCGTCTAATCCAGCCTACCCATCATCTTCTTCCTCCTGCGCAAAATCGTCAATGTCTGAGGTCTCCTCTTCCTTGACATGATCCACTGCTGGTTCGAAAAGGGCATAGCAGGTATACCGCAACGTAGTAGGTGAAAACGTGAGTAGCTGCTCGATCTGCTCAGGAGTCTCCCAGTTTTCCATCATTAGTCGACACGCCTCTACAACGAAATCGATATTTTCCGTCCAGAACTCTTTGTTGTCCCTGGCATTGAGAACAAGTTTGGCAACCACCGAGAAGATGTGGCCAAGGCGGATAGTGTCGTTAGAATGATATGCCATATCATTCCCCTGCGCCTCCCGTTCGACTACCCAAGCGTATCGATTGAACGACTGATGCCAGGATGTCTTGATGAGCTCAAAGATGCAAATCTCGCGCAGCTGGCCCGTCATCCATTCAGGGAGCATGACGGCTATTCTGAATAGCCCAACAACAATACTGCAAAGATGTTAGTCGACGAGAACCGAAAACAATATCGCCAAGACAAAATAGAAAGCATATGTCACAAGACTGTAGAATGATATCAACTTACCAATGGATCCAAGGCGTGTCGACGTAGACAAGAACTCGCTGGTTCTGCTCTCTGACATACTTCCATGCCAGGTCAAGGGCCCGTGTCATGACTGGACTCTTGTAGCACAGCCAGTACAATAAAGCTGGCCTGTCGCTTGGCATACGCGTCGACGGATCATCACTTGCCTGGTGGTAAAAGAAGCTCAGCCCGCCACGAGGATCGGCGTGCACCAAGTCGTAAACTTGCTTGACGCCCACCACGACAGGGGGCTCCTTCTTCTTTCCACGCTCTAACTGAGAAGTAGTTCGAACGATTGGATCCCTGATTGCTTTGACTGCATCTTTCAACTCGTCCAGGCTGCCGTGAAAGGCAGATCTGTCTGGGTTGAGAATCTTGAAGTTTCGGTAGTCGAAAGAAATCAGGACACCCTTCCTGTGTTCGCCAAAGTTCAGCTGTGGCCTCTGGACGTTGTGCCGGTCACCAATCAAATTAGAAGAGTCAACCCTCTCAAAGTCGGGAAGTGCTGATTTGATTTGATTGGTGTAGAGCTTGCGAGCTTGTGCGCGACCAATTGACTCGACGTCAGCCCTAATCTTTCCCAATTCACCATGCTGAGTTTCCTCGACAACAACTGTGGACGGTTGCATTCCAATTGCTGGATAGTGCATACTACCATTGGGAAGTTGCTGTCTTGTTCTCATCGTACGACGGATATGCATCTCCTTGTAGATTTGTCACACGACAAGATGTCCAGCATTGGTGCCCCATTCCATTGTCTTCCCAGCGTGCTTGAAGATAGTAGGATTGACAATCCATAGTCTGCATGTGCGTTCAGAAGCTTCGTAGATGTCCATGAGTGGCTTCCAGTCGGGACATTCGGCCAAAAAATCTTCATGGAAAATACCCACTGTAGTGCCCTTCTTGAAAACATTCTTCGCCTGGTAGGGATCGTAAGTCTCATCGTACAAGCCCGGTGACTAGCCGAGAATGTTAGTTCTGACGTCGATGGCGATATTGTAGGCGTTCCACATCAGTGACAATGGTGAAATCAAGTCCTGCAAGGAGCTCAAGATGGGTGTTCCAGTAACCCAAAGTAGCTTGTTCCAGTTGATGAGCCGCAGCGTATGGTTGTACATGCCGTTGGGATTCTTGGCGAGATGGGCGTCGTCAGTGATCACATGCTCAAAAACAATGCTGTCGAGAGCTGATTGCCTGGAAATGTATTCAATAAGACAGCCATCTGGCTTTTCTGCAACGCTCGCAGTATCCTCGGTGAGAAATTGTATATCATCTCTTGTAATCTCTGATGCGTGGTACTTTTGAGATACTTATGAGGCTCATCGTCGCCCTCTTCATCAGGATCGTTTTCGACAGGTTGGGCAACCTGCTTCTGTCGCGAACCTGGCTTTCTGCCCGCTTTGAACATGGGCGCTCTAGCTTGAGTACGTTACGCCCGGACCATGTTGGGTATGTCGATACAATCGCGATCAAGCCAGTCTGCCATAATATTAGATTGAGGACTTCAAACACTAGAGCTTGAACTTGAACTTACCTCTGGGTTTGAGTCCGCTGCAGACCATGCATTCAGTTCGCCTTTGAGCTTCGCGGTCCCGATTACCTTTGCCTTTGTGTCTGGGAAGTCAGATGATGATGTTCCATAGTAGACATACAAGTTCATGGTTGGAAAATGATCTTTTGCCTCCTTCCAAGTCTGAAAAATCGAGTTGACCGCTGTCAAGATCAACGTTAGGTGGAACTTGACATCCGATTTGCCGTGTTGTTCCATGTCGCTTTGGTACTGCTTCAACTTCTTTCGATGCGTGAGTTCAATAGCAGTAAAGTAGGTCTTGGTTTTGCCAGTGCCCATGTCGTTGGACAAAAAGGTGTGTTTGTAATCAGTGAAACCTCGAGCGACGATAGCAGCAGCATCTAAGATATATTAGTCAATTGATCGGGACTTCAATCGGTACCGCTTGAATAAGAACAAGCCGAGATTACTTACCATCAACTTGGTGCGGCTTCGATCCCTGGACGGCAGTTGCTCGGTCCCCTGTGTACGGCTTCAATTCAGGCCAAGGTGTAATACCGTGCTCCTCGCAAAGCTGGTCAAGATCGAGGTTCGTGACAGGCTGGATAGAGGAAAGTACGTGTTCCAGTGCATACTGCTGACAGCTGAGGTTCATCAACTCATCAATGTCGTCTGGGTGCTCGCGAGCAAACTCGGAAACCAATTCGGACGCGCTCTGTCGGTCGATAAACTCGTTGATGTCGCTGTCTTCAATGAAGTCTGTGACATTGGTGATCGTCTTTCGCCTGCGCTCCAGGATGGCGTCAAAGTCGGGCTGTTTGTGAAGGCGTTTGAGAAGCCTGATCTCCACGATGAAGTTGGCAGCCGAGATTGGTTCCATGTCTCGCAACACGCTTGCTTCAGCGCTCTGATGGGCTAGAACTCTTGCGGGCTGGACCAATTCCAGCAGAGAAGTGTTCAAGTCAACAGAGTCCAAGCCACGCAGACCCTCTGGGTTGGAGTTTGCGTGTTCTTCTTCCAGGAACAATGACGTCTCCATCTCGACAGCCTCAGCAAGTCTAAATTCTGAGGTGGAACTCTGAGCAACCTCAGAAATGTCGACCAAGTGCTCGATGCAGATCTTCCATAGATAACAAGTCTGCGACGCATGCATTCGTGCCACCGCCAACCTCAGGGGGCGTGGGAAAACTGTGAGGGTATGCCGTCATGTCTCTAGAATACTCTCGGGTGTAGTCCCAGGTCATTGGGGCGAATAGCAGGATCTGGACTGCGTGGGCAAGGACGAATGCTTTTGGTGCAATTTGGCGAGGCGCTCGGCTGTCCAAGCCTCCAGATGCAATGTGCTTGTTCAAAACCGGGATAAAGGTTGGTTTTGTGCACAGTGTCACGACTTGGTTAATGAATCTCTGGACGCTACTGTCTCGACTGTAGTCCTGCAGACATTCAATTGGTGATGGTTTTGCCAGCATCTTGCCCGGGTTGGCGCCACCATTCTCATGCTCGTTCAACAAGCCCTCAAAGTCCTCGTTGAATGGCTGAACAAACTCTTGAAAGGCCAGACCATGATCGACATCTTGCTCGTTGGTTTTCTAGACCATCGTCGCAATGGTGTTGTCGCCGCGCTTGTCGCTGTGCTTGTCGCTGAGGATGAACCCTTCAGAAGCCAATAGCGCTGACTGGTGGATAATATCGGCAACTGTAAATAATAATTAGCATGGGGGAATCAGAACTGTAGTACTTGAATAACTAAACTTACCGATGATATCAATGTACGAGTTCATCTCGAGAATGCCTTAAAAAGCCAGATAAGGGGCCAACTCGTTGTTGGCTCCCATGGTGGATTTGAACAAAAAGTTGACAAGGACGCCATTGGGATAGCCGAACTTTTCATGTTCTTTTGCCTGTTTGCCAGCTTTGACATCGGAAAGTGGCGGATTCGGGTGTGATGTGATGCTGTAATCATTGTTGGTGTCAAACCATTCTGGCCAGGCCAAGACGGGGTGCTGATTATTCGTATCAAAGACGCGTTTGATGCTCTGAAAATTGTGATGCCATGGTGTCAATATTCAATCGGTAGCGTTTGGAGTTACCGCTGAGGGATAGGATGAAACTTAATCTTGGTTAGCAGTATTCTGTCATCCGTGCTAGCATTACAGTGTTACCTTGTTCTGATGGGTCAGTTCAATTGCTGCAAAGTGTATCGTCATCTTTCTGATACTCGTCTTTCCGAAACTCATGTATTAGAAACATCGGCATGCTTGCTTGTGCCTGGACTGCAAGTGGTGTAGCGTCGGCAAGTAGCAGCTAGGCTAGCAGGGTGCGGGATTGAAGCTTGGGTGGGGGTCACGAAACACTCGGAGCCTGAATATCAAGGCGCCAACCAAAAGTGGGTGCAGGCTTGAAACTTTAGGCCTAACGTCGAATCACGTGTGCGATATCAGTCTGGATAGCCTCGACAGGTTTGTGATATAATTTGTGATCTGTCAATCCCAAGCAATGATCATATTTCTTCCCTTGACAATCTCACATGAACACGACGTCGTACCTCGCTCCAAGTCGGAGTGACAAGCTTGATCCCCCGCCCCTTGTGCAAGCCACAAACTTACCACAGGGCCAGTAGTTCGCCTGCAAGCCTACTACAGCAGGGTTAACTCTGTGAATCCCGGGGACATGCACTATACATTTCCGGTAGATTGAACGGCGGTATCGTCCAGGCCAAGCGAAAAGGTCATCAGCTTTATTGGGTTGACAGCTTCTGTCGATCGTTCAGCCTCAGCAACAGGTAGGGAACCTCCTCCTGCTGATCCGTTCAAGCCTCTGGGAAACTACTGGCCAAAGCTGTTGTCAACTCGCTGGTTCCTCGGGAATACGAAAAATTGATTAGGTACTACGCCGCTATCCTCTATCTTTAGCAACGGACAAAGCCGTTGTGTGGCCTTGATGAGCTTTGTCTTTGTGTCTGAAAACTCCAAAACTAAATATCCATGCTATACATATAAAGGAATACCATTTGACAATGGTTCTTTCCCCTCCCAAGCCTAAAAGACGATTAACCTGTCGTGATCAGTTGAGGCTGAAACTTGGCGTTCAAGTCAGTTGCCACCTTTTAACCGGATAATTGATACCCGGATCCCTGAAAAAACAAGATGCGCCTCGACCGTCAATCACAGCAGCCACCAATACAATTAAATGATCTATCACAAGACTTTCAACCGTGCGACATGTCACAATCACTTACCTTCGACTTAACGTGACTTTAACCCCTGGACAATGATCTCCAGTGTACAACCGACAGCTTTAACGGGACGAGGCGTGAGGTCATGTTCATTATTGCAAGATTGCGGATCTACACGGGCTGGAACGAAGCAAATACAGGTACCATGCTCCTCAGTACAGCAGAAAAACTGGATGCACACGCTCTAAAACACGGCTGACGACCGAGTTTGACTGACCCTCAAGGCTGGTCTGGATGCTTGGACCCGAACACGGAAAACATGTCACTTTGATGATTCGGTAAACCCGTTAATTACGCCTTCTGGAAAAAAGATTTCCACGTATTTGGCTTTCTTTCCCGTGCGTTTCAGGCGTCAAAGGTTGAGGCCTTGTGCCTGCAACACCAACTTCTGGGTCCCTGCGCCAGAGAAGACATCTGGTAGACGTGGAGGTATCTCGTTGAGTGGAACAAGTACGGTTCTTTCTCCTCCTATCGTCCGTATTCGCGTGTCAGCATAATGGAAAAATAATCCTCCCATCTCGGTAGTTTTACCGAGTATCACATTCGACGCAGAATTATCATAAACTTCCGGACCATCGGCCAAGGCCTGACCGTCAAGCGTTTGGGATCTGGGTTTATATGTCTCCAGGGTTCGTCACAGGGATTGACTTCCTGGTTGAGCGGAACTTCCGATCAATGTTGTAATATGGCCGATCACTGTTGCATGCACTTGTTGCCGTATCTTTAGAACTGCCGTGGTTCCAAGTCAGGGGCAAACATCGGGATTTACCTCTACCGCAGCTGTAAGCACATATGCCTTTGATCCCACTTGCCAAGTCGTCCCCCTCGGTTATCGGATGTCGTGAATGTGACGTGTGAGATGAAGGTCTATTTGTGCATATACAGTTCCATAACCCTAGCCTCACGTTGTAGTCCCTCCTCTATTCCCATAAGTGGTTCAATTAGCATTAGATTGCCGTTACGCTATCTGGCACTTATACATGATCTTCAAGCTAATACAGACTTCGATCTTAACTCAGTTGCTAAGACTCTCCGATTAGCTATAGCACATTTATAGAATCTTCAGTGCACGGAGTATAGATGAGTCAGTTACTCGAAAGATGCTAGTTTGATAGGGGCTCTTGACTAAAAGACAGGTCTGGAGTGTTTCGCTACAGAGACGAGGAGAAAGGGGTGGTCATGAAATTGCAACTGAACAATAGAGTTTCGTCTAAATTTCCAGCTTTTGCAGATCGCCAATAGGGACTCGGTCTGGTACTTGTAGAGTGTGATCCCCTGATTTCCTTGTTATGCGATGGTGTTGTTGTCTCAAATCTAGTTAAAGATCTACCCGTTCTATTGACTGACGAGATTCACCAGAGCATATTAATCTACACTGGATGAATCAAGACTGAAGATCTGTATGAGCGTATCCCAATGTGTTGTAACTGTAGAAAAAGCAAATATTGTGGCTTCTGCCCTGCATAAAGGCGGCAGCATGGGGCTGAATATGGCCTGACACTCGCCAACAGGCCATGACTCAAGCACTGTAGAAATAAAGTTTGACGACAAGAGTAGTAGTCGTTACGAAAGAGTAAAGCTCTGGAACTCTCCCCAGTAAACAGGGTAGCATTTGGCTGAACACTAGCAAAACCGCTAAAGTAATATCTCCTAGCCACCCCCAGATTATCCAAGAGTATTTAGAGGTTGGCTCCCGGCAGTTAGACTACGGACCGACGGTTTGTTTACTAAACTTTACTACAGTATCGGATCTCATATGCTTAATACCGAACCGATACACTAAGCTTTCGACAAGCGTACCCGCAACCATGGCGGCAACGATCAATCTCAAGCCCGTCATCATTGAGATGTGGATCGAGTATGGCATCGGTATACTCATCCTCTGTCTCCGACTTTTTGCTCGACTTCAACGGATCAAATTTACAAAGTTTAAATCTTGGGCGATCGACGATTGGCTTACTATTCCTGCTGCTATACTATGGACTGTATGATTCAACATCCGAAGTGGAGGAACGTGACTGACCTGGATATGTTTAGATGGAAGTCTCCATGTGCCAAATTATAGCGGACAAGGGCAGTATCACCGGCCTAACAAACGAAGTCGCCTCGAAATTCACGTCCGAAGAAGCCCTCAGTCACGAGATTGGAGCGAAATGGTTGTTTGCGGCATGGTATGTCTATGTCTCCATGGTGTGGACTCTCAAGGCCATGATGCTTTCACTTCTATTCAGAGTCACGTAAGTTTCAACGACCTTATACATTCATCGACATGGTCTAACGGATTCCTATAGCAAATCGCTCCCCGAAGAACGTCTCGTCAAACAAGCATCGATCTTTGTTTTTATCTGCTATTTGATAACAATCGGTGTTGTTTCTGGACATTGCTGGCCAACCCATAAACTATGGCAGGTTTATCCTGTTCCATCAGGTATGCGATATAATTTATACGAGTAAATTCATGTCTAATCCGGTTGCCACAGACGACTGCTCTCAAAACCGATCTAAATATTACGCCCTTGTTACAACCAACGTTGTGACTGACATCGTCATCATGGCCCTGCCTATTCCTTTACTATGGAAGCTGCAAGTCAATCTCAGGAAGAAGCTGGGTTTCAGCCTGATATTCTGCGGCGGAATATTTATCGTTGTTTGCACGCTTCTTCGCTGCATTATCTGCTTGACCACGCCAGAGCGTCTCGATCTTGGTCTCAGCTGGTCGATCCGTGAGACGGTATGTTATACAGATCGAGTCGACGAATGATATACTAACAAGTCAACAGGTCGTCGGAATTATCGTCACAAACGTCTCATCGATCAAGCCCCTCTTTACCGGTCGCAACCACAGCACGAACGATAGCTCCCATCATACATCCAACAACCGTCTAGGTTTCTCGCATTCCGGTCACACACATAAGATGTCGCGAATGGAAAGATTACCCGACGGGAGTCATAGTGGGAGCCAAGAGTGTATAGTGACTGGAGTTGGCAAGAACCAGACCACAATTATCGCGGATGATAATAGTTCGGATCACAAGTCTGATCACAAGTACAAGTATAGTGGTCAGATCCATGTGACGAGAGATTTTCACGTTGCATAGACGTTATGTTATGATGGAAAAGATTTTATGCAGGCTCGCAGCCTATATTTCTGGTTTCTTTTGTGTCCTATTAGATAGATTATAATACCCCTGTTACCCTTTCTAGCGAGAGGAGTCATCGTCTGTGTATGTCAAGCAATTCGGCCAAGACAACTAGCATGGAGACTTAATGTTCAGCCCTCTGTGATAATACTACTATCAGTATTTATTTTTGAATGAGAAAAATGGAAACATGATATATCTCGCCAAGCAATAGCATAGAGGATTTAAAAGTATTTTACTATCCAGCCATCCGTGGCGAGGGTCTGGATTATACAACAGGCGTATAGAATGTACTTTCAGCAATTTAATGCGTATTTTTACTACGGCGGAGTCAGAATTTACCAACACGAGATTATCCATCCACTCAGTATAGGTATGGGTAGATATAATACTGAAGTAATCTTTATGGAGATTAAAGAGCATTGGTCAATAATGAGTACCTAAAATAACATTTATTTCCCCTGAAGTTCGTATCCAAATACACATGACATCTCATCGCAAGACCTGGCCTAATTAGACTTTTGTCGAGGTGTCAAACTTCCCTGGGACTGTCTCTGCAACGTCTGATCCCTTCTCCTGAAAAGGTTGGCCTATAATAGCATCGAAATTCTACAAATGCATGTCAGATAATCTATCGACAGAAGGATGAAATGTAAACTTACCGGTCCTTGAAAGTCTTTTCCGCCAGTGAACCAATACACGGCAAGCAGCAGGTAAAAGCCACCCACAACCCCCGAAACATAGTCTATCCCAAGTCAGTCACTTTCTTTAGTCATCATAGAAACACCACTTACTCATGGTATTGGCAGACACTGGGAGTCCAGCAGGGAAGCAAAAGAACTAAACCAATTAGCATCTTCATAATCCAAACTTGCGCAGAACTTACGATAGAAGTAACGACAACAAACGCAACAGCAACACCATTGACAACTGCACCAACTCTCAACCCCATCTTTGCAGGTGTCTTGTTTGTCTGATACTCACCAAGCATGCTTCTGCCCCTTACAAGCAATGCAATAACAGGACAAGCATACGAAACATTAAGGAAGATGGTACAGGACGCGATGTACGCACTGAAAGCCACTGTAGGCCCCAGGTACAAAAGGCCAAAGAGGAGATTGAAGATGTAGCAAAGCATGATTGTGCGGACTGGTACATCGAGCTTGGGCTGTAGGTGAGCAAAGAATTTGTGATAGACAATACCTTTGTCACGAGCCATGGAGTATAGAAGACGACTGGCGCTGGTGATACTTGCCGATGTACCGTTGATGAAACAAACGCTTAGCATCAAGGCGAGTATTGTAGCGGCGGCGCGTGACTTGGTGCTTTGGAGAAACATTTCCACTATTGGCATGCCAGTAGAGCTTGCGAGGACTGTTGCCGGGTCGGTAAGGCAGAAGAGGATGACTAGGATAAAGACAAATCCACTAGAAAGGTCAGTGACTGTCACGACCAAGAGGTGGTAGAAGACTTACGTGACACCACCGATGACAACAGCTAGCAACATAGCCCTCGGTGCATCTCTCGAAGGGTTAGGCATCTCTTCCGTAAGATGCAACACGACATCAAACCCAATGAGTGAAAGGGCAGATTGCAACAAGCCAAGGATCCAAGCAACACCATCAGACCAACCAGTCTCGTTGTTAAAGTCTGTAAAGACTTGTTTGGCGTCTGTCTTTTCAGACATGGATAGAAGGATGATGCTGGTGATGACAACAGACAAGATGGACCAATATACTGCATCATTTGTTAGACAAGCTTGTTTGTATTAAAGACAACACTTACAAGCACAATCATTCCAACGGCCCAGTATTCTATTTCCCCAGATATTACCGACCGTTCCGAACGAGAGGATGGCGACGAAGAAGAGATATGTCTTCCAGGCTGTGGCTTCGTAGGCATTGTTGGAGGCGACGACTGCAGCTGCGGATATCAACTGGGCTGCGGATGTCAGTCAGTATGGACAACAAGTATAAGATGGCAACATACCAGCAAAGAAGGCCTGGGTGGTAACAACAGTCAACCAACCAGCGATATTGGTCCATCCAACAAAGAAACTCTATAGTTTATTAGCATTAAGCAATGTTACACACGGGAGCCGTACCATGGATCGTTTCCATCGAGTCGTACACAAAGCGTACATAAAGTGATATTGTCCTCCTGTCTAACGTCAGCCAAGTCCATTCTAATTTACCAGTTTGCTTACCAGCAGTCGGCCACAACGCAGCAAGTTCTCCCAAACTAGCAGCAAGCGCCAGATTGCAAAGGACACAAACCACAAACCCATAAATGAAAGAAACAGCACCACCAGAAGGAAGAATATACGCCATGACACCAGCGAGAGCAATCCACGTACTGCGGGGTTAGTTGTTGCCACTGCAGTTAAAAGGGGACAACGTACTTGAGAATTGCAAACGCCATGGCAACCATGGTCAGTGTCGAAAGGCGCTGCTGCAGCACACCTTCTTGCGTAGAGGAAGTCATCTTGTCAAAGTTGTTATATGCACTGGAACTCGAGTTTTAGAGGGAGAAAGGGGTCGATTCATATAGTCTCGTTCTAAAGTTTAGGTCACACGGGAGAGGAGGTGTTTAGTCTGTACAAGCGTCGTACAACGATAAGCCAAGTCTTTTGTGCAACACTCGTCAATCTGTCCCGACTTCACGGACCAAATAACTCCTCCCCTCAATGACATACTGACAGGTCCTATCTCAAACTGCCGAGATACCGATACAATAACAAGACTCTATCTTGATAAGCCCATGCACTAACACTTCTACCCCAGGTTTTGACACGTCTCCGCTAAATATACCACAAACGGAAATATCTCGAGAAGATTTAAGTCATCTGATTGGTTACTGTACTCTAGCGGCTTCAACACCAAAACCAAGAACCTGTCTAGTGGCAAAGAAAAACCACGATAGCAAGAAGTTCGTTATTCCTTGCTAGTGGATTGCGGGGGAGACGATCTAGATGCTCAATGGCCTGTTTTTTTCTCGCGAAATTTCCTATTGCGGTAAATTAAGAGATAGATATGCGTTATCTAAGATCTTCATGAGAGGTTGGGATTGACGATAGTTATGGTTTCTCGTACAATTTCCTGTTTGGGCAAATCAAACTTGGTACGATCAATTAATTGGAGATATGATGGGATTACTGATTGTCATTTGATGTCGTTGGGGAGGCAAGATATGGACCCGGGCCGAGGATAAAATGAGTTGCCGTCCTTGCTAAACGTCCTGTACATTACTTTGTCTCTGTCTTATTCTCATTGACTTATTGAACCTACTTACATTGCCCTCTTACAGTCGATCCCTCACAATGTCATCCAAGGACGGCTACTCATGGACAGAGTCCCAAGGTCTCAAGTCTGGTGTTCCATGCATCGGCGCCATCAGTCCTCCCACAAATCTCAAAGACAACAATACGAAATACGATGTAATTGTTGTTGGAGCAGGGTACTGTGGTCTAACTGCAGCCCGAGATGCAGCTATCGCAGGTAAGTCTCATCTTCAAATTCGTAGAGCAACAGCTAACTCAGCACAGGCCTCAAGGTGTTGCTCATCGAAGCCCGTGATCGCATCGGTGGTCGTTCCTGGTCATCAAACATAGAAGGCTACCCATACGAAATAGGCGGAACGTGGGTGTACTGGGGTCAGGCTCATGTCTGGCGAGAAATCCAAAGATACAACATGCAGAATGAACTTGAACTATCATATGACTTCTCTCGAGGGATCAACAAATACCTTCTTGTCACACCTGAAGGAACTCAAAAGTTTACCCATGAGGAAGAGGTCAGTCGCCCAAACATCCACTGTGTATTTTCAAGCTAACGAAATTCCAGGACCAATTAATGCAGAGCGGTCTTCAAAAGCTCGTCAACGTAGACGGTCAAGACGGACGCGAAGCCATCGTCTTCCCTCACATAAGCAAACTCGACGCAGTAGCAGAAAAGTACGACCGCATGTCCATCGCAGACCGCATCGCCGAGATAAAGAACGACCTTACATACAGCGAGCGTATCTGCGTAGAAGCCTTTGTTCTTCTCTGCAGCGGTGGAACTCTTGAGACAACGAGTTTCTATGAATTCTTGCACTGGTGGGCTATGAGCGGATACTCTTACCAAGGATGCATAGAGTATCTCGTCAAATACAAGTTCAAGGGTGGTCAATCAAGCTTTGCCATCAACTTTTTTAAAGAAGCTCTTGCAACTGGAAACTTGACCTACTCTTTCAACACACCCGTCGCTTCTATTAAGAACAGTCCCGCTGGTGTTGAAGTTACTTCTCGAAGCGGCCAAACTTTCCGAGCACTCAAGATGATTAGTGCAATTCCTCTCAACGTTCTTAACGACGTCAAATTTGATCCGCCTCTGGCAACAGGAAAAAAGGCTGCTGCTGATATCGGGCACGTCAACCAGTGTATCAAAGTCCACGCCGAAGTCTCAGATAAGGACCTGCGGTCTTTGACGAGCATCAGCTATCCTCACAATAAACTAGCATATGGTTTTGGTGACGGAACTACACCAGCGGGAAACACGCACATCGTGGCTTTTGGAGGACAGAACAACCACTTCCACCCAGAGGAGAACATTCAAACTACGTTGGATGCTTTCCAAGGTTTTACTCCGATGAAGATTGAGCGTTTGGTAAGTTATATGACATTGACGGTAAAAAGCATTGCTAACAGTGTTTAGGTCTTCCACAACTGGTCCAAAGATGAATTCGCCAAGGGTGCATGGTTCTTCTCACGACCTGGTCTTTTGGCAGATCATCTAGGTGACATGCGAGCCAGTCAAGGAAACATTATCTTTGCATGCTCAGACTGGGCTCTCGGATGGCGTAGTTTCATCGACGGTGCCATCGAAGAGGGAACGCGAGCGGCCATGGTTCTTCGATCTACTTTGTCTGAGAGAAGCCATCTATAATGCTATGATTTGGGAGTTTCTGTATAGCACTGTATCAAAAGTTAGCATTAGACATTACCGTTCAATAGTTTACTCGTATCATCATCCAATCACCTTTACACCTCTTCGCCCCGTATTATCTCCGGCGCAACATCTCTCTTGGGAAGTTCTACAGCGACCATCTCGGCGATACCAAATTAGATCTAGCGTACCTACTATAATTCAAAATTTCGAAATTGAAGCTGTCAAATCTCTAATCTTACATCACCAGCAACCATGGCGACCACCACCAAACCCCAAAAGGCCTCGCCTTATCTTTTTGTTTACAACACTCTCTTCGCTCTTGTTCGAATCGCTCTTTTCGTCAGAACAACTTATTTATGGACGCAGCAGGGTAACGGTGCTGTGTGGGATGAACTCAACGTCACGGCGCGATGGACAGAGACTTTTACGGTGATGGAAGTGCTTCATGCGGTGGCAGGTCTTGTGCGCGCAGCACCAGCTACAACAGCGCTGCAAGTCGCCGGACGAAACACTATCATCTGGGCTATTACGAGAAACTACCCCGAAGTTGGGTTCAGAGAGGATGCATACAGTTTTATGCTCATGGCGTGGAACGCAGCTGATGCGGTGCGATATCTGTATTTTACACTTCAGACGGGAACGGGATCTGTGCCAGCGTCTTTGACATGGTTGAGGTATGCAAACATGATCAGATAAAAGATTGAAACTAACAGTGCCTAGATACAACATGTTTATCGTGCTTTACCCTATTGGTATTCTTTCGGAGATGAAGCTTGTTTACGAGGTCATTGTACCTTCTCAGGCACGAAACCCCATGTATCAGTATCTGCTGTGGTTTGGATTGGCTATTTATGTTCCTGCGTTTTACATCCTTTTTGGACACATGCTGGCTCAGAGGGCAAAGTTGAACCGATCTATGTCTAAGAAGCAGTCTTGATTTTGTCAGTTGACTTGGAGTCCAAGTTTCTGATGTAGAAATACTTTATAGGCAGGTCATTTCATGGGTTCGTGGAGAATATAAAGGCCTAGGTCTTGTATTATCAGAGGAGGCTGTCTTTCTATATGGAAGCAAGATTCATAAAGATATCAAATTTAAAATTCAGCCTAATCAGATATCAAACCTCCTGTGGGTAGCCCTACAAAGTAGATCATGTCAGACTGTCGCGAACACAATAACTGACCCTTGATCAGAGTCAGATGAGGGCATCGTGCTGAACATACACTTATATGTCTTGGATAAATTCGAGAAAAGTCAATTACTGGACGTCAGGTCTGAGCATATGATGCCGTAATCAGTAAACGACATCCAGCATCTGAAACCTCGCCTCATCTCAAACCACACCTGTGACAGCTACCTGGGATAGCATCTGCCGGGCTAAATTTGGAACGGACGGATAAGTATGCCTTGCCGCTTGGCATCTCAACTAGGGAAGCTTTTCATCCGATGTGACGGTGAGAGAATGCTTTTGGATAGACAGTCGCGTCGGGAACTAGCTACCTCGGCAGTAGCCGCATCTTAGCTGTCGCGAGATACATGATGCTAGACCGAAGAAGGTATTGGGTTCAGACTGTAAAATGTCATGTTACATCGTCTTGGCAAAGGCATGTTCACCGCAGGTATTGTTAGCGCTTGATGGGAGCTGTAGCAGGTTGGCAGGTCTTGTCGCATCGAAGGTTCTTGTAGCAGTCAATAAATCTCGAATATTCGTGTATATATCCTGAATATTCGCTGCACATCGAAAATAAAAGAATTCGCTTTCATCGGTAGATGCTGTCCCAGCCTTCGGATCTCAGTTATGAAACCCGCTGACATGGGTACCGTATCCAGGGTCTTGGATGATACCATCCACGATGATGGCCCCGCGCCGTTAACCGCTTGAAGACAATCCGATACATTGAATTGATGAATTATCTTTGGGTCAACAGACAAAGACATGTTGTACAAGTCGTCACGCGTTTGCGGTGGCTCATTCGTTCACGTTGATCAGCGGCGGTAACTACGCGCGTAAGTATCCGTATCGAGCAGGGTTTGGACTGAGTACGACGGTGACGAGATGATTCGCTGAGACGTATGTTAATCGCAATTAGAGTGGCAGTGAAGAAGAGCTGAGCCTTGTGTCTTATTCATGGTCGCTTAGACATTATGAGAGACACGACACGTGTAAAGGCCAAGAGGAAGACAGACTCGACAGTAAATTGTGCTTGGCCCAATACCTACTATATGTAAACAAGTCATACTGGCGGTAACAAATGCCAAGCAGACCCTTTATGCAGGAGTAGGTACACAGCCTTCAAAGGACGCGCAATTGCCAAGACACAGCCTCTCCAACAATCCCTGCACCGATAATTCCAGGTGGAGCGAGTTATCCAAGACCCTTAGCCGGGTACTGTGATTTAATTACGGTGTCATGATACCAGATTAATTATGCCTTTTGGGCAGATGCTATTTGCCGACTCGTATAACACGGGAGGACCAGGCTAGTGAACTAACGGGATTAAGCACTACTCTGTTAAGTGAAGAAACAAGTGAAGCTGATAGTGAATAACATGCCAAGACAGGTACGGTTAACTCGGCCTCTGCTCACGGGGTTTCCGCGTTATTACGCCAAGGTCACAGTCAAGCCGCCAAGAGAGGATATTACCAAAGTACAGATCATCACAGGAACAGACTTTTTTTTTTATTCATGTTAGCTGCCGTTCAAGCTGTCTGAGCCCCCTACCCCTGCCTGGCACTGACAGCTTTCATTATTATATCTTACTTGCACTTCCCGTCCTTTTCTGTTCCCCCAAACTTGACCCCAACACAACAACATCACCTCCAAACACCATTCATAATGTCTGCCCCATACGATCCCAACCAAGGGTAAGCAGCAATACATCAACAGGGTTAATTAAATGATAGACTAACATTCATCACAGCTACTACCCTCCTCAACAGGGTGGATATCCCCCTCAAGGCGGCTACCCTCCCCCACAGCCCGTAAGTTTATCAGGTCCCTCATCCCCAAACCATCACTAACAAATACCAGATGCAGTACCAGCAAGCGCCACCACCCCAAGAAGAAAAGAGCCACGGCTGCTTCTACACATGTATCGCCACGCTCTGCTGTTGTTGGGTCTGCGGAGAGACCTGCGAGTGTTGTCTTGAGTGCTTCGACTGCTGCTGTTAATCACACCACCTGCATTTCTCCCCCCCTCCGAACAAAGCGCTTGGAGATAATAAAGAATGCATGATTTTTATTGCTGTCCTTTTTTTCTCATTACCCCTACATAGCTACTGGGTCTCTCATCCAGCTTCTTTTTTTGTAGCTCTCAAATAACGGCCTAAACACAATACCACACATGTCATCAACACAAGACTTAAGCCTCAAATAAAGTTATCAACATTAAATACTCGTGCATGTATAGTTTAAATTAAACTTAACGCTCCTCCCACGCGACATCGTTGACAGTTGATGTTGGCCAAGCATTGAAAGTATCTGTAACTTATAAGCAACCCATCAAACACTCGTGACAAAAACATACTCTGGACTCTGTTTATCCTTGATCTTCTTACAATCACAATAAGCAGGACACGTAGCAGTCGGTTTCGCTGAAGAAGCAGTGATTTCAGGCTCTCTACACGGCCTACAGCGAGAGTTGGCCAGGCACTGAAAGTATCTAGACAGCATCAGCATACAGACGCCCGTGTGTCCCTAACAAATGCATGCTAGAGTTGAGGCTTATTTCTACTTACTCGGGACTTTTCTTGTCTTTTATTCCCGAGCAGTCGCACTCTGCCGGACAGCTCTTATTCGTCGTGGGCGTGGGGTCGTTGACCACGATGATCCTGACCAGTCCTGTCGAGATGCTCTCGGTGTAAGTGCCAGGAGGCATTGTTCTGTAGTCTGTGGGCGGTGCTCTAATGTCATTGACGATGTGCTCAAAGGGTCTTGGTTCAATTGCGACTTTCAGAACTTCATCCGTCGTGTCCCTTTCATGCTGTGGGATGGCATGGGAGGCGGTGCAGAGGAGCAGGACTGCGATGCCCTGTAAAGACAGCATGGTGAGATGAGTATTTCTGACGGGTATAAAGCAAATGGATGACGATTATACTTTCTCTCATACAGCCAGTACAATTCCTCAATTCGACCCAGTCGTCTGGCTCTGGGTTTATGTAGTCACCCTTCGTCCCAGGCCAGAGCAACGCCACGGACTCGTATCACCACTACCGACCAACATCAAGAAACACGCGCAATCTTTGACATCATGGTTTTATTTGTGTTTATCCTGTGTTTGTTTCTTTCAGCTGACACCGACCGGTCCCAAGGTGAACAAAGTCGACGTGGCGATGTTGCAGTGTTGCGTCTACCATCAACGGTACAATCGAGACACCGTGATTGCAACGATACTGGGGTCAACAACTTGCTGAATATTCTTGGAAATTACACATCAAACTCGCAGATACTTCATCTCATAAGATGCAAATTGAACCGGACTGCAATCTCTCCTCCAATTGTCTCAATTTCCACCACCAAATATCCGTACAACCTCGCCTCGCGGCCCTAATCTTTGTACAACACCGTTACCATCACAGATCAACAATGCCACCTCATCTAAACCCCAAATCGAACACCAGATCCGATATCCAAGACATTTTTACTCACAAATCATGATTCGCGACGTCTACTAAACACCACCCAAGATGCGATTGGCCTCTACACCATCAAAGTGTCTCGGCCACAGCATAATTCACCGACAGCAATCCGAAGCGAAACAAAAACGCTCATCGTCTATTCAGAAAAAAGTACCGTCATAATCTATCTATCCCAAACCCATAGTTTACTTTACTCCTTCGTCACAGTTCTCTTCTCTTCCCTTGCTCGTCGCCGGAGCACAAAGTCCCTCGTCCTCGCGACGCCTTTGTAGAAGCGACCATCCACATCAACACCGCGACCCTCGAGATTCGACAGCACGACGTACAGCGCCACCCAGACCAACACGCAGACATCCCAGATGTGGGTGAACCACCAAAAGACCTGGTTGCCAAGCGGGCACGTAGCATACTCGAATTTCCACTCCCACGTCTCTTGGTCGAACCACAGACTCAGCAGACCGGCATTTCCACCAAAATCACCCATCATGCTGCGCACCGTGATCTCGCGACGGCCGGGGATGCCCTCGCTGCCTGGGATCTGCTGTGCTTGGGCGTCGGACCAGGTAGCGACTTGCCATGAGCGCTGCGAGGGGTCTGTTCCATTTGTTTGGTTGATGTAGTGGTACGTGTCGCAACCTGCGTGGTCGTGGCCGTTGAGCATTAGACCAGGACGGCCGTAGCCTTTGCCGGGAGCGTTGCTCTTTGCGCTCATACCCCACATGCCCTCCAAGAAACCGCGGGTGGCATCAACGCTGAGCTGGTTCTGCTCTTTGAGACCTCCGCCATCGGCCGCGGTGTGAAAGTCAAAGAGTGGTGCGTCAACGCAAATACCCTCGGGCTTGTACATGGGAATATGTGTAAGAATCAACGTAAACTCTCCCTTGTACTGCACAGCGCCAGAAGTCCCAATAACGCTGTTGATAAAGCCATATGTAGCATCCTGTAGAGGAAGAGACTTGGCTGGTGTATCGAGGTTCATATCGTTGACACCAATGATGCGCAGCTGAGGAATCACCCTTGTAGAATCGGGGTTTTCATCAGAGTACAGCGTAGCCACCGTCTCAGGATCCGTAATGGGCAGCTCAAAACGAAGCTCATAGTTTGTCTTTCCAAAAACCCGTTCAAAGCGCTCCAATCGCTCCTCGGTCAAGTCTCCAGCGTATCCAATATCGTGGTTTCCTGCCACGTTCATCATTCTCTTCTTCCAAACCTTCTCTTCCTCGCTACCATCCAAAACTCCAGAAACTGTGTAATTGACACTTGGGTATTTCGCCAGGTCGTCCGAGAGCCTCTCGGTTCCTTTAAACACGCGGTTCCAGAACCGTCGACCTCGCTTCTCAAACTCCTTGTCGTCGATCCACTGGCTACCGACAAGGTCGCCCAGCACTGACACGTGGGTAGGGTTGGTCCACCAGTTTACTTGACGGTAGATATGCGCCAGATAAAAGTCGTTGCCCCATAGATCGAACCGCTTGCGCTGCGACATGAGCCAGTAAGGAAGATCCTCCATGAAAACATCAACGATATCATGGATAATCTGTCTAACTCGCTCGCGGAAGCACCAATGGCTCGTCTGAAAAGTCACCTTTTTGTAGGCAGCCTTGATATGTGGGAACGTGCCCAGGTAGTTTGTAATAATCGATGTGTCGCCCTCCAACTGGGGATCGCCCAGCGCAAGCAGTCGGAAGGGCGCAAGCTTTGCATGATCGTCGACGGTAGGCTTCGAAGGCCAGTGAAACTTTTTCGTCAGGGAGTACGCCTCGTGGCTATCGCGCGACTCGACGGGGAATGCGCATCCTTGGATGACGGGGAAGAGGTAGAGGTAGAGAGTGAAAGCTACCGAGAGCGGCACCAGCAGGCGCAGGCCATGGCGGAGAAAAGCCACGACGTTCATGTAGCCGACCTCATGCGCGAGCCACTTTGGGGCTATTTTATTAAAAATTGGCCAACGAAACTGTTGGCGAGAGCAGCGCAATAGTTGGCGAGAGAAGAGAATAAGGTGGTGATACCCCTGGAATGCAGATGTTGACGACACGTGAAGACAAAAAATGGCTTAGTCATGCAAAGACCCCTTTTTAAGGAGTAAGGGCAGCATTGGTTTGAAGGAGGTATTAGTTTCAGAAAACTGGAAACTATTATCTCGAAACCGGTTTATTGTTAATTTTCTAATTGATTACAGAAAATACCTACGTTGGTTGAACCTTGAGCGTTGAGGGTTCGTTTACTGCAATGTCCAGATCCCTCCATCAATTGATGCTACCTTAATTCAAGATCTGCACAGCATCCTTGCTTATTCTGTAAACTGTTCAATTGGGTATCTATTGACTTGCGAGATTGTATCAAGATCCTTCAAGAGTGTGTCGTTTGCGCGTTTCAAGTCTTGATTTGATGTGTTTCGTTGTAGGTAGCTCGTTGAATGGCGAGACCCAGCCTACTGTGAAGATGCAGTTGAGCACAACCATGCAGCATCAGGGCTCTATATCGTCAGGCATGATCTTTCGGTAGTTGCGCGTATGAGCTTCATCTCCTCATTCCTCGTATATCTCTTCATCCTCCTGAGGCCACTCCACCTCAAACTCAGGATCATCACCCTCATACTTTGCCACAGCAAACACAACCAAGCTATTGTTCTTCAACCCCAACTTGGTAGGCGTGCTCTCTCCGTTCCCTGTCTTGAGCTTAACCCATCCCGACGAGGGATCGTTGGGAATCTTCAATGCGCCATACACAATGGTCGAGTCCTCATCGACAGAGGTGTTCTTGGGAGGTGAGATGGACGTGGTAAGGCCCTGGGGGTACCGATCGGTTATGACGCTGATAAGCTCGGCGGTGACGTTGGAGAAGGGTGCGAGGGCGTCGATGAAGAGGTAGATGGTATGGATGCCGTGCTTGAAGCGCACAGAGATGTGTGCGTCATCAACGTCAGTCTGGTTTCGTTAGTGTCTGGCGGTCAACAGGTGGTCGGTATCTTACCATCTTGTCGATCTTGGGAGGTGTAAGGTTTGAGAAAGACGTCAGAGGTCAAGGAGTCGACTTCTGAACTCTCTTCTTTGTTCAATCCATGAGGGGCGGCATTCAATTCGGCGGGGCTAATCGCGGCTTTGTCGCGACGTCACGTGGGCCCGCGTAAAGTGAGTTGGATCAGTCTGTCAGCAATTGAGCCTCAGTAAATCACATGAACAGTCAATAAAATGTGCAAAAACATAGAATATCTGTTATAAGATCCGTGAGAACGAGAAGCCAGTTGGTGTGTGGGTTTGCTCTGTCTTGATACAGGTAAATATCATGGCTGTACCTTGTACCACACTGGGCGTCAACATTGGATCCGAACAACAGGGTGCAAGCATCAATGTCCATAGCCACCACATTATTGATACGTCACCTTTTCAAGGATGAGATGACTCGGTGACATCTTATAGTCAGGTACCAGGCTGACAGTAAGGCCCCGATCAAAGACAGGTTCGATAGCATGTCTTCTAGAAGGCCATCAGTTCTCAGCACCAACATTACCCTGTACACACCACACCACGGAAGACGTATGGTACTAAAATAAAGAATAAAGCCGTGCACAAAACCGTACATTAGCACAAACGCACTGTCCATCAGATGAGCACTTCGCATCATCCATCATCAATTCACATTACCTATTCAAATCTATCACGACGACAAAAAGACATCGGGCCTTTGCTGGTTATCGTGGTTTAATACCAAGACCAGCCCAGACCAAGCCAGCCCCTCTTTACTCTTGTCTCAATTACCGACAACAAGCGCAAGCGAAGCGAGGCAACCTCTTTCTAGCATCAACACCAAGGAAAAGCAAAGAAAAACACCGCCAACACCGCCGGGATTGTAAACTCCGGGCCTTGTCGTTCTCCGCAATCACCGCCGAGCATAAAGATCCACAACTGAGAATCAGCCGCGCAGAAACAAGGCTAGTAGGGCAGACCACCGCAGAGCCTCACGTTAATCTTGGCCTTTTGATCTATTGCAGCGAGAGGAAATACTGCAACAAAAATATCTACCATGACCTCCGCTCCGTCATCCCGGCCCGGCTTCACACCATCTGGCGCCGCGATGGCCTCACCACCCGACCTGGACCTGGCCTTCCCGCAGGATGCCTTCCCCCGCCTGTCGGTCGCAACACCCACGCGGCTGCTGCTGGGCACAGTCTCGTCGGCGCTCGTGGGCTTCTCGCTCGGGGCGACGCAGGGTGGTCAGATGGCGCAGCTGCGGTTCCGGGCCGAGCACGCCCACAAGATGCCCGACACGACGACAGGGTGGTACTTTTACCACAAGAGCAAGAACTACCACGCCATGCAGGGCGGCATCCGTGAGGGCTTCCGCATGGGGTTCAAGACGGGGTTCTGGAGCTTGATGGCCTTGTCGCTCGAGAGCACGGTCGATCGTTATCGCGGGGCCAGCGACATGTTTTCCACCACGATAGCCACGCTTACGGTTGCTGGCGCGTTTTCACTCTGGCGTAAGTTTTCTTTTTTTACTCAATCTCAATCCAAATCCAACCTCGGCTGCATGCATTGACTAAGAGGATGGTAATTGCGCAAAAACCCCATACGGGGAATTCCCACTACCACTAAAAAGCATGGCACTTGCAGCCGAGAGATGGAAAGCGACGGGTAGATATTGCAAGATCAGAGTCAAAGAGTGGGGGGCTAACAAGCGCCGAACATCGGCGTGTGCATCTAGATCGCCTGTCATTAACAACCGCCGCCCGGACCGCGCGATACGGGCTCATGTTCGGTCTCGCGTACGGTGGGATTCAAGACCTCGTTGGCTTAGCCCGAGGCAGACCGATCGGATATGTCGAGTTTCTTCGACGTCGACGTTTAGCTATTGAGGATGATACTCGAGTATTGTAAGATACACACATGTTACTATTGTACAACACAATGTAGATATTAATATCACGACTGGAAACAATAAATGCTTCATATCTGCATTGACCAGGGATCTACAGAGTACCGGTGCAGAGATCACCAGGAATAAAAAATCATTAGTGTCATTTCGTTATCGGGGCAGTCCGAGTTTTTTGTCTTCTAGGTGGACGCCTCTCCCGTGAACCAGCCCCAGAGAGGGGGAGAGCGGCTTTGCTCGGTCTTTTATGGAGCATGATCGATAAGCAGACAGCAAGCAGTAATAAAGCTTCTAGCGAGATGGAACATTTTTCTGTGTCACTGCGACTGAAGGAGACTAAACTGTTCCAGGCTGTTAGGCCACTCGCTGCATGCAGCAGGGCACGAGTAGACAAGATAGACGGGCAGACATGGGAAAGCTGATGATATGGCAGCAGAGCCCCATTCGTCACGTCCATCTCGGCATATCGTCTTATCTACCGGTTGCAACGATGACAGTTGGCAGCAGCAACGTCTTTACTGCAGAGTACAGAGATCCGTATTCCGCACCCCTTCTATCCTTGCGTAATAGAGACCTAATTGACCAACCCCAGACCCAATCGTCATCAAAACCAAGTCACAAGACCCTTTTCATTGTCTCATCTCAAAGCACAAACCATCCAAATGCCTGTCAAATGTCCCAGTCCCCAAAGAGTTAAGAGAATGCTTGTGATGCATCTCCAAGGTTTCCCCACAATGCCCTGTGCTGTTCTTTACCCAATTACATAACACGTAATCTGCTGGGATCGCGGCCTGTTGCGGCATCCAAAGAAACATTCAGCGTCCTTTTCTTCCCCAGCTTCCTAATCTCTGCCTCGAGTCGCCTCTAACCAATCACCGTGCCGATCGCCATCTCTGCCACTCCCCCACGCCCCTCAACGGCTACATTCGGTTCTCTTTTTTAGAATGATGCAAGACTAGCTTCACTTTTTTAACGGCCACGTGACGGCTGATAAGCTCCGTCTAGGTCGCCATCGTTCAAGGATCTTGGAGAAAGGTCCCGGTAATCTGGGGCCTGTCTACTGTGTATCTCCTTTCGCCCTGCCTTTACTGACCTGGCAGCTGTTGGTCCTTGATGTCACGGGTCCGCACTTCGCTCGGCCATTGCGGAGAGATCAAAAACAAGGGGGTTCGTTTAATGCGTAGCCTACAATCATGACTAGCAGCTGGGAATATCAATGGCGAGAAAAAAAAAAAAGTTTGGAATGGGGAACGGGGAACGGGAGGATAGGCTCACGATAGCGCCACCTCCATCACACGCCCCTGGAGTTGCGGTGCTAGACAGATCCAGGCACCGCAGTCAACCGACAATCTAGTGCCAGTGCTAGACCACCAGATACAGATATATTAAGCTCTCTGCCACCCGTTGCTCTTTACCCAATCTCAACAATATAGAATTAACTTATCTTGCATCGTCGCACCGACCACCCTTATCTCTTGCACGTAAAACAACAACAACAATACAACACCCACACACTTGCTCAACACACTTGCTTGGATCCATACTGATCCAGCCTCTTCCTCATCAACACCTAGGACCTCTTTCCAACTACATCTCAATCTCATATAATGAGCTCGGCCCTTCGGCGAGGGACTGCCCAGCCCCTTCGCTGGGCGACAGCATCCTCCAGCGCCATCACCATCAACACTCTCCGACCATGCCTGGCTGCCCGCCGTCACATCCACTCTTCTGACCGACGAACCAACACCATCGTCGAGCAGCGCCAGATCCGCGACCCTCTCCCTTCCGTCCCCAGCAAGGCGCCTCTCTCTGTCCTGCCTCTGACCATGATCCTGCGATCCCTGGCCACCATGACTGTCTCCTCTTCGCCTCTCCTCCTACCTCCTTCTCTGCACGTCATGGGAATCCTGGCCAACACCTCCAACCCTATCCTCAACCCCGACAAGAACCCCCTTCTGCGATTCTTCCTCAAAAAGACCTTTTACGCTCAATTCTGCGCTGGCGAAAAGTCACCCGAGATTAAAAAGACTATTGACGGACTCAAGAACATTGGCTTCAACGGTGTCATTCTCAACTACGCCAAGGAGGTTGTCCTCACTAAGGACGAGGGCGCCGATCTCAAGAACGCCGCCATCGAGACCGAATCGGCCATCCAGAACGAGATCCTCCCCTGGGCCCGAGGCACCCTCGAGACTGTCCGACTCGCTGAGCCTGGTGACTTTGTCGCCCTCAAGTTCACTGGTGCTGGTAGCATCGCCCTCCACCAGCTCAAGGAGCGTATGCCTCCCAGCCCCGCCATGTACAAGGCCATCGACTCTATCTGCCAGCTTGCCCACGAGCGAGGTGTCCGTCTTCTTTTCGATGCCGAGCAGGACATGCTCCAGGACGGTATCGATGACTGGACTCTCGAGTTCATCCGCAAGTACAACAAGGGTCTCGGCGAGGCTGTCATCTTTGGTACCTACCAAGCCTACAAGAAGAAGTGCCCCGAGGTTCTCTCTGCCCACCTCAAGCTCGCCAAGGAGGAGGGCTTCGCTCTCGGTGTCAAGCTTGTCCGTGGTGCTTACCTCAACTCCGACCCCCGTGAGCTCTTCCACGACACCAAGGAGGACACCGACGCCTGCTTCGACTCCCTCTCCGCCAGTGTCCTCACCCGCGAGTGGAACGCCGACGTCAAGGGTTCCGGCCCTTACCCCGCTGCCAGTCTCGTCGTCGCCTCCCACAACGCCGAGTCCGTCCGCCTTAGCCGTGCCATTATGGAGGCCGGCCGCGCCAAGTCTGACATTGCTTTTGCCCAGCTTCAGGGCATGGCCGACGAGGTTAGTTGCGAGCTCGTCGAGGCCAACCAGCAGGACAAGACCATGAACCTGCCCGCCTACAAGTACCTCGTATGGGGAACCACCGGCGAGTGCATGAAGTACCTCCTCCGCCGCGCGCACGAGAACAAGGATGCCGTGCAGCGCACCAAGGGCAGCCGAGATGCTCTTTGGCATGAGCTTGTCCGACGATGCAAGAGCGTCGTTGGCCTTGCTTAAATGAACAAAAAAATAAAAATAAAGAAAAATCGGGAACGGGAAAGAGAAAAGAGCTTTATATCATTATGTCTTTTGGGGTTTCTTTTGTTTTGCATCATGGGTAGCGATCAGGAGTCCGGGGCGTCCAGCATCTCTATACCAGAGATAGATCAAGCATAGATGAAGAAATGACTTACGTTTTAGTCTTACAATTATTCTTATTTGACAAGTGATGTCTTTTTGTGATGAAGCTTTTAGATTCGTCTTTTCGTGACTCAAACACCCCGTAGAGCCATGGCGCCTATGACAAGCGACTCCATCTCCTTCTGTTTGACCTTTTCATCCTGGATATCGTCTAGCCACTTGAGTCCATTCAACTTGTAGTACTTGCGTACTTTGGGCACGTCAGTAGCGGTGGATATTTGCTCATCGGTGTTGGACACAGCCTCTCCCTCGACATTAGTCTTGAGATGTTCCCAGATCTGGTCTTGGGTCAAGGGCTCAGCACCGTCCTCTCCAGGGAATGTGACCTTGACAACGACGAGGTCCTGTGTTGATGGTGAAATGCCATAACGACGGTAGGCATCAGCAATCTGAACGACCAGTCAGTCCCTGTTAAAGTACCGTGAGAAGCAAGGGTCATATTACGTTATTAGAGGAGCTCATTGTGCACACAATCTCGGAGTGAACGTTTGGCGTCCTGAGAGCGCCATTCACAGCCGTCGACGTAGCCTTGAATACAGCAGACAGCAACTGAAGTCTCGAAACAACCTGCTCAATAGACAAACCCCAGTCATCAGAAATGCCCTAGATCTAAATCGGGTGGCCCGACGGAACTCACCACTGAGGCATCAATAAAGGCGTACTCAAACTCGGGGTTCCGGGCGAGGAGCTGCTGATGCAAAAAGGCCGCATTCTTGACACCACGGAACAGGGCAACGTAGACCTTGTGCGAGGCAGGCAGATGTTCGAGAGTCACTGTTTCGAGAGCCATGATGGGACTGAAGCCGAGAGAGCCGTTAGACTCAGACTTGGCAAAGGCGTGATGATGATACTTGGCAGGAGACAGAAACAAAAGTTCGTTTGCTTGCTCGCTTAGGAAATCTGCTGATTTTTCGTAACCTTGTCGTAGCGCGACGGTTGAGATGATCTTCTGAGGTTGCGAGTTTCTTGTCTCTAGTTCTGATTCTTTGACAAGTGTGGTTTAGTGTGGAGGGGTAATATTTTTCGGGAGTAGTAAAGTTCCCCTCATTCATCACATGTCGTTTTACTGTGTTTATACTGTATCAGATCAAGACTCCCGTAGACGTTTTACTGCACTCAAAATTAAAGGTTATAACACGTCACCGTAATAAGGACAAGCCATGTGACAGATAAATACGTCAGTAATTGTATGTCAGTCTTCATTTCCGGGGTGATGCATGCATTGAAGCCATCTTTGATCGCCTCGCCCGTCCGTTACTGTTACACACGTGCATCGCTCTCGATACCAATGAAAGCCATACCAATGGAGGATCAAAAGATCTACCCGTTGACAATGTGTTCTTTGTTGAAATACCGCCGATGCTAGGCCGCGCCACAGCCATCAAGTGCCGTGGTGAGAATAGGAGCAATGCGAATGGTTGGTTGTCGACTTGCGTCTGCTTGACAGACTTGTGCAGGACAGGAAATAGTTTTACAGAATTAATAGAAACAGAGACAACACGAATAGCCTCATGTTTTTTTAGGTATAGTGAGACCAACTAAGTAGGGTTGCATCATCTCAGGTTACATGCAAATCATACGATGCCATCTAAAGAGCTTCCTCTCTGGTAATTGGATTTCTTGGTATTCATTCTTTGACTCCGCTATCCAGCTGCGCATGCGTGTGACGAATCGTCATCGTTGTGTGACGGGACCTCCGATGTGTCTACTCCAGCCACAGCATCATGACGCTTCGTATGGCACATTCACCTCGTGGCTTGGCTTTGTCTTGCCCAGAAATGGACCAAGGTCTAGACCATCATCACCAGTCTTTGGTAAGGCGATCCCCCTTGCGTTGTGCTGTGCCGTCCAGCCCAGCCCAGTCCAGGGCCCTGCAAATCTCCAAGTAAACTTTGATGCCCGTCTACGGAGAATTCTTCAATCTCACACACATCCTGGCTGAATCTACAGTGCTGGGCTGGCTGGCGTTTCTCTAACCACCGTTATTCTTTCTAGAAGGCATCTCCGTTGAGTCTCAAACTGTAATCTCGATCGATCAGGATGTGGTTTATTTCACGACTCTATTTGATCTGTGCTTTGCAGAACAGAATACGGTCTTTCCGGGGAACCAAGACTCACGATTGACATGCTCTACTGCACGCCAGCCCCAGGCAGTTGCGTACTGTAGAGGTAGGTGTATCTATTTTAACTCATGAAGCTAAATCTCTAGTGGGATGATGGATGGATCGTTACAACTTGGCATGTAGACGACAACCAGATACCATCATCTTGACCTTTGGCTTATAAGACCGAGACATGGCAGCCTTATAACCCCTGTTTCTATTGTCAATCGAATCTATCTGTTCATTTTTAGTGTCAGTTGTCTCATTGATTCTGTCTGCAACACATCATATTTCATCATATATTATACAGCCACAAAGACCAAGTCTAGACCATTCCAGTCTCATCCTCCCTGTCCATCCCGTCTTCCCTTCTCTAGGCTCAATTTACCACCCTCCACTTCCTCTGTACCGGGTTCTCGAGCCGTCCCCAGGCCTCCACACAACCCTTCGCAGCCTTTAGGCCGCTAATGCACAGCGTATTCCCCGCCAAACCCATCCCCTGTACAGTGCCAGCGACAGCTATCCAAGTCCACCAACTGCAGTTGCAGGCGCAGCCACGGCTAGTGACTCGTAGAAGAGCCAATATGATGGAGGCCATATCCCAGCGCAACTTCAATTCCTCCTCCATCGCCAACCTTTCCACCCCAACGTCGCTGTCGTTGACGTCGCAGCCAGGTAGTTTATACTGGCCATTCGACGCGCGATCATACTCCGCCCTCGCATGGGCGCCCGATACCTTCGCTCACAACTGCAACCCTTCTCTCGCCGCTGTCAAGCATTCTGCTACGACTTTGACTAAACCCACTGGGCGGCGGCCGCGCCAGCCTGCCGCGATATCTCGTTGCACGGCCAGGACAAAGGCCAGAACCGCGTCTCCTGCGAGTGCCGGCTACAGGAGCGTTCCCTCTTCAGCACCATCCTCTGCAAGATCCTCCCCTGCTTGCACGAGGACCTTTTCTCCACGCCCCAAGTCCAAGATGCCTGGTCGACCTCCAAAGCGGGCTGCCAGTAGTGGTGAGGATGACCACATTCAAGCGCCAGGAAAAAAGCAGCCCCGACTGGAACGAGGACCCGACGATTTTTCCAGCGTTGTCAAGAACCGATTGCAGTCTTATACACGCACTGGTCAAGCTTGCGACAGGTGCAAGGTACGTCATAAACCTCAGACCACACTTATGATAACACAGCTAACGCGCAATCTATAGGTGCGCAAGATTCGATGCGATGCCCTCCCCGAAGGATGTTCCCACTGCACCAACCAGAACCTCGAATGCTATGTTACAGATCGCGTGACAGGTCGCACAGAGCGACGAGGATATATGCAGGAATTGGAAAGAGAAAAGAGCGACATGCTTTCCCACATCCGCGATCTCGAGAAGCTACTCGATAACAAGGGCGTTGAGGTCAAGCCTTGGGAGTGGTCGCCCTACGCGCAGTACCCTTCGGGCGTAAACTTTGACGACATGGGCAATCCAATTCCAGATCCAAGTACTGGCGAAACATGGTCCCAGGTTGGCAGCGCATGGGTTAAGAATTCGTCCTCTGGCTCCAACGCTGGATCAAGTCCAAGCTTTCCTCGCACGCTGGAATCTCGACCCCACGACAATCACCTTGGTGTTGGATTCGACAGCGCTCCTCTGAGCTCAATTGGAGGAACCAAACTGTCAATTCTCGGTATGACAGTCGACCTCGCAAAGTTTGAAGCCGACGAGCCACCAATCGATGCAAAGCCCTCGGCGCCATTGTACAACAAGTCGTCGCAGTCCTTCCTCCAATCCGCTATGCGCATCAACCCTCCCATGCACGTCGACATGCCCTCTCGTGAAGATGCCTTTACCTACGCCGAGTGGTACTTTATGACATTTTCCGCCTTTCTCCCACTCCTCCACAAACCTTCATTCATGCGTCTAGTAAGTTGAACTCAAACTTTCAGTATACAAATACTAATCGCGTGACAGTTGACACGCATGTACGACGAACCTAATTTTGAGCCTTCAGCGGCGGAGCTCGTTACCGTGCATATGCTTTTCGCCATCATTTGCTACCAGTACGGGACTCGAAATTGGCAGCAGGTCGATCAGCGCACTCAAATGAGCGACCTGTCCAATAAGCATTACCATTTCGCTCTGAGCAAGTTCTTTGAGTTGACATGCGCGCGGGATCTAGCTTCGGTCCAGGCGATGGCCATGATCGTCAAACATACCAGAGCTTTTCCCAAGTCTGGCTGTGTCTCAATCATTGCCAATCTTGCGCTGCAACGTGCGCTCGAAATTGACTTGCACCGAGAGTCGAGAAAACCAGGTGAAAGCACCAATCTTCAGCATGAGCTCCGAAAGAGAACTTTCTGGGTCATTATGACTGTTTACATTGCTGTCAATGGTCGTCGTGGCAGGCCCATGCCAATCACTATTGAGGAATTTGACGTCGGCTTTCCCGAGCCTATCGCAGACGAGCTACTCTCGGATGAGGGCGTTGACACATCCCGCAACATTCCCTGCCCTTACTGGCCGGGCATCGTCAGTTTCAAGATTATTCCCATCTACTTGGAGATGTACTCCAACATTTACAGTGTGCGACGAGATGCGCGCAATTATGTCAGCATTGTCAACGCGCTTGAAGCCAAGATCAAGAACTGGGAAGATGAGCTTCCTGGCTTTTTGAAGATGGATCACGCCGAGCAGACAGAGCAGACACGCATGGCAGCTGTTTACGCCAAAACTTGGGCACTCGAGTTTCGACTCTGTCTGCGACATCCTTCAGTGGCCATGACAAGCGACAAGATGAAAATGGCAGAGAACATGTCAATCTGTGAGGAAGCCTCGCGGAAGATGCTCCAATGCCAGCTTGAGATCCAAAAGTGCAAGTGTCTCGATACTACGTGGTATCAGACTTCAATGTACACTGCTGGTGTTTTCACCATGCTGGCTGCCATGTGGGAGAGGCGATTTGAGACGACGCCAGAGGCCATTGCTGCCTTGCGCGAGGAGATGAACGGCTGGGTCGGCATTCTAGAGGAAGCCGGCTCACTGCTCGGTAAGTTCCAGCAAATCGTATACGAAAATGTCAGAGCTAACAATGTCACAGGATCGGGAACCAGTATTGGTGCCGAAATTGGAACCATCATTGATCGTACAATTGCGTGGATCGATCATGACATGCGCAGCAAGGAACCCAAGAGCACCCAGCCCTCCATCACACCGGAGATCAAGCAAGAGCGGACTGCTCAATCTTCTGCTTACCCGACCCCCCAGATCCCATCTACAGTGTCCAGTGGAGGCACCCAAGGCGAAGTCTCATCTGCAAAGAGTTACTTCCCAGAGCCTGAAATGAATGGACAGGCTCCTTATCCCACACTTGCCTACAACGAGCCCACACAAAACGGCTTGGCACCTGCTTACGACACTGGCGCCATGTTCTACAACACGCCTGCGCAAGCCGCAGTCACATCATCGGCCCTTTCGTCGTCCGTGGCGCAGGTGAACCCAATGCTCGCATTTTCTCAACCAGCCCAGGTACCCCAGCCTGACATGCTCTGGCAGGGTCGCGGCAACACTTGGCACGACTGGACTTCGGCCATCTCTGACACCCAGGATCGGTTCAGTGCATCCACTCTTCTGACGCTCGGAGGCAGTACACGAGATTCCTCCACCGGCGCAGGCGTCCCGGGCGTCACAGCCAGCCCATCAGCAAACGACATCAACAATATACAGAACGGAGGCCAGTGGCCCCTGATAATATTTGACCAAATGGCGCCAAACGGATCTTGATTATGATGTGAATAGGGACCAGTTGTCCCCTTGTGAGCATTTATTGGGGCGTTCTTGGTGGCGTTTCTGGGGAGAATCGCCACGGTTCAACAAAAAGGGTACTTGGGACGGTTGTATTGTATGATATCTAACGATTGGAAGATATGGACGTTTTGCATGGTTGGAGTGTGTTTGAATGTGTGATCAGTTTTGGATCAACGTTTTTAGTATATAGCTACCTTATAGACTGTACATTATGGATGCAGAAATGCACATTGTTTTACAAAATGTCTCCCAAACTCTAAACTTGTGATTTCTCCCTACAAGATTGTACATTCATTGAACTTTAAAGACAATATTGCCTTTCATACATGTCAGTGCTTGGTGTTGAAGGATTGTTACTCGACCATTTACCCGAATCTTTTCCGAGCCAAGCTACCCACTCTTTTTCTTGTCGCGTTCAATTCCAAGCTCCACGTCCAAGATATTGCGAATCGACCTCTATCAGGAACTCTCTGCGCAGCCGAATTACATCGCGCGCAGCTCTTGACATCTCTATCATCATTTCTAACATCGCCGACAAGATGGGAAAGAAGCGGCGCGGTCACCCCGACATCGAGGAGGTCCTGCACCGTCCTTGGTGCTACTACTGTACGAAATCTTGCGCCGTGCACTCTTGTATCTTGATCGCTAACATTTATCATCAGGCGAGCGTGATTTTGAGGATTTGAAACTTCTCATCTCTCATCAAAAGGCTAAGCACTTTAAATGCGACCGCTGTGGTCGTCGTCTCAACACCGCAGGAGGTTGGTTACCGATTCCTAAAACTTGTACAGCAACTGACGATTGCAGGTCTCTCCGTGCACATGAACCAGGTCCACAAGGAAAACCTCACGCAGGTCGAAAACGCGCTTCCCAACAGACAAGGTCTCGAGGTGGAGATTTTTGGCATGGAGGGTATCCCCCAGGAAATGCTCGACCAGCACCGCAACCGCATCCTCCAGAACTTTCAGCAGGCGCAGAAGGACCGACAGATCGCGACCGGAAACCCCTTGCCTGGTCAGGGCCACCAGCAGAAGAAGATCAAGACAGAGACGCCGGATGATTTGAAGAAGAGGTTGGCAGAGTTTAGGCAGAAGAAGAAGGATATTGCTGCTAACGGAGGCGTGGATCCTGATGCTGCTCCTGAGGCTGTAGAGCCTCAAGCTGCTTTCGTGAGTATTTCTGGTCTTGTGATGATGGCTTTGCTAATGTTTGTAGAACGCTCCTCCTACGTATGCTTCACAAAACCCCTACGAACAACCATCCTTTCCCCAAGCTCCCGCCGCCGTACCACCCTACACCTTCGCAGCCAACAACCTTCCCGCACGTCCATCATCCGGCGCCGCGCTTCCCACTGCGACAGGTCTTCCTCAACGTCCCACACAAGGCGGCGCATGGAACGGCGCACCAGCGGCAGGCGACGACATCGATAACCTGATCCGCATGGCGGAGGCGGGCATCAAGCCAGCAGCGCCAGCGGAGGAGGAGGGCGAAAAGAAGAAGAAGGAGAAGAAGGTGAGGATGTTTTACGACGATGCGGAGGTTAGCCCCGAGGAGAGAATGGCGGCGCTGCCGAGGTATGCGTTTGTGCCAGAGGTTGGGGCGTAGAGTTTTATTGAGAGGGATTGCTTGCATGGTTGGCGTTTGGTTGTAAACTAAATGGTTAATTTGATGTTTGTTTGATGCAGACGAGATGGCTGCAAGACAGGCTATTGATGTGATTGTACTGTTCGCCGGATGGAGTCTTTGTTAAACAGATGCTGTGATAGGAACCCGTCGTAGAGGAGTCCAGATTGAAGTATGCATTTCCTTTACCAGGGACTTGCTACCAGCTCAGAACAAGTGATACTAGGAGCAAGTACTTCATCAGCTTAACAGACTCGGGTCCATTGCTCATGACTTGTGGTCAATTGTCAACGCAAACTCGACTGATCATGTCAGATTGCCCTGAAGAATAAACAATAAAAATAAAATGAAAAAGCCTTGTTACTCGTCATTCTAGTCAACGAAGTCGCATTGTTACAAAACGACATGTCAGAATAGTGAAGCGATCTTGGGAGTATTGGTCTCAAGCCGCATTCGTCAAAGTTACCCTGCAGCCCTGGAACACATTCTTGATAGTGTTCTATTCTAAGCTTCACCTTGTTATTGGAGAGTATTATCAGGTAATTAATTCTAAAATAACTCAATGTTTATCTTTTCTTATTCTGTTTGTTTAGAATTTCATCGTGGCGTAGGTCATTGGTACTTGTTTGTTATCCAATGGATGTCTGGATGGTAGCTATTCTCAATGCTATCGCACACCAGCCCCAGAATCAAAACATCACCAGCCTCAAAAGCAACGGCAAAAACAAATAGCTCACACACCTTGCATGTGGCCCCATCGCTTGACTACAGCCCCATACGTTTAATTGACTTGTCCGTCTTTGTAAGGGGTCAAGCACATGCATTGAAGTACTCACAGACTAACAGGGTCCCCCTAGAGCAGTGGCCTCAGCGCGTTTCTACAGCAACATTACCCCCCATCAACTGAAACCTCCACTAACGTAGAGAAAGAGAAAACAAACCAGACGTCACCCGCAACCGTGCCTCGCTTCGGCAGCTTAAACTACACTCACTCTTTTCAACAAACCGACTATACTAACATACCAAACCAAACAGCAGGTGCCAACATCTTTGTCTTGTCTAGACTCTTTTTATTTCGTTTTTCCTTCTTGTTCGAGTAACCCTCAACATTTGTTTCTATGATCCATTAGCTCATCCCAAGAGCGCGCCTCTCATTTTACTACTGTCCCGCTTTTGTTTACTTTGTAACGCCTTCCTCACCGATACTGCTGCACGCCACAAGAGAGCTCGAGGTGGTGATCTAAAGTTTCCGATTGCAACAACACCGCATAACGAGTAAACAACGATATCATGGCTATTACAGCCGCTCCAAGCGCTTCAGGGCAGTCTTCTATTACTGTTGCTGGTACGATGCACTTTAAAGATGAAGCATTCCAGTCGCTAACTGTCTTCAGTTCGAGTTCGTCCATTCACAATCCGAGAAGCTTCGCAATTGTCAGTCGCCAATTCGATACAGCGAAGCTTGTCGCTAACTATAACGCAGACAAAAGAACAATGATGGTACCATCTTTCTCGGCGACGGCTCTTTGGCTGCTGCGCCTACACCAAAGCTACACCAACGTGGTATTCGAAACGTGATCAAGGTTGTCGACGACCGTTGTTTGTGCGTTTGGTCCTATCACAGCCATGGCAGAGGCTAACAATATGCAGAGTATTTGATCCTCCCGAGGACAACCCCGTTCAGAAGTTTGGTCGTTCCCTTGTCCCCTCATCGAAAAAGGTCAAGGACCAAGTTTTCGCCTTTGACCGCGTGTTTGACGACAACACCACCCAATCCGAAGTCTACGAAGGCACTACCCGAACTCTCCTCGATAGTGTACTGGATGGTTACAATGCGACGGTTTTCGCCTACGGTGCCACTGGCTGTGGAAAGACGCATACCATTACTGGTACTGCACAACACCCTGGTATCATCTTTATGACGATGCAGGAGCTATTCGAAAAAATCGACGAGCGCAGTCAGGACAAGGTCACAGAATTGAGTCTGAGCTACCTCGAAATTTATAACGAGACTATCCGTGATTTATTGGTTCCTGGTGGTGGAGGCAAGGCTGGTTTGACGCTCAGAGAGGACAGCAACGCCGCTGTTTCAGTGTCGGGATTGACGAGCCACCACCCAAGAGATGTCCAAGAAGTCATGGATATGATTGTCCAAGGAAACGAATATCGCACAGTATCGCCTACCGAGGCCAACGCCACTTCATCCCGATCCCACGCCGTTCTTCAGATCAACGTTGCCCAGAAGGACCGCTCAGCCGGCACCAACGAGCCTCACACCATGGCCACCCTCAGCATCATCGATCTTGCTGGCTCCGAACGAGCTTCTGTCACAAAGAACCGCGGCGAGCGCCTTGTAGAGGGAGCCAACATCAACAAGTCCCTTCTCGCCCTTGGAAGCTGTATCAACGCACTTTGCGACCGTCGACAGAAGCAGCACGTTCCCTACCGAAACAGCAAACTTACTCGACTTTTAAAATTCTCTCTTGGCGGCAACTGCAAGACCGTCATGATTGTCTGTGTCTCGCCATCGAGCGCGCATTTCGATGAGACGCAAAACACCCTTCGATACGCAAACCGAGCCAAGAATATCCAGACCAAGGTGACGCGCAACGTCTTTAACGTCAACCGCCACGTCAAGGACTTTTTGGTCAAGATTGACGAGCAGATGGCCTTGATTAACGAGCTCAAGGCGCAGCAAAAGAATGCCGAGGGCATGTTCTTTGCCAAATTCCGAAAGCAAGGCGAGAAGCGGGATGCCCTTGCGCGGGAGGGAGTTCAGAGACTTCGAACAGCCTACGAGCACTCTGCCACTGAGCGTCAGGAGCGTATCAACAACATGAAGCGACTCAAGGGCTTCGAACGACGCATCGGTATGCTGTCAGGATGGATTGCTGCTTTCGACACTGTTTGCGATCAGCGAGGTGACGAAGACTCGATGCCCCAGAACCTGGTCGCCATTCGAAAGACGGCTCAGGGTATCCTTGTTGAGCTGGAGAATAGCCGACACCATATCCACCAGAAGTTGGAAAAGTCTGATTGGGAGCGAGCTATCGACACCGCCCTATCACACGCCCTCCAGCAACTGCATGTGGCCGACGGCGCCGATACTGGAGAGACCGACCAGTTGACTCGCGAGGCCGAGCTGCTCAAGGCCAACTTTAATCGTGAGGCGTACAGGGAGGTACTTGAGCAGGACAAGGCCGGTGATGCTGCCATGGTCCAAATGCTCCTTACCGCCCAATTCGACATCCTCGCATCCCTTCACGATACTCTCGAGATGGGTGAAGAGGAAGCCGTCGCCCACGCCAAGGAGTCGATCAACCGGCTCCTACAGACTGGCTTCGCCGCAGCTGGTCAAGTCGTCAAGCCTGACGGCTCCATGCCCGCGGTTGAAGTCTTTTCGCCTCGAAAGAGAGGCACCCCCAAGCGCAAAAAGGCAATTGCTATGCACATTAAGCCTGTTTCAGCCCCAGTATTTATGCCAGAGAACACTCCTCTTAGCCCAACCAAGGGATCTCCCCGACGACGTAAGGTGATGGGAGCTTCCAAGAAGAGCATCAGCTTCACGCCGGTGAAGATGCTGAAGAAGAAGGGCGGAGTGAGATGGAGGGATGATGAGACTGAAGAAGGTACACTGGTCGACTTTTCGCAGACGCCCCAAAAGTTCAACTCATCGCCAGCGATGCCTTCACCTGAGAAAGACATCGTTGCGCCCCCGATGCCTTCCTACCTGGAGCCTGAAGAGTCCAAGATTGAAGAGTCCAAGGTCGAAGATGAGTCGAGTCCCAGGCTCGAGGTTCCAGAGATGTCCAGCTTTGGAGGCGCGAAGCCAAGCAGGTTTCAAGCTGGATTCCTGGCCAAGGGAGCTAGGCCATCTCTTGCCGGAGGGTCCCCCCAAGCACCAAGCTTGAGCCTCAGACTGGGCTCAGTATCACCCGACGTTCAGCGAACACCACCCTTGCGATCATTAGATGTCACTAAGAGTGGCAACTTTTCGCCATCGCCATCAGGGCTAGGTATTCCACGACCGATTCGACACTTTAACAGAGTGCACGACGAGAACAACCCTCCTGGTTCAGGATCAGATTCGGAGACGAGCACCATCGACGCGCGAAAGCTTCAGACTGCTCTCCGCACAGCCATGAAGGAAAAGGCCCGTAGAGCGAGCATTTTGGCTGGTACAGGCGCATCCAGCTCTAAGCGTGTCTCTTCAATGGGAATGCTGCCTGAACGAAGCGCACCCCGACCCAGTCTGTCTGGGCCTCTCGCCAGCACCACCAACGGCATCTCTCGACTCCGACGAGGTAGCGCCGAGAGGAGAAGAAGCCCACCAATGGCATGCTTCTCCAACGACTTTACCATTGACAGAGCCTTGACTCAAGGTCAAGCTAGACGCATGAACATGAGCAGTACTCGCGCATCAGAAGTTAATGGTGGAAGCCCCCAGGGCAGCATGACCAGCGGCCCTGCCCGTCGGATTACTATCGGTACCGGCTCAGGAGCTGCGCATCGCCGCCAAGTTAGTGCCGGAGGTACATGGCGATGAGGTGGCCTGTATAATAACGCTTGCGGATTAAATTGCCTTGATGTATAGGCCTTGGATGGGAGTGTGTACTTGATTTGTTTATTAGCCTGGAGTTTACGGCTGTGGCGTTTGGCATTGCATGAATCTATGTAGATTGGAATGATACGGCATTCTTATTTAGTGTATGAACATATTTGAATCGCATCAATTGATGAAGAGTATGGTGTCATTGTGAGAAGGTCTGGTGACAATGACATCGGTTGAACTGAGTTTTACCTTTGCACATGCTCAACGTCTCCCTATCATAACTCTGACTTTGATGGAGGCTTACCACCGCTGAGACCACTTTGGTCAGATGGTAGATGAGAGGGAATGTGGCCATCATACATGAAGAGTTGAGAGGTGCAATTGGTGGTTTCTCATGATCTTTGAAGTTTGGCGTCCGGTCACTCCAGGAGGCATTTTCATTCTCATATTCATAAGTACTATCTACTCAGCAGTTCACTTCTTCTTCCTTTAAACCTTGGAAACACCACTCTTGAAATCGAACTTTCGTATTAATCCTTGACCTGTTAGTTACCTTACTCCGATACGCCGTAAGGTTCAAACAGTACAATTCAACTGACTGTTTCTAGAGTATCGAGCACGATCAACACTAAACATGTCTCCCGATCTTATTCGTTCCTTCGTTCTCGTCTCGCTCTTCAGCGCCCTCATCAACGCAGAACCATGCAAACCAAACGAAGTCATCGACGGCGTCGAAATCTTCACAACCACAACAATAACCACCACCGCAACAGCCCAAGTAACCCACTCCTGCATCGACAACAAACTAAGCCCCCCTCCCAAAGACCTCCTCTGCGGCGTAGAAGGAAATTCTTGGACGCGTGATGATTGGATAGAAGACGAGACGAAATTTGATGGTGACGAACTAGACTGTCTTGCAAGATGTTTTAAAGCGCGAAAGGAGGGAAAGGACTGCGTGTTGTTTGAGGTTCAGAAGGGTGCCATGTGCTGGTTGTATGTCACTACCGATCATCAGCTTGATCACTCGGCTGTGGTTAGGTTGTATGAGCCTGGGTGTTTTTGTGATGTGCCTAAGAGGGTTATTGAAGGAAAGGAGCTTTGAGAGTCTTGTCTACTACCACAGCGCGAGACCGGGTCCCCCATCACCACCAGCCGAAACCATCACTAAACCCAGCTTGCTTAAGTTAATGCTTGAAGTGCACTTGCGTTGCTGTCTGGTCTGCTGAGCAAGATGAATCACTGCTGAGGTTGAGAATCTGTAGGGGCGTGACCTGCTCAAGTTACGTGATCCAAATCAATCTATATAAACTCGACCTCTCCCCAAATTGATTTCTTTCCCTTATCATTTAAACTTCTCGTGGCTTGTGGCCCCTCATGACTGTTTAAGCGGTCGCGTTTGAAGTGCTGGCAGCTGTGTTACTGGTGTACCTTTGTTTCCGCCGATAATTATGACAGACCTTACGACATACAGTGGTCACCTTTTTACTTTACTGATCCATAACTGACAGTACAGGAAAGGAGATTTGAGAGTGTGGGATCTGTGATGAGGGTTGATGAATAGCTGCTGGTTCTTGTAGAGGACTGGTTTGGAAAGAATGTAATGGGCAGAATGCTCGAACTAGGTTTCTGAGCTGTCAGTAACAAATGTTTGTTTACGCCGCGTCTTACTTATAATATCTGAAAGACGATAAAGCATAAATATGCTTATTGTGTCTTACCAAGGAGAAAACGATATATCACTGTCAATCACTTGTAGCCACAATAAGAAACGCATCAATTGCCAGCTCTGGTCCGATAGACTGTCTCCCTTCTCGCCCCCAAGTCCTTGGAAGCGGTATGACCTTGGTTGTTTCTGCGATATTCCTGAACCTGTGCCCCAGGTTACGCAATCTGCTTGAAGGATAGAGTGATGGGAAGTGATGGGATGTTTTGGGAGGGTCAGAAAGGTTGTTGGAGGAAGGATATCATGACGATAACTTCATTTCTTGATACAACGATAGATTCAGGCTTGGCGTTAATTGGAACAAGTTTTAAGTCTGATGATAATACATAATATACTTCGCTATTATTCCAGTTTCCAGCAGTGATACCTAGCTAAGTGACTTCCCGTGAAAGAGAGGGACGTAAGATAGCAAGAAATATCTTGGCTTACTCATCATCCCCGAATAACAATCCAGCATAAACTTGTCCGTCATTCTGACCAAAGAAATGATTTCTCTAATGTCAGCCGCAGGAGATAATCTGCAGTAAGAAACTCCGATGATTACGTGGCTGGAAATGCTAACACGCCATTGGCTTTCGGCGATAAGCCCCCCGCTTTTGTCGTGATGCTTCATCGGTGTCGGTGATAGAGCGTCTCTGGAGGTTTCGGAGATAATATACTTTGCCTAAATGTGAACTGGAACATCTATAAAAAGCATATGGGATTCCAGTTCAAAAGTCTGTATCATCAGCATCACACTTCATCACATAAACACTCATACAACAAATTACACATACCCAATACCACAACAGACACCATCAAAATGTCTTCACCAGTTTGGTTCATCACAGCAGCTTCATCAGGCTTCGGCCATGACATCGCTCTTAACGCCCTTAAACTCGGCCACACTGTCATCGCCACAGCACGCAGCACATCTCGTGTCCAAGATCTCGCCGATGCAGGAGCCCACACCCTCGCCTTTGACGTAACTTCCCCCATCTCAGACCTCGAAGCCATCGCCAAAGACGTCTACGCCAAACACGGCCGCGTTGACTATCTAATCAACGCCGCCGGGTATATCCTAGACGGTGCAGTCGAAGAGGTTTCCCCGGAGGAGCTGTACAACTCTTTCAACACCAACGTCTTTGGCATCTTCAACACAATCAGGGCTTTCCTCCCGGGAATGAGGGAGCAGAGTGTTGGTGAGAATGGACGTCGTGGAACAGTCGTTACTTTTGGAAGCATCGGCTCTTGGAGCGGCGGCGCGACATTCTCTGTCTACTCCATGGCCAAAGCCTGCATGTCTTCTCTCGCAGAATCTCTACGCGAGGAACTTGCGCCTTTCAACATCCTCGCTTCAGTCGTTGAACCAGGATATTTCCGCACGAGCTTCCTCAACCCTGGCGTCAAGGTGGTTACCAAGAACCGCATGGATGTTTACAATGATGAGAAGACGCCTACGGGTATGACGCGCCAGGCTTTGGTAGCGACAGACAATAATCAGCCTGGAGATGTGAAGAAGGGAACAAAGGTCATTGTGGAGATTCTGACGGGGACAGGTGTTGGAAAGGGAAGGGAAGTGCCTGTGAGGATTATTCTCGGTAGTGACGCGGATGCGTTTATTCGGGGCAAGATTGGTGAGGCGCTGAAGATTCTGGATGATTGGAAGAGTGTGACTGTGAGCACAGATCACACAGAGTAGGGGCATTAAGAGATTCAGGACACTGCAGAACCAAGATATTTCAGATTAATATATATTCCCTCGACCATGAAGTCAATAGCAGTCTAGTGAATAGTAGAAACGTTGGCCTCTTGAGTCTTAGGGTATATAAATAAGTAGTCTAAGTCTAAGTAAGCTGGCCTGATAATTTTATCTCTTATAATGTGGCATCATAAACCTTAGGCAGGCCGACATTGTTACAAACCAATGATGAATAAAGTTAGTAGTCTTTTGTCTATTTAACACCACTCTTCCCTTGCCATGGCTTGTGATCCTGCTTCTTTACACATACTTTCACACATACGTAAAAACAAACAGACACAAGCAATACACACACGCAATACACACGCGCAATCGCAGAGACAGGCAGACACAACAGCATACAGATCCACAAACAAGCCTCGATTGCTATGGCTGCGACCTCTCAACCGCTGCCGCGGCCTCTCTTCGTGTATGGAACACTTTGAGCGTTGCCCCTTCTTGCTTGGGCGTTGACCGGAGACGCTGCAAAGACCAGCGCTGTGGCAGACTCGGTGCGCCCAGCCAAGGTCCACGGCTATGCAAGATATTCCATCCACCATTGCGACTATCATGCAGTCATTAATAAGGATGGCCACGAGGTTGACGGGTACGTTCTTCTTCTGAAGACCAAGTCGCAGAGGAAGAAGCTCGACGACTTTGAGGGTGAGGCCTATACACCTACGGCTGCCCTCGCGACACTCGATGACGGGACCACCATCGAAGCAGATATTTATCTCTGGGATGGTAATCCAGAGTCTCTGTCTACGGAGCTGGGCTGGGATCTAGACACTTTTATCAAAGAAAGACTGCAAAATTGGCTAGACCTCTTTGAAGGCATGGAGTTGGTCGGGGAATCCGATACAGATTGATGCCATGGATGGCTGGGCCATCTTGATTGCAACTTCAGCCTCAGGGGCCCAGTACCTGGATTCATCTATTTCGCAGGCATTCGAACGGTACGGCTTGCTTATTTCTCTATAGTAGGGTATTAATAGTACCCAAGTATGGTACGACAAGGTGGTCACCTACTTTTTGACTCTCGAGTCTGCCACGAGCACGTGATCTGTTCAGAAGCAACGTAAAATATTCATTGATCTCAACTGCCCCTCCCGCACCTGAATTCTTTCCCTTCTTTCATTTCCTTTCACACCTCCTTGACTACTTCAGCGGTCGCATTCGGAATCCTACAAAATGGATGAATGAGGACACCGGGCCCCCAAGACCCCAGGCTCTTGACGAGGCAGGGCTCTCGAGGTCTGAAGTCGCAATCAAAGACGCAGCCGCAGTTCGACGAAAACCAGCCTTGGGTGCCCGCAAGTCTTCGAACTGTTTGCTCTATTCCTGAAACGATCAAGACACGAGGGCAGTTAAACTTGCATCCCGGCGAAGAGGGATTCCTCACTGGAGAGAGTCCGGACGGGCTATGGGTGGTTGCAACTTTCAAACGAGAGGGCCACGAAGAGGCGATCAATGGTAGGTGTCTGCAACGCCATTAGTTGACGTGAGCTGATCAAACCGTTCAGATTTGGTCCAGGAACCGAAATAAGGACGCCCCCTACCGATCGCTGCAGGATAAGCTAAATGATCGGCCCCCGACAATGAATCAGACAGCAAACGTTCCACCTGGACCCTCCATGGACACATACGTCCGGCACCAGGAGAAACTTCCAAAGGAACATAGGGCCACTCCGATCCCGTGGTCTCTCGAGCAGACTTGTCGATACAGTTTTCAATCACCCCAGCTTTCACGGAACAATCGAAACTGTTATTGATGGCTTCACTCAACCAGCCCGACAGCTGATGTCAGAGGGCAAGTTTACCCTACATGATCTGCTTAGCCTACGACCCATTACGGCCTCCTACCCGACCAGTAATTTCCAAGGAATTTATGTTCGAATCTATACAAACATGGCAGACTTCGATCCGAATGTCGTGGGTGTATACGTTGGTCAATCTCAAATCTCACTTTGAGGGCGGCAACAAGACCATGATGGCAATACCGATGACTTGCAAAACAAGAGTCCGCATTACAACATTGCTCGGCGGACTTCCGAAAACTGCCGCCACGCCATGCCGATTATCCTATTCGATCGCACCCAGACTCTTGACTCGATCTGGATGTCGTTGGTGTTTGCGTCGGTCATCATCGCCCTTTATTTTCTACCTCAGTCACATATCTACTGGCCTCAGGGTGTCGGAAATATCGGCTGCGGGAAGCATAAGGGATGATATTTGTAGGCTGGTTTATGCTACTTAGACTAGACCTTTAGACTAATGTTTTTATCTCAAGGCTTATGAGGATGATCTTACCCTTGATCCCTGTGGCGAATATCTGTCAGCGTAATAAGCATGATTATAGCGTCGGATTCGGCTAGTCAAGCTGTCCAGGCCATGGTCAGATGACATGTCTTTTGGGTTTGCAAGAAATAATTACAATAATCAGCCGTATACCTATTTCCTAATCGAGTCAGCATCGGACCCCGACATTAGACCGGCGGAAACTCCGGATAGTAAGCACGGAGGATCAAGATTAATAAGTCTACAAATATTTGAAATAAAGATAAAAGAGGATTGTCCTGCAGCTAGCTCAAGTTGTTTAATTATTAAATAATTTACTACATCATTCAACCCGTTACAAAACAACATGTCAGAATACAGCCCATTGGCGATAGGCCTCAAGGTCTTTTCAATCTTCTCCATGGCTACAAGTACAGCAGATGTCATTGCCGGACACAAAGCTCTCATCCCAGCCTCCGAACGAGCTCTACTGCCGAAATCAACACTCTCTGTGGTGGACAACCAACTGCGTTTCCTAGGAGCGGCATGGGGAGGATACGGGGCACTCCTGTGGTGGGCCAGCAATGATCTCCAAGCGAGACAGGCTCCTCTTGCAGTACTTGGAGCTGTTATGTTTATTGCTGGTATCGGTCGGGCCGCTTCGGGTTTGACTCTTGGTTGGGGAGCACCGTGGCTCAAAGTTGCTGCGGGCATCGAGCTCGTTTTCCCACCTCTGATTTACCTGTTTGGGTTCTAAATGAGATGTGCTTGGCAGAAGAAGATGAAATGGGCCGAAAGATTCACTCACTCAACTCTAGAGCTGCATTGGGATCAGAACTTGGAGTGGTTCACTCAGTCGCTACACTCTCAGATTTCTTTGGATAGATCAGTCACACAGATGGAAAGAAAAATACCAACCAGATTTTACTCTCCCCCATTGAACGAAGATCCCTTTTGTGATACTATGTGCAACATTGGTGAGATCATGAGCAGGAACCTCAAACACGTAGTAAGAGACTGTATGACAAGGTGGTTATTGCCGAGCCTCTGGGGTGGTACTGGTCGGAGCATCTCCCCCCTTTTTAACCCAGAAAGAATAACTCGCCAGCGAAGTAGGACAAGGCAAGACGCGTATAAGTGACCAAAGATACACGGATAAAGACCAGCCTTTATGCAATGATCAAGCCAACCAACTCAGTCAGTTGGCGAGCTACATGATGGTCATACTGTTAGAAGATATTGAATCATCCGTGTAACTCGGTGGTACAAGGGAGCAGATTGGAGAGCGGCTTCGACTGCTCGGTCGTGCCTTACTTCACCCCAGTACCTTCCCAAGTAGCGCCCCAAGTCTTTCCGACACTTCCTTCCACATCACCGTTGACTACCACCAGTCTCTAAGAGAACCCTAACTCAACTTGAACAAACCCTTTCTTGAACTCTTTGGCAATCCCTCATCATGGAAGCAGGTGGTCTCGCATTAGGGGCTGTCTCCCTCGTCAGCCTTATCAAAGATTGTGTCGATCTCTACTCTATGTTCAAGTCGGCACAGAACTTGGATAAAGATATAGTCGCACTGGAGATCAAGCTAGAAATCGAGAAAACCTTGTTTTTCAAGTGGCCGGAGAGAGTTGGCTTGTTCAGGCAAGACCAAGAGGAAGCCATATTCAGCGACGCACGAACTCGAGATGTTGTCATGGGCATCTTGAAGAAGATCCGCGATTTATTTAGTGATGGAGACACGCTGCAAAACACCTATGGACTGCAGAGTATCGTCTCTACAGATAAATACGGCATAGACATGCACATGCTATCAAACGACAGTCCTGCGTGTATCAGCCAGTTTCGGCAAACACAAATATTTGAGGACTTTCGGAGATTGAACTTAAGAGACGCCTTTTCAGGAAATCGTTCATCAAAGCTTGTCAACATTGCCAAGAAAGTCAATTGGGTTATCGGCGACAAAGAAAAGTTCAATCGTCTCATTGCGGATCTCTCATACTTCAACAAGAGACTGATCGAGTTGACTCCTGGATCTACATCTTTGGGCGCGGAAGACCTTCATCATATTCGCAGCATCCCGAAATTAGACGAGATCGCGGAAGCATTACAAAACAATCAGTCTCATCAAGAAGTAGTCATCGAAGCCCGGTCGAATGCCATACAGTCTCGCGTACTGGATTGTCTCTGGTTCCGATGGCAAGACGATCGAAGACTTACAGTCAAAGATGCCCACACAAAGACATTCTCATGGGTTCTTGACCCGGAATCCGAGAATGACACATGGGGACATCTTCCGACATGGCTGAAAGGCGGCTCTGGGATATACTGGCTCCAAGGCAAGGCTGGAAGTGGGAAATCGACATTAATGAAGTTTCTTCATGACGATGAGCGTACGCAAGAGTATCTCAAACACTGGGCTGATGAATCGGAACTCATATTTGCAAGTTTCTTCTTCTACGCCCAAGGCCAGTCTGAGCAGAAATCCCAAGTTGGATTGCTGAGGAGTCTCCTCCACCAGGTACTGAATCACGATCCTACTCTGACGAAAACTGTCCTTCCAAATGACTGGAGAGAGGCATGTCGTGACTACCAGAGGAAGGCTGAAGATCTATCGATACCTTCCGTGGCGGAAATGACGAAGGCATTGAAAGACATATGTAAATTGTTTCAAGTCACCAAGAAGATGTTTTTTCTTATCGATGGCTTAGACGAATATGACGGCGACGACATCGACGTCGCTGAATTCATCTCTGAACTTGGAGAAGTATCGAATGTCAAAGTACTCGTTTCAAGCAGACCTCATTCTACCTTCTTCAGAGCTTTCAAAGAATCGCCCAGCATGGACCTCCCACGATTGACAAAGCGGGATATTGTTTCTTACGTTGATGACACTGTTGGCTGTCACCCCTACATGAAAGATCTTTCTGTCATGGATCCGAATGCAGCAAATTCAATAGTCACGTCCCTCGTCGAAAGAGCTTCTGGCGTATTCCTCTGGGTCGTCCTAGTCTGTCGATCTGTTGTCGAGGGCTGTGATGAATATGAAACAACTTCAGACCTTCAAGCACGCGTTGACGAATCTCCTAGAGAGGTGGAGGAGTTATTGAATCATATCATCGAGACAATTCAACCACGCTGGCAAGATGAAGCGATGAAGATCATGCACCTCGTGTACACAAATAAAACTTGCTCAACTCTCATTCCTATATTCGGTCTGCACCTTATTTGCGAGCAAGGTTACAGATCAGACATACATTCGTCAGAAATCAGAGCTTGGGGGGCCATATACAAGAGAGGAAACCGAATCGAGATGCAGCATAATGGAAGCAAGGCTTCGAAGCAGATGCCGTGGTCTCATCGAAGTAAAACGCGTTTCGGAGATCCTGGACACAAGTCGGTTTGATTGGTTTAATACCGGAGATGACGGATATGACAATAGGCTGTCTGTTCGCAATTGTACCGTGAAATTCATGCACCGAACCGTCTATGACCTTTTTTCGCAACAGGTTGTCTTTAAACGCCATTTCGGAAACATTATAGCACAAGGCTTCAATAGTTACTTTGTCTTGTGTAACCTCTGGTGTCAACTCGCCGCCACATGCCATAAACACCAGTTATGCAGACTACCGCATGCTGAAAGCAAGCCCTGCTTACGGATGAGTTGTTTGCATTACGCTCGTCTGATTATTCGTCGCGGAAGTAGTCATAGATGCACACCAGATATCCTTCTACATTGCGTTTCGAGGATCCAATATGTCTGTGGAATGTTCCTACACGATGAGTTTTTTCGCCGTACAAAATATGTTCTACATGATTGGAAATGTCGAAACTATTACAGCGATATGTCAGCCGTTGTCGCTATAGCTGCGGAATGTGCATTGCATAAAGTAATCCGCTTTGTGTACGAGAGTAATGTCTCTCTACATCATCTTTTGTATCAGCCACTGGATCTAGACTCACTGGAAAGTTGCCAGAATGAAAAAAAAACAAGAAGCAGGAAGTCCTGACTATCAAAAAGATGAATTTTATTACAAAATTAAGACCGAGAAAGGGGCTCAAACCGTTAAATCCCCTCTAGCGTTTCATTGTTTGTTGTTGCCCTTTCTACGCGAAGCTTGTAGTTATGTGCACTTTTTCAGAGGAGATTTGGACCGATTCCGAGCGATTGAGTTCATACTCGAAAACGACAGCCTTGACGCACGTGAGAGTAAGGCGCTTCTGGACGGATTTGATGTCCTTTGTGACCAACAAGGGGAGCACTGCCCTGAAACTTGGAAAGATATCCAAGTGTTCATTCATTCCCGTCTTGGGTGATAGTTTAGTAACAGAGGTGAAAATTAAATGGCGTCCATTCAAGAATAGACCTTGACTTTAAGCTTCTTGCACCTCATTTCTTTCATATATATGGGGTTTGATATTGCTATCAACTTTACTCTGGCAATTAAGCAGAGCTCCAGACACGACATGTCTACATGTAGTTCCAAGTGATCTGCGAAACCCCATCCTCAATCCTAGCAAGAACCTTGAAAGCAGCCACAGACAAGTCCAAATAGTTCTCATCAATACCACCATCTGTTGAATCCACAACAGTTACTTCAACCCATCTCTGCGCAGGAGTCTCAATATAAATCTTCTTTCCACAGAGACTCATGTCGAATCTACGCTTGTCGAGAGCCACGACAAGTTCACCATCACGGTAGACTTGTCCACATTTACCAGGAGATTCGCCTGGGTAGTAGTACGATGCGAAGCCCTTGTATTTTTCCGTAGTGACTGGAGTTTTTATGGTCGTCGTTTGCGTGGGTTGGGATTGTTTGTCTGTAGTTTTCGCTTGTGTTTCTTGGACGACGGTTGCTGGGACAGGTGGTCCTACGAAGACGGGTGGCTTCACAACGGGGCGTGTTTTGACTCCTCGAGCGTCAAGGTTGGGCGATGGTGTCGCAACGACGCCAGGAACACCGACAGCCAAAGCGACGAGGGCAGTAGATATTTTGGAGAAATGCATTTTGGAGGGCAGGCAAATTGGCTCGCAAAACTGATGCCAGAAAGAAGAGGAAACCGGAATACTTATAGAAAGGCCCCAAGCCCTCATCGAAGCTATCGTAAGAAGCTAATCGGACTATCGAAAACTAACACTTAAGCATGCTATGTGGCTCAGCTAGGCTTATAACTATTAGCTAAAATACGCCAAGTCATCTCGATTGCCAGGTTTCCCCCTGAACTATCTCAGCCACCATATTTTACATCTAGGGCTGAAATTCCAGTTTCAGTGACGAGCAACATGCAACTCGATCTTGATTCTATTATTAGACCCAGGTTCAGCTCTTCCAACATGGTGGTCTAACCAGATAGCATGTGTCCTAAATTATTTCGGAATAAGAATATGCTTAATTGTTGCTTTACATTGCTTCATGAAACCTTTAATTCTCCAATAGATCACACGACGCCATTAGCGTGTACTGAATGATAAGTGATTGATATCACGGCATATCTGAAGCAATACCTGGTTTATAAGTACAAAACCTGATTCTATTAAACCAAGAGTATAAAAAGACGCTTTCGAGTGACGGAAACTCTTAGTAAGTGTAGTGGAACCTCGGGTTGTGCTCTCCCAACTCCTCAGCCTCTTCCTCAGTCAAGCCCTGAATTCTCCAATCCTCCTTGCCCTCATCCTTTCTCTTGTTCTGTCTTCGGAACCACGCCCAAAAGGCAAGGTAGATGAGTGAAGACATGGCCACCAAAGCCATAGACACAGCATGACCTTTGATGAATTGAGGGCCCTCGTATGTTTTGTACAACTACTAATGTCAGTGAGAGCTTTATCCCAGGCGGAGGAGTAACTCACAAATGGAGCTGGGATACCTGCAGAGTTACCGATGGTAAGCTGCAGACCGGTTGCAACAGTTCTCTTTCCATATCGAGGGTTGTTACTGGGAAGCCAAGCAAGAGGCAGTCCAACAATGACATACAGTCCCATCGCAGCAAGGCAACATCCAAAGTACTTTACCCCAGATGGTGCTGTACTAACGAGAATGGCATATCCGACAGTACAAACAAGACCAAGGGCAACAGTGAAAACAGCTCGTCGCTGTGTTCTGTCAGAGAACCACGCAACAACGATGTACGTAATAGCGCCGATTGCATAGCAAGGAATAGTAAGAGCCTGAACCTGCGCAGTGTTCCAATCGCCCAGTCCACGGATAATAGTAGGCAAGAAAGTGCTGTAGCCGTAAAGAATTGTGTCACCACCGAACTGCCCAATACAGAAGAGCCAAATCTTCCAGTCTTTCAGACCAGCGTAGACATCTTCTTTGTGCATCTGGCTGGAGGATTTGGTGTGTCCGACTTGTCGTCGCATACGCGCATCGATGAGTTCGCGTTCGGCGATGGTGAGATAGTGTGCCGAGTCAGGGTCGTCTGCGAGCCAGAACCAAACTGCTATTCCGAGAATGAATGTGGGAATGCCTTCGATGATGATGATCCAGCGCCAGCCGCGAAGACCTGCGACGCCGTCCATGTGGCCGATGCCATAGGCTAAAAGTCCACCGAGGGATCCTGCTATGGCTGCGCTGACGAAGAGATAACCGATTCGGAGGGCGTATTCCTTTTTCGTATAAAACACTGACTGAGTTAGTTTGGGTTGTTATGGAGGACTGGGAGGATTACTTGTGAGGTAGATGGCGAGACCAGGGAAAAGGCCGCCTTCAAGAGCACCCAAGATAACACGGCATGCGATCAAACCCTTGAAATCTTGTACTATTCCAGTCAAAGTAGCCACGATGCCCCATGAAACAGTGATGAAAGAGATCCATCTAGAAGGCGTGAATTTCTTGATGACGAGGTTGGATGGTAACTCGCTTGCGATATATGTGACGAATCTACCACAATGTTAGACATATTTCACGTCGATTCATGATGCAACTCACAAGACGGAAACTGCAAGTTGATACTAAATATCCAAGTTAGTCGAGTTCTCTTCAAACTTCAGTGAAACATACCTGATCTCCCACCAGCCCAAGGTCCTCCTCCATACCATAAAGTCTCGCATTTCCAATATTAACACGATCCAGAAAACTGAGTAGATACAAAAGCATAACAGGCGGAACAATCCACATGTCGAGTTTTCTCAAGAGCGCCTTTTCAGCTTCTGGATCGATGTAGACATCATCTTGTCCAGTGGCGCGCTGCTCTTCAATCTCCTTGTCAGGAAGGACATCAACAGGTTTGGAGGTCATTGTGGCGAATTATGTCACAACTCAAAAGAACGATGAGATGGATGGGACGAAGAGAAAACAGAAAGAAGAGGGTCTCTCCATTTAAGAACCCATGCAGCTGCGCTTATCTCCGCACACGGTCAAGTCTTGTTAGACTACCCCGGGAATTGTATCTCTGCTGATGACCCCAGAATCTGGAGATAATGCCAACAGGGTTTACGTAGGGATCGGCGAGGTGACTTGCCTAGTGCGGGATCGGCTTGTGAGGGGTTTACCGTTGGGTTTGCCGACTGTGCATGAATCGCGTACTCGGCAACTCAAAAGTTGCCGGGTTGATCTAGATAACGTCTCATTATAGAGTAGCAATCTCCAATTCGGGTGATATTATCCTGGGGAGTAACCGGCTGTGGTTTGAAATTGCCGCATAGACTTTGAATGAGAGATGAATCGAGCATTGGGTATCTTGGATAGTGTAATCATCAATTGCTATGTTTGTCCATGATAAATTGGCTGACGACCTTCAAATATGATGAAGTTCAGTATTCTCATCCATGCCAATGTTCTGCCTTTCGCACTTCTGACATTCTAATCTACCCATAGTTCGTCACTCCTACTGTGACAGTAACTGGAGAAGGTTTTATCACGTCCATGTCTGTAACGGTAACTTCAACTGTCTCGTAATCGGTGACGGTAAAATACTCCACGTCAGTAACAATCTCAGTCTCGAGATCAGTCTCCAACGATGTAGCTACATCGGTAGCGTAGATGATGTTGTGGTTCGTGACATGGACGCTATTGACTTTAGTAACAGTCACCATCGTGACGTGGGTAACCGTGACAGTAACGGGCTGAGTAACCGTAATAATCTGGTGATTATTAACAGTCAAGGTGTTGTAATCTGTTTTTGTTGTTGTCTTGAAGTCGGTCAAAGTGACGGTCCTATGAGAGGTGACGGTGATGTATTTCTTTGTCTTGTAGTAGACGTTGGTAAATCTCGTGACTGTATGTGTGGCCGGCTTTGCATTCACAGTCAATGTGGTCGGAGAAGCTGGCTTGTTGTTGATCTGACATGAACATGCACTGCTCACATCGCCAGCACCTTTAAGTGGCAAATATTCTGGGACCGTTTTGTCGACCCGCGCAGCTCGCTTTTTAGGCTTGAAGGCAGAGTTAGTTATGTGTAACATTTATAGGCTGGTTAAAAGTACCTTTGTTAACGCAGGGCATACTAGATCGGAAACACTCCAGTCTGTAGTGGTCAGGGTTCTGGATAACCAGACATTTCTAAATATTGTCAACACCCCATAGGAGACTCCGTTTTCATCCATAAAAGCAAGGGTTTACTTACGTCAGGGCACTAAGGCACATGCATCCGATATTATGATACCCAAAGCTCAGAGCTTCAGGTTTGGTTGCACAGAATGTCTTGCATCTGGTAAAGGTTTGCACACCGGCCAGGTTAGCAATTACATACATCTGAGGTAATTTGTTGTGATGAGCACCACAGTTGTATTCTAAGTAGCGTCAGTTAGATGATATTTAAGACGAACATAATGCAGGTGGATCTCACCGACTGATACTGTCGTTGTGTCAGCATCCGCTCTGTTTAAAGTCAGTTCCCACTTGCTCCTAGGCTCAATGTCGATGTCTTACGTGCTACTGTGATAGATGTTAGCCGCCGATCATCACTGAAGTGATTATAATAGATACTCACGTCACAGTGACCGTGGTTGGATCTTCTTTTGTGAGCTGCGTAGTGCTAATGCTTGTGACATCCTTAGTAGACGTAGTGTAGACAGTAGCCGTGACAGTCATGGTAACATGCCGAGTCACATGTTCTGTCAATTCAGCTACGTCGGTTTCAGTCACTGGAGCTGTGTCTGTACCCGTCACATCATCTATCTGCGTGCCTGTCTCCATCTCGGTCTCTAAATCGGTAACAGTGGCAATATTTGTTTTTGTGAGCGTTATGGAGGCTGTCTTCGTCACTTTGGCCCTGACGGCATGGTGGACTATAAACTGAACCTTCTGGACAGCAACTAGTCGGGTCGACTTGGTTACCCATCTCGTTGCAGTGGTGCTAGCAAGCGGCGTGACGGTTGAAGTTTTGGTAATTTGAAGGTATGTCGAACAGAAAGCGGATCCGTCTGCCTTGTTACTTCTAAGCGCTTTGAGGTCTTGGTCGCTATCGCTGCAGACTAAATCGTACTTGAATTAGTCGAGAGCTTCCTCCGGTAGGTTGATGATATCTAGAGGTCCCCATACCCATTGCTCTTTTGTCCAAGCCATAGTCAGTCGGTGATGTTCTGGCGACACCAATTAACAATGATACCAGTATTGACTTTAACCCAAACATTTTTCACGTATTGAAGCAAACGAAATGCGTGGAACATCCCCAGACAACAATGGCCAGAACAGAGATCAACTATATACCATCTCGCCAAAAGACTGAGACTTAATATGTGCTTCATCAGCCTTTTGTCTCAATAGTCCAACATTCCGGTTCATCTAGACTCAGCTCTCAGTTCATGGATAATCCAGATCAGTCGGCAACCCCGGATTAATAGCAATAGTTTCTAACGGTTATTCCAAAACGGCAGTATGTGGCTTGCATTACTCTTAATGAGGAGCACATCCCGTAAGGCGTTTTTAGTGGCTTTTTAAGTTGGTCAAATATTGAAAAGAAAGCTCGTCTTGAATTTTGACTACATCAAACGACTTGAATCTCACTAGACACAACTACTTTAGTTTGAATCACGGACGCTATTGACACATTATTGAGACCTCTTTCCAATGGAGTGAGATGTGGGACTATCAGTAAAGTTTTCAGCCTAATAGATCTACAAAAATTCAGAGCCCGCTGATAGCTGATTCGAATGATATCAATTCCAGTATAATCTCAGTATGCATGGTAGGATCTCGGAGATATTGATTGCATGTTTCCATTCATTGTGGATATGATAAGCTAGATATACCAACCCAGTGAGATAAGAAACGCACGGTTTCACTGTCATCATCCATCTAATCTTGTGATATCGCTTACCGAGTCATGCCGAGATCGGTAACCAAGATTGCGACATTCTATCTAAACAAAAACTGATCTTCAATCTCTGAAGCAAACTCTTTCAGCGTCCCATCCTCTGCAAAAAGCACATCCAGCCACTGAACCTGATTCCCGTCCAAAAAGCTCCCAATAAGCGGGTTACCTAGAATATCCACATCATTATAATCGACCACCCCAGTATTACACTCCGTGTCCATGCTCATCGGCGTTTGAAAAGGCTGGTTTTGACCAGACGAATCGAGATTTTCATTCGGTGAAGGTGGTCTTGTAGTTGGCGGTACACCATCTAAGCGGCCCGTTGCTCTGAGAGTCGAAACTCGAGTTTGGATATGTGATAGCCTCTCGCAAAAATCCACGGCTGGAATATTCCCGTCGTTTTTAAGAGAGCGCAAAACGCTGAGTAGTGTCTCGAGATGATCAGAGTTCACGGCCGTCGGTTTCATAACGGCTGACATGATGAGGATCATTGCTGCTGAAAAGATGTGATGTGCATCCCAGTATCCAAACGTAGCAATGCTACCATCTAGGAACAATCCTTCGACGATGCGACTCGATGCCTGTGCAGCATTGACACAGCTTTCGGCAAGGGCCAGTGTGATGGATGAAACATTTTGTCGAGGTGCAGCGTCGTCTCTTGGTTTGGTGCCCAGTTGGAATTGTGTCTTGAATAGATGTAGTAGAACAGGGCGCGTTGTTTGTATGATGCATTGGTAATATGCCAGATGAAGACTTGCCACGGGTCTAGGAGTTCCGCGCTCTTTGACGCGCATATCGGTTCGTAATTCGTCGTGCCATTCTCGAAGCTGCTTCAGTATACCATGTACTTGATGGATATAGAGACCATTCGTAGCTTTCGGTATGCCGTAGATGTGTGTCACTAATCTCGTTAGCCCCGCAAAGGTATTTGGAGAAAGACTCACGGATGTTTCCAATAATTCTCGCCAGCTTAATATTTGTAATAAGATTTTGCGGATCCAGAAACTCGGCCATCTCATCCTTCGTCAAACCCTCCTGGCTCGGCATCTCCACGTCTATATCTTCGTCTCTGACTGTAATGGGCTGACCCAGCTTGGACGCAGAGAAACGATCGAAAAAGTACAAAACCCACCATGTCCGTGTTCGGCTTTCTCGTTCGACTGGTGTAAGGGTTGTGTGTCGCGATGCAGATCTGTGCATGCCGAGACTTTGGGCTAGGCGCATGGCGATGCCGCTGTAGCAGTATGCTGTTCGGATGCGGCCCAGCACATTAGAAGCCCAGGCCTGTCAAATGTTAGCGAGTGCAATTGGAAGAGATAGAATACTTACTAGCAGTGTGAGAACTTCCACTTGCATCAAAGACGGCTCTTCGTAGTAGTCTTGATTCTCTTGTAGTAGACTCACTGCCCTCACGTAATAATTCGTACCCGGCACCCTATTATTATCCCCGACGCCTCTTCGGTGGGTGTATATTTCCCCCAAAGCCATGAGAGCGTAGAACTTGCAGAGCCACAGCGACGAAGGGACCATTTCTCTTCGATACACCGCATCAATCTCCTTCATAAAGGTGACCTCGAGAAACAAAGGGTGGTAATTCCCAATGAAACGTCGAGCCACGTTCAGAAGTAACTTGACATGCATCCGTTCTGGAAACTCTGATCCTTGTGCTGCGGGTAGCTTTGCATATGTGCTGAGCTTGTGGTAATTCGATAGACCAGCTGTTGAAGGCGTATATGTGTCGTCGAGACATGACAAGAGTCGGTTGCTAAAGGCAGCACATGACGCTTCGCCTATGAAACCTGGTTCGGAGGAACGTTCTTGGATGGGCTTTTCGGGTTGTCTATCGAAGAGCGGATTAAAAAGATTACTCTCTTCTTTTGAGAGTGACGGTGGATCGTAGTCATTTTGAGAATGACTGTCGAGGGGAGTAAAGGCTGGTTCGGTCTCTGGTGTTTGGTTGTGGCTTGCAATGGCTTGCAGTTTTCGACTATCGTCTTCCAGTTTTTTGAGGTAACTAGCCAAGAGTAAATATTAGCATAGTTTCAATATACATTTATAAACTCGAGGGTCTACCTTTCAGAAACTGGAATCTTGCGCTCCTTGTTGGCGGGAAACTCACATTCGCCCGCCCTACCTGTAGAACTACACGACTGACACGGCTTGTCACCAGAACACTTGATCTTTTGAGAATGACATCTATGACAACTAATAACAATCAGACTCAATCACTGATAATCAAGGGATTTTTCCTCACGCAGCTAAAAGTCTTCTTGGACGTCTCGTGCTCATTTCGATGATCCTCGGTAAAGTGATTGAGTAATGAAATGGTTCCCAAGGCCTGGGGACCTGCGGGTCTGAATCTGATGGACAGTCCGGGGTAGCGACTTATTTCCTTCTTTTTGGGAACGTTGATGATGCCGAGTGGAGATGTTGTCGGCAAGTTACAAGTTGCCGGTTGTGATAAATCGGCTTCACTAAAACTTGCCGATGAGTAATCAGCATCGGAACCAATGGCCCGTGTTTGGTTCGGCAGGCACTGAATCCACTGACTTACACTACCCCAGACTCTCTACTATAATACAAACATCTTGAAGCCAAACAGATCAACATGCAATTCATTCACCTCATTCACTCTTACATTCTCTCTTCGATACCCCCTTAGTCTTTTTATTCCTTCAAAATGTCATCTCAAGGCATCCGCATCGCTATCGACCGTGGTGGCACATTCACAGACGCCTGGGCTCAAGTCCCTGGTCGACAAGAGCACATCGTCTTCAAGATTCTTTCTGTTTGCCCAGATGAATACGACGACGCACCTACAGAATGTATCCGACAAATTCTAGAAAATGCGCTGGAAACCACAATACCAAAGGGCTCGCTACTGGACCTTGACCCCATCGAGTCTATCCGCATGGGAACAACAGTCGCTACGAATGCACTCCTTGAAAGAAAGGGTGATCGCGTAGCTTTCCTCGCCACAAAGGGATTCAGAGATGTTCTCCTCATCGGAAATCAAGCAAGACCAGATCTGTTTGATCTTTCTGTCAGGCGCCTTGAGCAACTCTACGAAACTGTTGTGGAAGTCGACGAGCGTGTCACTATTGAAGGCGCAAGCGAAGCACCTTCAAATGGTCCCATCGATGTATCCTCAGATCCAGCTCTCGTCGTTGGCCAAACTGGTGAAGTCGTGCGAATCATGAAGAAGCCAGACCTCGACGCTGTCCGTGTCGATCTCGAAACTCTCAAGACACAAGGCTTCAAGAACATCGCCATCGGTCTCATGCACTCCTACACATACCCCGACCACGAGCTACAAGTCACCAAGCTCGCTGAGGAAATGGGCTTCAAAGTCTCTGCCTCTTCCGTCCTCCAATCCATGGCCAAGTACGTGCCTCGAAGTCAATCCGCCGTCGCAGATGCATATCTCACGCCGATGACGTTTGCGTACCTTGATGGTTTCAGAAAGAACTTCAAGGGACAATTAGAGGATGAAAGCGCCAACAAGCTTCTCATCTGTCAGTCCGACGGTGGTCTCACAAGCTGGTCCAAGTTCACCGGACTAAGAGGCGTTCTCAGTGGTCCTGCTGGAGGTGTCGTCGGCTTGTCCCGAACATGCTACGATGACGCCGACGGTACACCAGTTCTTGGCTTCGACATGGGCGGCACAAGTACAGATGTCGCTCGATACTCTGGCGCTCTGGAGCACATCTTTGAGAGCACCATCGCCGAAGTCACAATCCAGACCCCCCAGCTCGACATCAACACAGTCGCTGCAGGTGGTGGCTCCATCTTGGCCTGGGAGAACGGACTACTCAAAGTCGGACCAAGCAGTGCCGGTGCCAATCCTGGTCCTGCATGCTACGGTCGAGGAGGTCCATTGACAGTCACAGATGCCAACTTTCTGCTTGGCCGAATCATTCCCGACTTTTTCCCTCGACGACTAGACCGCGAGATTGTCCGAGAAAAGTTTGCTACTTTGACAGAAACAGTCAACAAGGAAAAGGATGGCGGCGAACCTTTTACGCCCGAGACACTGGCCCTCGGATTCCTCTCTATTGCCAACGCTACCATGACTCGACCTATTCGAACATTGAGCGAAGGTCGTGGATATGGTGCTTCAAGTCACAACCTTGGATCTTTCGGTGGCGCAGGTGGTCAACACGCTGTTTTCATTGCCCGAGATCTTGGTATCAAGCGAGCGATTATTCCCTGCTACTCCAGTATCCTTTCTGCCTACGGCATGGCCCTCGCCGACGTCGTAGTAGAGAACCAAGAACCCTCCGCCATTACCTTTTCCGAACAGGTCGTCCCCGAGATTAAAGCCCGCTTGGAGTCTCTCTCTTCCAAAGGCTCTCAAGGTCTTGAGTCGCAGGGTTTCGATGCTGCGTCCACTGAGCACGAGTACTTTCTCAACATGCGCTACCAGGGAAGCGACACTTCTCTCATGATCTCTGTGTCAGGAAACGTCGCTGAGGCGGATGCTGCTTTTACGGCGAGACATACACAAGAGTTTGGCTTCTCCCAGTCTCGCGACATTCTTATCGACGACGTTCGTGTTCGAAGCGTGGGCAAGTCGCGTGTTCTCAACATCTCAAGTCCCTTTGAGGAACTGAAAAAGTACAAATCCGATGGTCTGACTCCCGTTCCCACTCCCATCTTTGCTCGAAAGATCTTCTTTGAGACTCATGGTTGGACCGAGACTCCTGTTTACGAGCTCAAGTCCATGAGTCCAGGTGTACACATCACAGGTCCAGCCATGATCATCGACAAGACACAGACCATCGTGCTAGACCATCTCAGCAAGGGTGTTATCCTTCCAGAACACGTCATTCTCGAGGTCGACAAGGCGGAGAAGCAGAATGTCGCAACCGAGACTGTCGACCCTGTTACGCTGAGTGTCTTTGGACATCGCTTCATGACTGTCGCTGAACAGATGGGTCATACCATGGAAAAGACGTCCATCTCTGTCAACATCAAGGAGAGACTAGATTACTCATGCGCCATCTTTTCTGCCGATGGAGGTCTTGTGGCGAATGCACCACACGTTCCCAGTCATCTTGGTTCCATGAGCACTGCCATCGCCTACCAAGCGAAGCGATACAAAGCTGGTGAGCTCAAGCCAGGCGATGTCATCATCAGCAACCACCCTCAAGCAGGCGGTACTCACCTTCCCGACATCACCACCATCACACCAGTTTTCGACGATGAAGAGAATCCCAAGGAGATTATCTTTTTCGTTGCCAACCGTGGACATCACGCCGACATTGGTGGTATCGTCCCTGGTTCCATGCCTCCCAACTCGACGGAACTCTGGCAAGAAGGCGCCGCAATTGAATCATTCAAGATGATTGACCAAGGTGTCTTTGACGAAGCTGGTCTCATCAAGCATCTCTACGAAGACCCCGCTTCGTTCCCTGGTTGCAGTGGCACACGTACCCTCACCGAGAATATTGCCGACCTCAAAGCTGCAGTGGCTTCTAACCAAAAGGGTATCGAGCTGATTCGATCTCTGATCAAGGAGTTTACTTGGCCTGTTGTCCAGCTATACATGCATGCTATCCAGGACAACGCTGCGCAATCTGTGAGAGATCTGCTGAAACAAATTGCTGCCAAGTATGAGGATGGTGTTCTTGAGGCGACAGAGTACAACGACGATGGTATTCCGTTCAAGCTCAAGGTCACAATTGATAAGGCGACTGGTGAAGCGGTCTTTGACTTTACTGGTACTGGTCCTGAGCACTCTGGTAACCTAAATGCACCTCCCACCTGCTCCTACTCTGTCATCATGGTAAGTCTTAATACCCAGTTCTAGAACATCAGCTAACATATCCAGTACTGCCTTCGATCAATGATCAGCACCGACATCCCTCTTAACCAAGGCTGCCTCAAACCCATCAAAGTCATATGCCCCGACAACACCATCCTCTCGCCCTCCCCCACAGCAGCCACCGTAGGCTGCACAACCGAAACATCCCAAAAGGTAGCCGATCTCGTCCTGCGCGCCTTCAACGCCGCAGCAGCCTCCCAAGGAACCATGAACAACCTCAGTTTCGGCTGCGGAGGCACCGATCCCGTCACAGGCGAAGTAACAAAGGGTTTCGGCTACTACGAGACCATCTGCGGCGGTGCAGGCGCAGGACTAGGATGGCATGGTGCAAGTGCTGTGCACACTCACATGACAAACACACGTATCACAGACCCTGAGATTCTCGAGAAGCGATATCCCGTTATTCTCCACGAATTCTCCATCCGTAAGGGTAGTGGTGGTGAAGGAAAATGGCGCGGAGGAGATGGCTGTGTTCGAGACATGGAATTCCGCATGCCGCTCCAAGTTTCTGTTCTTACAGATCGAAGAGTCACGGCGCCGTATGGCCTCGAGGGAGGAGGCGAGGGACAGAGAGGACAGAATATTTGGGTTCGAAAGGATCCAGTGATAGGAACTACGAGACAGGTGTCGCTGGGGCCGAGAAAGACTTCGCATTTTGGAGTGGGTGATAGGGTGATTATCCTTACGCCTGGTGGTGGAGGTTATGGGTCTGCTTTGGAGAGGGCGGATGAAGAAGTGGTGAAGAGGGATGCAAGGGCGTTTTTGACGAATGGTAGTTTAGGAGTTAGACATAGTATTGCTACTGGTAATTAAGCAGAAACAGAATAGGATAGCAAATGAATCTAGGACTTTTTGTATAGAAGCCGTGTCATATCTCCTGCTCTCATTTTCTCTTTTCCTTGCAGGACCTCGTGAAGCCTCACTATTCGGACTCCTCGCAACATGTCATATTCAGTCCAAGCCTCGATTAACAGTCTCTACACCAATCCCTTTATATGAATCATAAGAGATGAAATAAGTAGGTAAGCTTATGCTACTTATATTACACTGCTTAGGCTATATAGCTTTACGGCCTAGAGCTATCATCTGTACCACTCATACACTCACCTCCGTCTCCCTCCAACAGATTAAAACGTATGGATCTGACTCTTCTCAAACCCAATCTCTTTCAAAACTCCCCTTCCTCCAACAAGTGCCTTCTCCATCTCCGTAGGTCCACAAACAAAAACCTTTGTATCCCTCCCCACACCCCCAAGCACCTCTTCCAACAACGCCTTATCAACCCTTCCCTTCCTCAACTCCGACCCTTGCTTAGGATTACTAACAGTATACTTGACTTCAAACCTCTCAGGAAACTCCTTCGCGAAGCCATCAAGCTCCGTCTTTAGCAAAACATCTTCATCAGACCTCGCTCCAAAGATAAACGTCATGCGAGTCTTTTCTGCAGGGTCGCGAAGGATGCCCTGGGCGAGATTGAAGAGTGGTGTTATGCCGCAGCCGCCTGCTATGAGGGTTATGTGAGGGAAGTCGTTGGTCTTCCATGCTGGTTTTAGGGGGAGGGATGTGAAGGAGAGGGTGTCGCCTGGTTGGAGGGAGTGGAGATAGGTGCTGCCTTGGCCTTTGGGGTATTTCTTGACGAGAAGATCCATGTATCCTGGTTCATCTGGGGGTGTTAGTTACCTCTGTCTTATATATGTAGATGGAGATCTTACCTGATGGCGAGATTGGGGTATATGGTCGAGGTCTGGGTAAGTATGATCCCTCAGGCCAAGTAATCGTCAACAAAGCCGCTATAACTAAATTAGCATTCAAACCAGACTCATCTTGGACAACATACATGCTAATGGAAGTCCAGTAGTGGCAGTTTCCTGTGGCAGCTTAAACCGCAACCGTTTTGTATCATGAGACTCATACTCGGAACTATGCAACGGCAACTTGACCGAAGCAAATGCGCCGCTAAAGATCTTTTGAGGAGAAGGTGACTCTGCCGACGCTGTGCTAAACATCATTTTGGAAATGATGCTGACGCCAATTGCGCTGGCTGTTATGGTTGCGAGTAGAGGAACTGGCCGGGATAGGGATGTCCGAAGAGCCATGATGTGTAAGAGAAGTGACTGATGAATTGTTGAATCGATTGGTGTGTTTATCCAGTAGACTTTTATTTCTTATATATAATTTCATTATCGTTCATTTTCGGTCTTCGCTATAATTTATCGTATTGCTTGTCCGGCTGACGGTCTTCGGCCTTGCTGAATTGTCCGACAATCGACCCACTCCGGATCCGACTTTATTAAAGTGTCTCGAATCCTTCTCGGCTTCGGGATATTCATCCAGTCTCTAATAATTCCCAAGACTAGGAATAACAGTTCTTAGCATGCAATCATAAATCAGTGTTTCTTCAGAAATCTGCGACATTTCATGGCATAATAGTGAATCATCAAAAGTCTGTCATAATGTTGCACTATTCCTCCAGTTCTATGTAGATGGTATCAAATCCAACCTCTCATCAACATCCCTCGCAACATCAATCGCCCTCCTCAAAACATCCTTCTCTCCACTCGATAACTCACTAACTATCTTTCCAGTCATACAACTCATGTCCTTCTTACTCCCACCCTTGTGCCACGTCTGATCAATCATCCAATGCGTCGCAACTTCGAATTCCGTCTGGTTAACGGCCTTGTTCTTAAGTAAACCACCGTTGTACCAGAGCAGTTTATCGTCTTGGTCCACGTGTGCTATTACAAAGCTACACACACTGGCTTCTTCTTTCTGTTTGTCTTCGTCTTTCAGCCAGCCCACGATACCACCGTAGTGCGGCGAAAAGGAATACTTTGACCCTGTCGCCTCGAATCCAATCCACCAACTCTCCTTATCACCGTACGTAATCTTGTACGTGACTTCATTCCTCACTCTATCCGAGTTCTGCCATCCAATGTGTATCAAACCAAGCAGGACATCCAGTCTCGACTTGTCAACCACCACAATCCCCGAGTCTCCCTCTTCAGAATAGCGTTCTGTCCACACAAGCGATTTCTCAGTTTCAGGACTGGGGTGCTTGATCTGATCGTGCCACCAATCCTGTCGATCAGGAAACCCATTCTTCCAGAGGAGTCTGTCGTGGAAGAGTAGCGCCCCCGTCTCGTTGAAGCGGTCCTGTTCGAGGAGTCTCTGTGGGTCTTGGAAGAACACGGCGTCTGCGTCGAGAAGAATGACTTTCTCGTAATGACTTGCCAAGGCAGCGAACGGTTTTATCGCCCATCCTCCATCTGCAAGCTTGAGCGTGGCATCGTTGAAGACAGTGAGGACGTCTAGCATCTCGATCTTTACACCGTTGGCTGCTTGTTGAATCTTTTTTCTTCCCTGGGCAGACAAGTCGTTGTCTCCAGCGTATACGACCTGGATAGGGAGGGATGTATTGTGGACTTGTGTTAAAGATGCGATAAGATGGCATGCAAATCGAAGGGTTTTTTCGCCGGTAGGAATCACAATTCCAGCTGGTATTTTGTTGCCTTTCGGGATGCTCGTTGTTTCGTATGGTATACCAAGTCGGTCGTATATATTGGCCAGCGGCGGCGAAACACCATTCTTCGAATTGAGCCATGGAAACAAATGCTCGATCTGGTTTCCAACGAGCTCTGCTGTCTCGCGCGTCTCATTTCCATCATGGCTCTCCAATTCGTCAATCCACGTTCTTAACAATTGGGTTCTCTGTCCCAGTTCTCCGAATATCTCTTTTGGCGTATCGTTCAACGGGTAGTCCACAAAGTACTGTGCACCGAGTCTAATAGACTCTAGACTCTTTAGCCTGGAGGTATCCTTATATGTATATATCTTTTGGGGCGGCTTCGGAGTATAAAAGGGAACATCGCTGTAGCTGTAGTAAGCAGCGACGAGAAGCCAGACGAAGATGACAACTGCCGTGATCTTTACAGACTTTGCGCCGAGCGATTGAAAGGTAAACATGAGGAACTAAGGTTGGAGAAATCCATAGCAACCACGGTAGTAAATAGTTGACTTGAGAATGAATACTTATTTATTAATAAATGTCCGTCATGCCTGGTGACGGATTTCCATTCCATTAATTGCTTCTTAGTGCTGTGATTCAAGATAGCGACTAGATAAGGGACGCTATGCACTGAAATAGGTAGTCCAGGCACCGATCAACTGTTTGAACACGGGACTTAGGGGCTGAACAGCACTAAAATTAGCAGCTTGCGTACGTCAACCCGTCAGGGCGCAGCCGCCACATTACGGTTTAAGTCGGAAAGGATTCAGTGCCAAGAGATCAGGATCAGTATGCATTGTTGATCAAGTCATTATTACCTTATGAAATGCTAGTGGTAACTTTGTTCCTTGTCTAGCATTAACCCTATGTCATTGTTGTGCCACTGAAATAATGAAGCTATCATGAGCGCCGTAGATATAAAGCAGAAGCAGACATTGACTGCTGAAAACATAAGGGATGAAATTATTAGGTCATCTTATGACACTTAGACTACACTCTTTAGGCTATTTATTTTTGTACCCTAAGACTTAGGAGACCAACTATTCTACTGTTCTACCCGTCAGACACGTTAGATAATGAAGCCATCATGAGCCCCAAAGCACAAAGTAGCACCAAACAGCTAATTAAAAATTCTGAATATTTATACTTGATATACCTCCGTAACTTCATCACTCTCCATTAAGTCCAACACTTGGCATCACCTTCTAAAGTCCTTCTCCTCATCCAGCCAAGACGATGAAAGCCCAAGCCCCGCCCCCGCTAACGTCAGAGCCTCAACCTCATTTCACCACAACATCATCTCCCAACGTCATCAACTTTATCTCTAAACTCTAACAACTCCATCTAAAATGCCCAACGATCTCGACAGATCTCTCCTCGATCGCCTAAACGCCCTACGAGGCAAAAGCGCAGGGCCCGAGAAACCCGTATCAACAGAGTACATCTACCTCCACCCTCACATAATTCACAAACTGACACTCCTTCAGAATAAAAGTCGATCTTATTGAAAGAAAAAAGACTCCTACTCGTGAAGATACGCTCGCTGCTCGTCTCAAGTCCTTGCGAGAACGCAGCAATGAACCGTCTTCACCTGTAGCCAAACCAGCTTCAGAGTCATCAAAGCCCAAGCCTCAACCTGAAAAGACATCACAAAAGGAACCCCCTAAAGAAGATGACGAGGATGAATCAATGTTCCAGACGGATGACCAAACTCTGGAGGAGCTACTAGGCGATGTTCAGCCAGAAGAAGGCTTCAGCGCTGAACCAGACGACGCACAAGTCAAAGCCCTTCTAGAACAACTCGCAGATGCCATACCAAAAGACACAGACGAAAAACAAGATGACTCGGATGATTCAGACGGAGAAGCCATGAACAAAGACGTCGACCAAGTCATCGCCCGCTTTCGCGATGAGGTAGAAGTAGAAGCTGCTCTCGCCAAGACGAAATCGCCAGAACCAGAGTCTGACTCTGAACCCAATGAGACAGAGTCTAAAGAGACAGACTTTACACTTCCAGAAGTCCCCTCTGATCTCAACGATATGCCCATCTCAGCTCGTGCAGGTAGCGCAGATATAGACGACATAACCGCCCGTCTCGCTGCCCTGCGCGCCCCATCCCCAGACGCAGAATCATCCTTCGCTTTACCATCAGTCCCCACATCCAAACCCTCAGGAAAGCCGGTAAACCGTTTGACTACGCGCACAAACTACACCGATGACGACGTGGATAACTGGTGTACCGTCTGTCTTGAGGATGCGACGCTACGATGTCCCGGGTGCGACGACGACGTTTACTGCACGCGATGCTGGTACGAGATGCATCGAGGACCGCAGGCTGGGTTCGACGAAAGAAGTCACAAAGCAGTGCAATTCACAAAAGATAAAAAGACGGAGAAGAAGGAAAAGAAAAAGGTAGCACTGGGAGCGTGACGAAACTCATTCAAGCAAAAACTCATAGCTATTCTTTTAAACATGTGCTTGTAAAGACAGATACCCAAATATACCAATCAACGCAAACTCCGAACCATCAATTGTTGCGCTTCCAAAACAAACATCCATCAATCTGAACTAATCCGACTATATACGTGAAACCAATCAAGCAGCGGATTGCGATCCGTTGCCGTTATTCGTATCGTTTCCTGAGCTGCCGACCTTTCCTCTGACGTCCTGCCAGGTAGCACCAAAGCGTCTACCAGTAGACGCGAGAAGGCTTTCTTCTTCATCTACCTCGGCTTCCTCGTCAATTTGAGAGAGGTCGAGCTTGGGTGTGCGGAAAAGGGCTGTGACAAAGACAACAAGGAACACACCAAGGAAGGCAAACTGGGCCCAAAAGTCAACCAGACCAAAGAATGGCCATGTGATGGTGATGCGGTTGAGGAACGTTGACATCACTGACGGTGTGCAGACATCCTTAGCATGCTGGTACTTGAGTGCTTCGGAACAAGCGTGGATCATGTCTTTGTGGCCGCTGCAGTCGGGTTGCTCTCCGGGATGAGCAGGCTCGTTGGTACAGAAAGTCTGAGTTCCATAGATGGAGTATTGAGGTGCGACAAGCATGGCGATACCGTAGTTCATAGCCAAAATGATCAATCCCAGCATGACAGTGGCAATCAGAAGAGCCTGAGGTGCTGTCCTGCCCTTGCGAATCTGGAAGATGCGGACCCAGAGGAATCGGATGCCCACGGTTGCAATTCCCGAGATAGAGCTGCTGAAGAAGAACAACACAAGTAGAGCCATCAGGATATAGTCGACAGGGAACGCCTTGGCGGCCTTGACAAAGATAAAGTTCATGGGCTGGAAAACATGGATCTGACCCAGGATGTAACCGCACTTTTGCTTGCAGACCGAGTTCTTGGCCTTGTCAATGCCGGTGATGAGCATAGACACCCAGATGACAACAGAAAGGAGCATTAAAAAGATTCCACCGATGAGCTTGATAGGGCGAAAGACGGCGCACACCCTGATCCAAGCCTGGTAGACCTTGCTGCGTCCTTCACCTTGAGCTTCAGATGCGAGTCTCTCACGTCGGACCAATGTCTGTTCTTCTCGGACCAGGGCATCCAACTCTCGTTGATCCTTTCGGGACATTTCCTCTTGCCGGCCGGCGTTACGCATCTCGATCTGTCGCTGGCGTTCACGGTTCTGTTCCAGCTGGGTAGTGGTTGACTGATGGAGTTGAGGAGCCGAGATCGATGGCGAAGCCTTGATGAAGGAAATGGGAAGAAGAGCGAGACCAGCACCAGTATACACGACGTACAGCAGTGTGCCCATTGTGAGCAGGAGACCCAGGGCAAAAGTCAAGGCCTTTTCACCATGGTTTTGAGCAACGAGCTTCTTGAAGTAGTCGAGATCCCAGTGAGACTGAGAGCTGTCACCAGCGGCAGGGACAAAGAAGCCTAGCAGAAACAAAACCACGACGAAGGCGACGAAGAAGAGGGTGTACTTGGCTGCGGCCAGGAAGCGGCTGCCTAGCGTTCGACCCTCCTCCTCTACCTCGATCTCGTCGTACTCCTCATGCCAAAAGTAGGCAAAGGGAATAACGATGAGACAGAGGATGGCATCGAAACTGTATAAGCTGTAGTAGACGACCTTGAGTGTGTAGAGGATACTGTCGACACGTTCGGGGGTGGCCCAGTCCTTCTTGGCACCAAGTGCGGCGGACGTAGTGGCAGAGACGAGAGCGATATCGACGGGCAGTAACAAAACCGTTGCGAGTAGCGAGGTCAAACTGACAATAGCGACGATGCTGACGACTGCCGATCGTTCACGGGGAGTCTGCCATGTAAATGTGGTGATGATGGCAGCAATCAAGCAGAGGCCTACGGCGACTGCATAAGCGACCCAGATCAAACTGGTCTGGACGAGGCCTGCGTGGGCCATGATGAAGTCGGTAGCGATGCTGGATTAACGATTGTTTAAACAAAGATCAACAATGCAGTTGTAGAGTGAAGCCACTAGACCAGGTCGCGACCGTGGCGGATGTTGGTGGCAGATCACGGGGATTTAAAGGGAGATCTATCAAGCGAGGGTGACGTCGGAATCAATCGGTGTAGCAACGTGATTCGTTCTACTCAATCAGAGAAGAGGAACTTGGGAAGAAAACAAGATTCGATCGTCGATTGTTTAGCTCAAAGCTCGACCTCAAGCAGTTGATGTTTCGTGACGCAATCTATACGCTAGCGTTGCGCAAGTGGGAATTTCAGATGCCTGTAGTTTTAGAGATGTTCACTGGCGCCGCTGTACAGGGGCTATGCCGGAGAATGGGTCACTAAGCTCAGGCATGAAGGACGAAATTAGTAGGTCAGTTTATGACATTTAGGTCATACTCTTAGTCAATTTATTTTTGTAGCCTAAAGCTTAGGGGCCACCACTAGAGGCTCCCCCGGAGACGGGTCACTAATAATCCGTCCGAAGCTCAAGCTCTACTCTTTTGGGTCAATTCAATACAATCCATCGCGAAACCGTAACAACGGTCAAACAACCCAATTCCTCTCTCCCAGCCACAAAAGAATGGTCTCGCTGAAATGCAGGCCTACACCGAGCTCGCGGCTCCCTCAGCTGTCACGCACTCCTTGACCGCCTCCCTCACTTCGGCTACAGCAAACAATCTCGTTGTCGCAAAGGGCTCCCTACTCCAAATCTTTACTACAAAGGCCATATCCGCCGAATTCGATCCCGAGAACCAGCAAGCCCTCCCAACAAAGCCCGAACCTGAATTTGATCACCGCGCAAACGATGACGATGGCCTTGAATCTTCGTTTCTTGGCGGCGAGACAATGATTGTCAAGACCGACCGCACAAACAACACAAAGCTAGTCCTTGTCGCAGAGCTTCCTCTTTCCGGTGCCGTCACAGGTCTCGCCAAGGTCAAGACCAAACACTCAAAATGCGGAGGCGAAGCTTTGTTGATAGCGTACAAGGCTGCCAAGCTGTGCATGGCCGTATGGGACCCTGAGAAGAGTACCCTGGAGACCATCTCCATCCACTACTACGAAAAAGAGGAGCTACATGGTGCACCATGGGAGGTTTCTTTTGACGAGTATGCGAATTACCTCGAGGCTGATCCCGGCAGTCGATGCGCTGCCTTTCAATTCGGCTCGCGCAACATTGCAATCCTCCCGTTTCGACAGGCGGAAGAAGACTTGGAGATGGATGATTGGGATGAGGATCTCGACGGGCCACGACCTGTCAAGGAGACTACTACAGTCGCCAATGGAGATAGCGACACAGTAGAACCACCGTATACACCATCTTTTGTCCTCCGTCTGCCGCTGCTTGATCCCAGTCTGCTTCATCCGGTGCACTTTGCTTTTTTGCATGAGTATAGAGAACCGACATTTGGTATTTTGTCGTCCAGCCAAGAACGCGCGCACTCCCTGGGTCAGAAGGATCATCTTACGTACAAGGTGTTTACGCTAGACCTGCAACAACGAGCTTCAACGACTATTTTGTCAGTTACCGATCTTCCTCGAGATTTATTCAAGATTCTCGCTTTGCCGGCGCCAGTTGGTGGTGCTTTGCTCATCGGAGAGAACGAGTTGATCCATGTTGATCAGTCGGGCAAAGCCAATGGTGTTGCTGTGAACTCAATGGCGCGACAGATTACATCGTTTAGCTTGACAGATCAAGCGGACTTGAACCTACGGCTGGAGCACTGTGTTGTTGAGCAACTGCATATCGAAAACGGCGAGCTGTTATTGGTTCTCAACGATGGCCAGATTGGTATAGTTTCGTTCCTCATCGATGGTAGAACAGTCTCTGGACTGAGCGTCAAGATGGTCACAGACGAAAACGGAGGCAATGTCCTCAAGAGCCGAGCATCCACAGCATCCAAGCTTGGAAAGAATACCTTTTTTGTTGGCAGTGAGATGGGCGACTCTGTAGTTTTGGGGTGGACAAGGAAAATGGGACAAGAAAAGAGACGGAAACCTCGTCTGATTGATACAGACATTGCGCTTGACGTGGACGAGTTGGATCTTGAAGATGACGATGACGAGGATGATGATCTTTACGGTACAGAGTCTGCGGCTGCAAAGCCAGCTCAGGCACTCAACGGAAGTGGCAGATCAGGCGAATTGAGCTTCCGCATACACGATACACTGCTCAGTATTGCACCCATCAAGGATCTGACTCCTGGAAAGACATCATTCCTTCCCGACAGCGAAGAGATGACTCTGTCGGATGGTGTTGTGTCGGATCTTCATCTTGCATGCATTGTCGGTCGAGGAAAGGCTGGATCCCTAGCCATTCTCAACCGTAACATCCAGCCTAAGATCATTGGACGATTCGAGTTTCCAGAGGCCCGAGGATTCTGGACCATGTCTGTCAAGAAACCACTACCTAAAGCGCTTGGAGGAAGTGCTGGTGTTGGTGATGAGTATGAGGCTTTTGGACAACACGATAAGTATATGATTGTGGCAAAGGTCGATCTCGACGGTTACGAGACATCAGACGTGTATGCCCTTACAGGAGCAGGATTCGAAACTCTTAAAGAAACCGAGTTCGACCCTGCGGCTGGGTTTACTGTGGAGGCTGGAACGATGGGAAAGCAGATGAGAATCATTCAGGTTCTCAAGTCTGAGGTTCGATCCTATGATGGAGGTGAGTTTTTTGTCGCAGTGATTACTGCACATACTAACTGTTTTAGATCTCGGACTTACTCAGATTCTGCCCATGCTCGACGAAGAGACCGGCGCGGAACCAAGAGTCACAAGCGCCAGCATTGTTGATCCCTACCTGCTTCTCATCCGCGACGACAGCAGTCTTTTACTAGCACAGATCGACAGCAACAATGAACTCGAAGAGGTGGAAAAGATGGATGCTGCACTGCAGAACACAAAGTGGCATGCTGGATGTCTGTATGCTGATACAAAGGGCGCTTTCCAACTCCATGCCAGTGACAAGGGTGAGACCGAAAAGATTATGATGTTTCTGCTCAGCTCTACTGGTGCGCTACATGTAAGTATTCACCTTTGCTCTAATTTTCAGCTACTGACTTGACAGGTGTACGCTCTCCCTGATCTCTCAAAGCCCGTCTACGTTGCTGAAGGTCTCTCTTATGTGCCTCCTCATTTATCAGCCGATTACACCCTACGACGAGGTTTGGCAAAGGAGACTCTGCGCGAGATCTTGGTAGCCGACCTAGGCGACACCATTTCCCAATCCCCATATCTCATCCTCCGCAACCAAACAGACGACCTCACCATCTACGAACCCATCCGTCACGTCAGACCAGGCGGCGAAAGCAACCTATCTGCCGCCCTCAGCTTCAAAAAGACGTCCAACGTAACATTAGCCACAACACCAGCTCAAACAGAAGACGACGAAGTCGAGCAACCCCGTTTCATGCCTATGCGAAGATGTGCCAACATCAACGGCTACAGCACCGTCTTCCTCCCCGGCTCCTCGCCAAGCTTCGTACTCAAGTCCAGCAAGAGTATCCCCCGCGTCATCGGTCTTCAAGGCCTCGGTATCCGCGGTATGAGCTCATTCCACACAGAGGGTTGCGATCGTGGCTTCATATACGCAGACGACAAGGGCATTGCGCGCGTCACTCAGTTTCCCTCTGACACCAACTTTACTGAGCTTGGCATCTCGGTCAAGAAAGTCCCCCTTGGGTCTGACGTTCGCGGCATCGCATACCATCAACCCACCGGTGCATACATCGCAGGCTGCATGACAAGCGAACCCTTTGAACTTCCCAAAGACGATGACTATCACAAGGAGTGGGCTAAAGAAACACTCTCTTTCCCTCCAACCATGCCCCGCGGCGTCTTGAAGCTCATCAGCCCCATCACCTGGACCGTCATCCACGACATCGAGCTCGAGTCCTGCGAATCAATCGAGTGCATGAAAACTCTCCACCTCGAAGTCTCAGAAGACACAAAGGAGCGTCGCTTCCTCGTCGCAGTCGGCACAGCCGTGTCAAAGGGCGAAGACCTACCCATCCGCGGCCGCGTCCACGTCTACGACATCGTAACCGTCATCCCCGAGCCCGGCAAGCCAGAAACAAACAGACGTCTAAAAGCCATCGCCCGCGAAGACATTCCCCGCGGCGGCGTCACAGCTATCTCCGAAATCGGAACCCAGGGCCTCATGCTTGTCGCCCAGGGCCAAAAGTGCATGGTCAGAGGTCTCAAGGAGGACGGATCTTTGCTACCTGTCGCTTTTCTGGATATGAGCTGCCATGTTTCTAGCGCGCGCGAACTCTCACGCACGGGTCTTTGTTTCATGGCTGATGCGTTTAAGGGTGTCTGGTTTGCGGGTTACACGGAGGAGCCGTATACTTTCAAGGTCTTGGGTAAGAGCCATGGCCGGTTACCAGTTGTGGTGGCGGATTTTCTTCCAGACGGCGATGATCTTGCTATTGTTGCTGCGGATGTAGATGGTGATTTGCACATTCTCGAGTTCAACCCCGAGCGTAAGTCCAAAACCCTCCTACCAATAAACTATACTAACAAAATACAGACCCCAAATCTCTTCAAGGCCATCTCCTTCTCCACCGCACATCCTTCTCCGTCTCTCCCAACCCACCATCCACCACACGTCTCCTCCCACGTACAACACCACCCAGCCACCCAACCCCCCAAGACCCTCCTCACGTTTTACTTCTCGCATCCTCCTCCGGCCACCTATCCAGCCTGATTCCTCTCCCCGAGACAACATACCGCCGTTTGCTATCTGTAACGAACCAGCTCCTCCCCGCCCTGACACCACACGGCGGCTTAAACGCCAAAGCCCATCGTTTACCCGTTGGTACACGAACAGTGGGCGTCGAAGCAGCGGGTGGAAGAGCGATTGTTGATGGAGCTGTGCTGGCAAGGTGGGCTGAGTTGAGCGCTGCAAAGAGGGCTGAGATTGCTGGTAAGGGCGGGTATGATGGTGTTGAGGAGCTGAGAGAAGAGTTGGAGGGTGTGTTGGGATGGAGCGGTATGTCTTACTTTTAGTTTATACGGTGAATAGAGGCATGGATGAGTAGTTTAATACTGGGGAAGTCACAATAGAATTATGTTACAATAAAGCACATTCATCATGCTACAAACTGAATACAATAGAACTATGTTACAAGAAACACTTCTCTGTTGCTATAAATACTGTGATTTTATGGGCACAACTCAGCTGTATTCTAGACTGCACATGTCTGTCTATCAGCATCTCAAAAGCAAGCAGGTAAAAAACATTCTTTTTCCGAACCGTTTACCAAGAATCATATCAGTAGTTTGTATCCGATACATATATAACACCCAATCCATCAATGTATACGCGGTATCATCTCATTCCATCCATCAACGTATAGACATGCGGTATCATTCCAATCCCAGCGCGTTAAAAACCTTCGCCAAAACTCTCAACGCCATCCAAAGCTTAATAAAACAAAATACACATTTTAGAGCAGTTTACTGAACCTCGCCAACTTTCTTGCGTCGAATGCTGCCGAAACGCTTTCGCAGACCGTCGCTCAATTTGTGACGACCTGTAGAGTTGTTGCGACGAATGTCGGTGCCGTTTGAGTACTCTGGGGTTGTTCGAGGGCTCTCGCTGAAGCTTCTGTTGTGGGTAAAGGCAGGGCGCTGGCTGGTTCCCATGTTGGAAGAGAGTTCATACTCGGCGGGTCCACCACGATTGCGCTTGTGCTCCTTGAGGTCCTTTTCATAGGTGTAAGAGGGCTCACCCTTGCCTTTGAGGTCATCAGGATGGTATTGCTGTCAAAGTTAGTAAAAGTCCTTAAATCTGTCTCGTAAATACTTACAATGCCATCCCAACGCTTGTATGCACCACCCATGGCGTCGGGTTCCCTCATGAGATCAGCACCCTCCTCATAGTTGATGGTGTTTCCACTAAAGTCCCGCTCGCCGCTGGGAATGACGGCAGTACCCTGAAGAGGCATCTTTTTCTTGAGGGAGTCTTGAATGTTTTCTCTTGGGGTCGCACGGAGAGCTTCTCGGTTAGACTCCTCTACAGCGGCGACGGGCGAGTACTTTTTGTTGCGATTGCGGCTTGCGAGAGTTGCGTCATAGGGACCGCCATGATGATAGGTTCCACCAATAGTATCAAGAGCGTCAATGGTGTCAGTCATGGGCATTTGCTTGCGTCGCAGGTGAGGGGCGCGATCAGCTGCGCGAGCCTCCTTTCTAAGGATGTCGAGGGGACGGTGAGACATGTCGCCTGGGTATCTTTGGCTCAGTGAGCGTTGACGAGAGACTCCGCAGTTGCTGGCGCTAAAGCTGCGGTTGTGCTGAACCTGAGGTCGGTTGCGATGGGCAGGAACTCGAGCGCTGGCTGAACGGTTGACGGATGAAATGTTGAACGGGTTGTTGGACTCTGCCGGGCCAGGAGGAGAGTTTGGGGGAGAGATCGAGACCGAGGGGACAGATGATTGACGTCGCGAAGCTGCAGCGTCGGAGAAGGGGTTGGAAGAGTGGAAGCTGTCGCGAGTTGGACTGGCAGATGTGGGAGGAGTAGGATAGCTTCCGTGACGATGCTTATGGCTTCTATGCTTGTTTTTGTTCTCGGATTGGTCTTTGGAGTGGTCTTTGCTTGAAGATGAGTTGGAGCTCTCAAGAGAATAGCTGCGGAATTGAGCTGAAAGGTTGCCAATGCCGGTGTCTTGGTTTGGTTCAGGTTCGTTTAATGGATCAAGCAGATAAGCCTTGGCCTAGGAATGAGTGTTAGACGATGATTAAATAGAGTGATGAGTGGTGTGTTTTTTTAGAACGTCATCAGGCTTGCGTGTACTTTGGGCTGTGGCATGACCCAATACCCAAGTAAGCATGGTTGGTTACTTGGCTTGCATCAAGAAACGGCCAAGCAGCCGCCAATCTTTGTGATCGACATTGACGCAAGGCGACCAACGCAGGGGACATAGCGATAAGGGTCTTTTTCTGACGTCTTTTCTTCCATCACTGAAGAGTATTGGGATGACGTTGGTTTAGGGAGCGGACCCTGAAGCGCTTGAACCAAGGAACGAACAAAAGAATGGGCCATGATGGTGGGAGACAAGGGTATCACTTTAGCTCAGGTAAGGGTCCAAAACTTACCCATTGCTTGTCACTGGTGTCCGTCATGGTGGCGACGGGCTGTTTGTTTCGAGTTGCGCAAAGTCGTTGTCGTTTTGTCAGTGGTCGAAGAATGAAGCGATTCGATTGTAGTTGCGATGCTGCGGTACGATGTAATGCGGTGCGATACGGACAGATGTGATGATTGCTCTTTCTTGGGACTTGCGATGCAATGTCTATTCGTGAATGTACTTTGTTCCGCGACAGAGATGTTGTCGGTGTAAGACAGTAGAGGGTAGGATGGAAGAAACAGAAGAAATAAAACGGTGGGATGGATGGGAGGACATGCAGCCTCTTTATTTAGGGAAGGCACGGCATGGCACCCACCATGATCCCAAAAGGAAAAAAGAGAAGCTCTCCATTTTCTAGCTGCTCTAGGACCCGGAGTCTAGGTACATACGCAAGGTAAGGCACAGTTCCTGGGTTGTATGGATGTAGATCTTGAGTTAGAGCGGTCTCGTCCCCCCTCCATCCCCATCATGCGCCCATTCACAATCCTCCCATAGCGGGGTGAGCAAAGCTCCCGTGATGCGGATTCTAATTCTAGCCGCTTCATCTGTCGACGCTATCGACGCCTCGTTCAACGGATGGGACTGAACTCAAGCGCCTTACAAGTCCCTTGCAGTCAAATTGTCTAAACGGGAGTGCCGAAGTCGGTACTAACGTTACATGGAGAAGTGAGAAGCTACAGTACATACATACCTCTAGGTTTGGTGTGGCAGTTGTCACATCCACCAACTGACCGGGCTCTACATTAGCTAGGTCCCGCATGTCAATCCTCAGTCATTCGCGTCCCTCAGTCATGTCTCGCCCATTGTGAGCCGATCCCCTTTTGTCTGGTCGTGTCTTCCAATCGCGGCAGGCTCGGAAGGTAGACAACGTCAGCCAACACGAGGTCTAAGCTCAACAATAGACAACTGGCATGTATAGCAGACAGACATACTATAGCATGAAGAAAGAAAAAAAAAAAACAGCAAGGAGAGCCTCGTCAGTTTGTCGGGTCCGGTCAGGTGAGCATTAATGCAGCCATGCACAGGGTCCAGGTCTAAGCTCTCTCGCTACTGCTTGTAGGGACCTGGCCTGACCAGACCAAGCCTGGACGTTTTAGTCCGACGGCGTTGTTCTCCAATCGAGTCACTTTCCATCGCAGAGGCTAAATTAAAAGTTGGGATACAGTAACGCTCGCTTCCCCCCGAAACGGGTGACAGCTGGCAGACCCTCTCTAGGCTGAATGAATGCTCAGTGGATATAAACAGACCGCTATTAAACGGTTATGCATTGTTCACGATAAGTATTTACATTAACATTAATTGTCGAAACACAATCTGTATTTTTCTCATTGTGCTGTCTGTAATATCACATCCAAATCTTGCTTGTGCGGCCCGCAACTGACGCAACGAATAAGCCATGACGTCCCATTGCTACCCTATTCCAATTGATCAGCAACAGCAGATATCGGATCTTGCCATGACAAACCTTTCAACGTCGGTCCAGGCTAGTGACCTGTATTTTTATCAGCAAATAGCATCAGACATGCCTACTGATAAAGAGACTAATGAACAATCGTCATCATCAGAGTTTCAGCCGCTTTACTGACAACCACCGTTACTGACCCCACTACGGGAATAATTGCCGCGCACTCTCAGCCATGATCAAACGCGCACTCCAGACGCGCAGACAACAAAGGGCCGTTTACCCGTCTGAACAACTAATAAAAAACACCATTACAAATTACGTCTATATGACGTACAGCTCTACGGAATAATGGCTCTCGTCGACTACTCTTCCTCCGGATCCGAGTCGGAACCCGATACGCAACCTGTCAAACGCCGTAAAGCAGTTGACGGCTCGTCCCGGAGTACAGACGGAGATGGTGCTTCGGGTGCTTCTTCTATGCCGCCCTTGCCTGATACCTTTCATGATCTGTATGCTTCCACTGTTCGACAGAGTGTCGTTGATGATCCGAGTCTGCACCAGGGCCGAAAGCGTCATAATCCCCATGTAGTTGGCAACTGGCCCAGTCATGTATACACAGAGTGTGAGTTGTCGTACATGAGACCCATTGAACGCACAGCTAATTCATCAGGGCATCCATCTACCGAACAGCATGGACTTCTCACCACTCTCATCGCCGACATTGAAGAACATGTGTCGAGTGACACCAAGCTCTTTAATTTCCTGACAAGCGATCTGGGATCACCTCTACCACTTCACATCAGCCTATCTCGTCCGCTATCACTCACAACAAGCGCAAAAGACGAGTTCCTAGATAAGATAACAGAAACCTTCAACAGCAGCGGCATCGCACCCTTCACCGTCAAGCCTCAGAGCCTCGCATGGTTTAGATCGCCAGACTCGGACCGCACGTTTCTTATCCTTCGGGTTGCAAGCGGTCCCGACACCAAGCCTTTGAACCCAGAACTCACCAGCTTGCTATTACGGAGCAACTCGGTAGCAGCACAGTTTGGACTACCCTCGTTATATGCACGATCTCCAGACGAGCCGGTCGGGGGTGCGTTCCACGTCTCCATCGGGTGGACATTTCATTTACCAGGGGATGACATGTCGCTCAAGACGCTGCGACTCTTTAAACAATCCAAGTTTGACGATATACGCAAGTGGGAGATTAGCGTGCCAGGTGTCAAGGTCAAGATTGGAAATGTCGTGAATCACATTGCGCTAAAGACAGGTCGAAGCGGTGCACCCAAGTCGACATCTTTTCTCAAGTCGTGATATTCCATTGTACGTCATTGACTGCAGAGGTTCATTAGGTATTGCCGAACTGTCCGAGCAAGCCGGAACATTTGACAGAGATAATTCAGAATATCGGGGTCAATGAGACTTGCGGATTGCTATGCCACCAGCGACCATTCCCGACTTGAAACCTTGTTGGGTCTAATAAGAAGAAATAGTTGCGAATCGGAGCTTGTGGACGAAACGCACATGTGAGCGCAACTTTAAGCGGATTGTTCGGAGGTGAAAAGCAAATGCAGTGACATCATATGACGTGGCATCGATTGAAGAGAGGGAATCGAGAGCTGAGAAGAGGGTACAGCAGCTGAACGTCATGGAATGCAAGATGAGGCCATTCTACAGACTCACTCTGCCTTGGTACCTAGGGTAGCTGTCGACTGAGCAGAGTTGAGGGATGAATGAGACTGCAAGAGACACGGGAAGATGATGATAAGACAAATGTAAAATGTGGGAGCCACGTGCTTTGATCTCAACGGTTTTGCATCTCGGTTTAATGAGAATAAAAACCTGGTATCAGAGAGAAGAATGCTGTGTGATTATTTGATGTTATTTTGTGCTTTATCTGAGTGTACTTGTTGCTGCAACATAATTGGTGGTGTCTCACGATTTCTAAAGTCTAATATCGACTTGATTCTGTAAAATGCACCTGAGATCAAGGGTGTTGAGGATGAGGCTGATAACGGTGGTCGTGGAATTGTTTTGAAGATCAACCGGTCGTTAGGTCCCTGAATGAGATCCCTGTCACTGTCATTAACTGTCAAAATGAGCATCATGCCGTCGATCAATGTTGCATTGGAGGGGCAATAAATAATCAAAGACGACAAGCACGATAGTTTTGTATAGAGTAAACAGGAGCTATGACTTGTTGCAGAATAAAAGGACAACAAAATGTTGGATCATTCAAGGGCAGCTTATCAGAGACATGAGAAGAAAAAAGAAGCCATTGGTTGCCCAAGGAAGTATTATTAGACTTTTAGCCAAGCCAAAGAAAGATTGGCTGGTTTCTCATGAAGCTCATTCGTGATCTAGAGATTTTACAAACTCAAGGGAGTCGTTGCTGAGGCGAGATGGATAAATTTAGGTGATACAATAGAAATCTTTGTTTACTTTCGACTGCCCCTCCAAAACCAAAACTCAATCTACCCCACCTTAGTAGCCAACTGACCAGTAATCGTCCCCCAAATTAGGGATCCAGCCCAGTCTGGATAGGCTCCTTCCCCTGTGAGCACTGTTGTATCAGCCATCATCTCATCTCATCCCATCTCATTGCTCTGCTCTCCTCTGTTTGTCTTGCCTTGCCTTCCATTTCAGGCCTCGCAAAACAAAAGTCGTCCTCAACACCATCACCAATTTTTTTTTACTTTCTCCATCTTCCTCCTCTCTTCTTTTTTCTCTCCCCCATCTCATCTTTCTTCCTTCACTTCCACCACAAGGACATTAATATCTTGGTCTTTTCGTCAAAGATACAACATTGTCTTTTTCTCAAACTCTTGACTCTAACATTTTCCCATCGACTCGACTCCTTCAGCAGCTTTCTTCTGAAGTGACCCCTGGCCGAACCGCTTCTAGACGACCCCTCGTCTCCATATCAAAGTTCCTTACCCCGGGAAATCTTTGACCGCCTCCGAAGACCCAACCCAGCCTCGCGTTGCGCTGCGCAAGATTTGAACTTTGCCGATCTCGCGTGACACCCAAAACAACATTCAGATTTCTACGGATACCGAATCGCGCCTCTCACCAACACAATCCGAGCTGAGTCGCGACATCGAAAGGAATCGCTCTATTGCCGAAGGAACCTGTTTTGACCCGCCCTCACCAATCGATCGGCCGAGCTCTTGTGCCCCTCCCCGCACCCTCGACAATTTGGAGCTCTGCTCTCCCCCTCCCTCGTCAAAACTCGAATAAACAACAAAAACCACAGAAAAAATGCCTTTCGACATCGACACCACCCGCCGGAATAAGGCGCCTCGGCCTCTCTCAGACTCGGAACGCGCCCGCGTGGAGGAGTTTATCGACTCAATCCACTACTCGGCGAGATACTCCGACAGCGAATACGAGTACCGTCACGTTCAGCTCCCCAAAGCCATGCTCAAGGCTATCCCTAAAGACTACCACGACTCTTCAAAGGGAACCCTCAAGCTCTTGTGGGAGGAGGAATGGCGAGCTCTTGGCATTACTCAGGTACGACGCCCTTGCTACTGCAGCAATTAGACAGGACTAACAATCGCGCAGAGTCTAGGATGGGAACACTACGAAGTCCACGAGCCAGAACCACACATTCTCCTGTTCAAGTATGTTGTCACTGAATCTCACATGCTTCGACCACTAACACGTCTAGGCGACCGCTCAATTTCCAACCACCTCAGTAATCAACTAGATCCCCACGACTCAGATTCCCCCCCTTAATGTACCATACATATTTATGCACGGAGCCCTCGGTGCCACACGGATCATAGACGCAAGTTTGCGATTGTTCGGTCTGTTGAGATATAAAGAGAAAGCAAACAAAGAGACTTTTATGGTTCAACACGCTCGCAAACGCCCCATACAGTGTTTTGGCCTTGCCCTTTCCACACAGCTACCCCCGAGATGTCAAGGGAGGTCTCTTACCAGTCTCTTGGGTCCATGTATGACGTACAGACGGTTATTTGGGCGACAGGTCGACAGGGCGAGTGATGGATCGAGTCGACAAGTTGGATCCGCCCATGCATGTGCATGTCCCAACAACCAAGACGTGGGGTACATTATAATATGGAGTTTGGATCTGGAACGATCCGGGAAACGCGCCGCGTCGGTGTTTGGTTTGGTTGGGCATTTCAACTTTTTATTTTTCTTTATCCAACGTGTTTGTTTCAATGTCTCTGATTTGGAGGCGACTGGGATTTTCTTCTATCGGGACAAAAGATGATGAGTATATCGCATCTTGGCGCGGATGAAAAGGAAGATGTGCTCAGTGATACCCTTTTACGAGGAAGAGCAGGGCTTAATTAAGCAAGCAGATAGATGCGGGGAGAAATGATGAAGATTAGAAACCGACTGATTTAGGATTCAATGGTCTATATGCATATGGCCTCATGGCCTGTGGCTGTAACTGTGTTGTTGAAGCGCCACAATTGTGAATCAATTTAGTGGAGAGAAGAGGATGTCATACGAGGGTCTTGGTTGGATGTCTTGGAATAGGATGATTTGTAAGTCATTGTACGATTGTCTTTATCGTTAAAGACACAGCTACAGTCAGTAGATATTATTAGACATGATGGGCAGTTCCGGCAGATGAGATGGTCTGATGTTGGCCTAGTCTAGTGTTTAGATGCATGGGCATGACCATGACCTCAGACTCAATTTGAATAGCTGTCATCTTTGACGGAGCACCTAAAAGTGGCAATCGATGGTCAGTTCTAGATGCATTGCTTCGCCTCGAGATATCGCCAGCGTGGCATCTTTCTACCTAGTATTCTTCCTTTTCGTATTCCATTATGTAGTTTTGTAAGCTCGAGTTTGTTTATTTATCATTAAACATCTTTCATTCCATGCATGAACTGTCTTCCATTGTCTTTAATTCATGCGACGACAAAGCACTAAATTAAGGTACCGTTGGATAAATTGACATGCAACCTTTCCCCTTCAAGACAAGTGTTACACTTTCATCGCCGCCCGCCGAAGCCGTCAACCCACTTTATCTTACCTTGATACGTCGCTTCTTCTAAAACGTCAACTCTACAACAAGTGCTCAACTTTCTTTTTTTTTTTTCCTTTCTAAAGCTTGTAACTATTGATCGCCTTCACTCGCTGGCGATTGATTCACTGTCGTCGACAAGATTGTTGTATCTACAGTCTCACATCTACTATCGCATCGGCCGCTGCTTGGGCGCTCTCGAATTACAATGAAGTCTGCTAGCAGGCTATTTTACCTCTCCGTGTTTGCTCTATGGGCTGCACCGGGTTCTTGCGAGAGTTCAAACGATGAATGCCATGTATGTTTATCCTTCCGCCACGCCGAAGCTTCCTGAGTCAGTGCTGACATATCACAGATCTCACCAAAGTCCATCGTTGGCGACGCCTGCGCTTCCTATTCCACCCTCGACAAACTGAACCTCCTCACCAAACCCGCCATCGACGATCTCACCCAAAACACCGACTTTTTCTCCCACTACCGAGTTAACCTCTTCCACAAGAAATGTCCCTTCTGGAATGACGAGAATGGCATGTGCGGCAACATCGGCTGCGCCGTCGAAACTCTAGACAACGAAGAGGACATCCCCGAGATCTGGCGCGCCCACGCCCTAGGAAAACTCGAAGGTCCTCGTGCTAAGCATCCCGGCAAAAAAGCCCAGCGCCAGCACCCCCAGCGACCCCTCGGTGGTCTTTTGGGCGAAAACGTCGGCGAGAGCTGTGTCTTTGAGTACGATGACGAATGCGACGAGCGAGACTACTGTGTTCCCGAGGACGAGAGCGCTAGCTCAAAGGGCGATTACGTGAGCTTGGTCCGAAACCCTGAACGATTCACTGGATACGCTGGCGACGGCGCAAAGCAGGTCTGGGACGCCGTCTACCGAGAGAACTGCTTCCAGAAGAGCTCGTTCCCCAAGTCTGCCGATCTCGGTCAGTCTGGATGGCAGCACGGTCCTGCTGCTCAAGACTTTAAACAGATCCTCGATGCGGCTGGTCGCCAGGCCCAGCTTGAGGAGCGGCGCCAGGAGAACCCCAACACGCCGTTTGTCGCAAACACTGGCTTCGAGGTTGAAGATGAGTGTCTCGAGAAGCGTGTGTTTTACCGTGTCATGTCGGGAATGCACGCCAGCATTAGCACCCATCTGTGCTGGGATTTTCTCAATCAGACTACCGGACAATGGTCGCCCAACCTGAGCTGCTACGAACACCGTCTGCACAAGTTCCCCGACCGTATTGGAAACGTCTACTTTAACTACGCCCTCATGACCCGCGCCATCGCCAAGCTTAGCCCCTACCTCCAGAAGGAAGAGTACAAGTTTTGTCTGGGAGATCCTTCTGAAGACGCTGCCACCCGCGCAAAGGTCCTCGAAGTCACCGAGAAAGCAGCCAGTGTTCCCCAAATCTTTGACGAGAGTCTCATGTTTGTTAACGGCGAGGGCCCGTCTCTGAAGGAGGACTTCCGCAACCGCTTCCGCAACGTCAGTCGTCTTATGGACTGCGTTGGCTGCGACAAGTGCCGTCTCTGGGGCAAGCTTCAAACTGCCGGTTACGGAACAGCTCTCAAGATTCTTTTCGAGCTGGATAACAACAACGAGGATGTCCCTCATCTCCAGCGCACTGAGATTGTCGCTCTCTTCAACACGTACGCTCGTATCAGTAGCTCTCTCCACAAAATTGGCGAGTTCCGTCAAATGATGGAAGCCAAGGTTGAGAATGAAAAGGTCGCAAAAGAGTTTGACGAGGCCACTGAAAAGGACAGACTGCGCGCAAAGCTTGAGGCCGAAGCTGCGGAGAATGACCAGATTGACGATGCCATGAGGGAGTTTATTGAGCTACGTGCCAAGGGCCCCGAGGAGGAATCCATGATGGGTCATCTTGAACATGAATTCGCTCAGTTCAAGGCTGTGTTGCGCATTATTCTCAACGGCTGGATGCGCACTCCCAAAACACTGTAAGTTTTATGCTTCCTTTTGAAGTCATCCAATTACTAATAATTACAGATGGGCTATCTTTAAATACGAAACTTGGCGTCTTTTCCGCCTCTGGGTCGGTCTTCCTGTTGGTCCACGAGTGTGGACGTTTGGACTGCCCAATGTTGACCTGGGCAAGGATGAGCTGTAAAGGTGTACAAATGCGATTGCTTTGTTTGACTGTTATATGATGATTACAACAAATTGGAGAGGCATCAATTGGCGTTTGCAGGCATTTCTTTGGCGTTTTTAAGGGTGGTATTTTAGCATAATTGTTTATGCATTAGTTGATGTGTAAATATACTTCCAGGAGATACTGGTTTACATTTGAACTTTGAGCCTAAGATGTGAAAGCCAGTCGAGAAGAAGAAAGAGACGTCGTATATCTGTGCCGGTCACTTGCCGTCGTCTTGACACTTGACAGAAGACGGCGGCGACTGTCGACGGAGACTCTGGCAAAAGGGGCGCATACGATCATTAACGTCTGGAATAAAGGTCTAGTTACGTCCAGACTGACATCCTCATTTCTCGTTTGGGCCAGCCGTTGTAGTCCCAAAAGGTTACTTCTTGACAAGTGGTTCAACGATAACGCCTCGTCTCCGCGTCCTGGCGGAAATAACCTTTTGGTATTACAAGAGCGTGCAACCAGTTCATAGCCCCCTGGACAGTGTAATAGGTTCAGCCAATGTCATGATCAATTCCATATACGCAGCTGCCCTACTGAGAAGGCTCGGGCTTCGGCACTTACCGAGCTATAAAGGACAAAATTAGTAGGTCAGCTTATGCTACTTCCACCAGGTTTGTTAGACTAGTTATTTTTGTACCCCAAGACTGGACAGAGTACAGAGAATAAGCAAGTGTTTCTATTACCACAATGCTAAACTGGCGGTGTGTTAAAGTGCAAATGTTATTACTGCCATTGGCTTGTAGATCACTTCACTCCAAGAAGTATTCCTATTTAGTATACTCCGCAAGCATTTCTCTTTGCGAATATCAAGGAGATAACAAGGCAGAATCGTCTCATTTCAACCCTCAATTTACAATTCTGTAACTTTACTCCAGTTATACTGCAACCTCTCGATATCATTCTTGTTAAATATCGTCTCAAACATACTGATTCCAATTGACATGTGGTAATTGGGGGCCAGAAGAGCTGAGAGCAGGGTATTTTAGGCTTTGAGGCCCCCAAATGATGGGAGCAGGGATTGTAATGTAAGACCCGGGGGGTTGGAGATGTGATGAGGGGAGTGTGAGTGGGTTGTGCAGATGCGAGTAAAAGGGGATATCTTGGGATGTGTCGTAGAAGAGGGATGACGAGTAGAGGGAATTAATTCTGTGGTATTTGTTGAGTGGCATGGAAGCGAGGTATCTCATGCATTGATATAGAGGTATATGCCGAATCACATCACATCACATCACAGCCTTGTCAACAATCACATCGCTTATACAAATCCGAAGCCCATGCCGAATACCAATTCCCGATATTCGGCCATAAAAAGCAAGTAATACCCCATTTTCAAGGTCCTTTTGCAAATCTAAACCCGCATCAGTGAAACAAGCGGTGTTGGCTGTTGGTTCAAGACATTTCCTCAACCAATGATATCCCAAGCGTAATACAGGCCCTACCAGGCTGGCGGGATTTAGATCGGTGGTCCACACCCCTTTCTTACCGACTGCTTGGGTTCTTTTTCCCAGTCCGTTGGGATGGGTTTCCGAGGGAGGAAGGTAGTTGCAGGAATTGTATTTTGTTGCAAGAGACTGACATCTAAACTTGGATAAAAGGCCCGTCTGGCTTGACGCGGTGCTTATGTCCAAGATGAGACATACTTCCTTTACCAAGACAAGACATACTTCGTAGACATGCTTGCTTCCTGGTTTGCCAAGATGAGACATCCTCCCTGCGTTTACCAAATCCCTGGGTGAACGGGAAGCCCGAGCTTAGAGACAACTACAGCCCCCCGGAAACCGGATGTGACTCCGGTGCAGCTAACGGGGCCCGTACTGCTGGGACAGAGTGGGTGTGTTGGCCGTTTGACGAGTTTAGTTGCCTTGCACTCGAACCAGATACTCGGGTCGTCCTTTGTGTCGGTAGCGGGAGGGGGAGGAATCCCTGTTTCATTGGAAGCCTTATAACTAGCTGTCAGCTCGCCATGATGTGATGGTCAATCAGTTTCTCAAGAACTTACTTCAATACATTTTGTTACTATGGATCTGTTATCTGGTGTTGGAGGCTGTTGCTCGTCGACTGACAAAGTTGAGAGTTTGGCTAGAAGGGATAGCAGTATTAGTCTTGATGACGGTGCTTGTAAAATGTATGTCTTGGTCTTGTTTGGAGAAGGGAACTAACGTGGACAGACGCACTCCTGAACCTGTCAAATCCCCCCTCTCTTTTGATCTTGGGATATTCGACGAACCAAGAGAACCGTTTCTTGGTTATACCCTTCCTACACCCAGTCTTGCATCGTCGCCTTCAGTTGTTGCGCCAATGGATGTCTACCTTCGATGCGACGAAAGCCACGAGTCTAGAATGATGAGACTTGGCGGTACAACCTTGCAACAGTACAAACATGAGCTTGAGGACATGTCGCCTGCAGAGACTTGCAGTTGGGAGTTTGTCCCAGCACAGATACCACACACTCCAGTGCTACAGCCTGCACTCAGTCCCAAGCCAACAGCCAACCCTTCTCATACAAGCGGACACAAAAATATTATGTCGGGCTCGGACATGTCTGAGCTCGCGTTGTCTGTTGATTCACAACCTCTGAGTGACGATACAGAGGGATACAAGGCTGCTTCTAAGCGATACAAGTATGAGTTTCTGTTCCTTTAGTCGGTATAATACTAACAAGTGTAGGCAAATCAGGTCAAAGGTTTCCAAGAGACCTCGTATCTTTAAGGATCGGCCAAGACGTAGGGGGGAGAAGAGGAAAGCGGATGAATGAGCAAAAGAGGAGGTAGTTACCAGTATATGTCGGTATTATTTGTATAAATCATTCATCGCTATGCCTCATGTCGCGTGCCTCAAATAGTAATCATAGGTGCATCATCCTTGACAACATCAATACTAAGCAAAAAAGAGAAAAACACCAAAAGCAGCTTCACACATTAGCCACACACTTCACTCAAGGGGATTACAACATACCGTCATACTGCATATACCCAAAACATGAATCTCAAACCCTCCAACCAACGCTTTCCCACTCATCATGATCCTCTGATGCCTCCACGTCCGAACCGCGCCCAAAAGAATCGTCCCGATGGAGAAGCCGTAGCAGGTTAGGGCTAGGGGTTTCCCCGTGATAAAATATCCAAAGGTCTTTGCGTGATGGCCCTCGTGATTGAGCGTAAACAGCTGCGCTACCATCGTTCCCACCATGGACATCATAACCGAGGTGCGCAGATACCCTAGAAAGGTCCTTTCGTTTGCTGTGAGCATGTTAGACGCACTGAAACCCATCGATACTACATCACGAGACGACGTGGATCGAGATCTTCCTCCAATCTCCTATTCCTCCGGACGATAACATACCCAGATGATCCCTCGACGCTGAGAGGTCTACCTCGCAGCTAACATAGTCTTTCCAGAACCTTCCCAGGCTCGTCCCTGTCTTGATGCGTGTAGGGACAACCCCTTGCGGCACTGCGGCGGATGCTTCTCCGTTGCTGTTTCGGGGATGGGATTCATCTTCGCTTTCGTTACGTGAACAGGACTGGGAATGGCGTAGACGAGAGCGTGGCCTAGCGAGGTCTTGGAGTGAGTATTCTGAGTTTGAGCGGGTTATGTTTGAGGGGCGTAGCATGTTGTAGGGGTAATAGATGTGATTGACGCTATAGATAGAGCTATCTTCTATGAGATTTGTTGAAAGAGAAGTTGATGAGGAGTGTCAATCGTGTATGACCATGTGCGGATATCGGCGTGTACTAGCGGAGGCCCCGAGCGCCGAGCCGGCCCCTCTTAGCCGGACACGGGGGTCCATTCGGGACTGAGACTGAGATATTGACTTATAAACGATTGCCAACGATGAATGGGGACATACCTGCTTTCATTATGGTATGACTCGATGGGTGAATCTTAAAGTGCTTGTCTATTCACAACACACAGAATATGATAGAGTTCAACTGACTCTAACGGCATTCCGTGCATCTACTAAACACAACGGGCAATACATGATCTACTTACATATGCATGCACAACTCCCCGGCACTTCTTCTAGAATCTCCCCCTTTCAGCATCGGACACTCCATCACGAGTAAAAAGTCCCTCCTCTTTCAGCTATCTGCCGAGCTTTCCACATCTGGCAACTGCAACGAAACGAAAGTACCACTTGTCTTTTATTTATTACTATTTCCATGATAAACCCTAGTTAAAAGTTTATTGGCCTCTGTTTCCTACGGCTCTCGCTCGTCTTGGCTCCGCCGGTACGCTCCGGCCGACAGATTGGGATCACCGGCCCGGATAGCCGCTGAAACAGGTTTATTTCCCGATTCTGTCACTTACGTCTGACCCTTGTCGTATTTGCTTCCCAGGCTGTCGGGTTTTTGTCTTGGGGGAACAACAGCGGTAAGAAGGATTCCTCCTTGTTGAGGGAGCACAAGATGAGACTACGATGCAAGCATCTGTCTCAATAAACAACAAAGCTACCGTGCAACTCACTGCTCTTTTGTAATATATTTATCATCATCGTAATCAAGAGACATCCCCGGGACCCCCGGCATTTAATCTAATCCACGTCGCTCTCACGGTCCGTATATACCGGCCAACTTCCCCCGTCCTTGTCTCTCTTCTTTGCTTTTGACAAGATAGAGATGACCTTGTCTTGTCTTACATTATACTGGGCTCACTTCAGCCGGGCCGTTTAAATGCACCACCTCATTTGCTCATTACCCAAAAGAAACGCCTTATCTTGGACCACGATCCTTGCCTCTCACTACTGCGCAGCTGTCGTACATTATTCCCCGAGCCTTATGCTTATCCCTCGGTCATGTAGATAGCATATGACTTTACGTGCCGCGTGCCTACCTGATTGCGTTATCCCGTATAAGTGAAGCCAAGGTTGACACTGTTTCCCACTCTTCATTTCTGGTGCAGTGTAACCTCGACCTCGCTTCGAGTTGCCCTTCTTTACTTTAGTTTCGTTGCTATTTAACCCGTTATAAGAGACCTAGATCTCGAATATATTTAGGCTATCGGACACACAATTCTGGCTATCTGACACGCAGTTCTACCCATCAGCACACTAGCAACACAATGGACGAGTCAAACACCCCTTCAACTCCAGACACTGAGTTCTCTCCGCCATGTAGTCCTCCGCAAAAGATTCAGTATCTACAAGATACTCGTTCTGCGGCAAAAGAGAAGCTGTCACTGCTAACTTTGGAGGAAAAGGTGCGTCTCGTTCCAGTGTACATACACCAGCTAACGTCTATAGGTCTCACTTCTCACTGCAGCTGACTTTTGGAGAACAAAAGCCATTCCTGAAAAAGGTATTCCTTCTATCAAAACAACAGACGGACCCAATGGCGCACGCGGCGGTATTTTTGTCGGCGGTACAAAGGTAAGTCATCCCTTAATACCATGATCGTAACTAACATCGCAGGCCGCACTATTCCCCTGCGGTATCTCCCTCGCAGCTACATGGAACAAAGACCTCTTGTACCAAGTCGGCCAGCATCTGGCACAGGAAGTCCGCGCCCGATCAGCGGAGATGCTTCTGGCGCCGACGGTCTGCATGCACCGCCATCCCCTCGGCGGTCGAAACTTTGAGTCCTTCTCGGAAGATCCGCTACTTACTGGAAAGTTAGCGGCGCAGTACATCAAGGGTCTTCAGGATAGAGGTGTCGCGGCGACCATCAAGCGTATGTTTTTTTCGCTGCTAGGTTGAGGATGTGCTAACGGGTACAGATTTCGTTGGAAACGAGCAAGAGACCAATAGACTAACAATAGACTCTCTCATCACCGAACGGCCTCTCCGTGAGATTTATCTCAAACCGTTCGAGATTGCAGTTCGGGAGGCTAATCCGTGGGCTGTCATGTCGTCGTACAACCTCATCAACGGCGTCCACGCAGATATGAACAAGCACACGCTCAAGGACATTCTTCGCGGAGAATGGGGATACGAGGGGTAAGAATCTACAGTCGCTATCAAGAATACTCTAACATGCTACAGAACTGTTGTTTCAGACTGGGGTGGCGTAAACTCAATAGTCGACTCCGTAGAAGCAGGCTGCGATATCGAATTCCCCTACTCCCCAAAATGGCGTCTCGACAAGCTCGTCGCAGCCGTCAACGAAGGCCGCATCTCAATCGATACGATCAACCAAGCAGCAGAGAATGTTCTCGCACTGGTAGAGAGACTCAAGGGAGGCGACATGTCCCCCGAGCAGCCAGAGCGCGAAGACGACCGTGAAGAAACACGCCAACTAATCAGGATAGCCGGTCACGAAGGACTCACACTTCTCAAGAACGACCACAATATCCTTCCGCTCTGTCCCAAGAGTACCAAAGTCGCTGTCATTGGACCCAACGCGAATCGTCACATTGCTGGTGGTGGTGGAAGCGCGAGTTTGAACCCTTACTACAACACCATTCCGCTAGACAGCATACGAAAAGCGTCGCAGCAAAAAGTATCGTTTGCTCAAGGTTGTCATATTCACAAATGGCTACCTGTCGCTTTAGAGTACTGCACTGAAAAGTCAGGCAAGCCAGGTGTCCATATAGACTGGTTCGCAGGCGACAAATTCGAGGGCAGTCCGGTGGTGAAGCAGCGTCGAACAAACACAGATCTCTTTCTCTGGGATTCAGCACCTCTGAACCAGGTCGGGCCCGAGTGGTCTGCTGTGGCGACTACTTATCTGACGCCCAAAACAACAGGGAAGCACACCATCAGCTTTATGAGCGTGGGTCCCGGAAGATTATTTGTTGACGGAAACAAGGTTCTCGATCTGTGGGACTGGACTGAAGAAGGCGAAGCCATGTTTGACGGGTCGATTGACTACCTTGTCGACGTCGATATGGAAGCCGACAAGGCCGTTGAGCTGCGCGTCGAGATGACCAACGAACTACGTCCCATATCCAAGCAGAAGCAGTTCGGCATCACGCACAAGTATGGCGGTTGTCGCATTGGGTTCAAGGAGCAAGACAGGGTGGATTACATTCAACAGGCCGTCGAGACAGCGCGCGATGCAGATGTCGCGGTTGTCATTGTTGGTGTGGATGCGGAGTGGGAGTCTGAGGGATATGATCGTCAGACAATGGATCTTCCCGCAGATGGAAACCAAGACAGACTTATCGAGGCTGTAGTCAAGGCTAACCCGCGCACTATCGTCGTCAACCAGTCTGGCAGTCCCGTGCATATGCCCTGGGTTGATCGGGTACCTGTCATTCTCCAGGGCTGGTACCAGGGTCAAGAGGCAGGTAATGCTTTAGCCGATGTCCTATTTGGCATTGAGAACCCCAGCGGCAAGCTCCCAGTAAGTAAAACGTCTAGACTTGAGAATAGTCGACTAACTGCAACAGAGTACGTTTCCCAAACGCATAGAACATACTCCAGCATGGCACAACTGGCCCGGCGAAAACCACAAAGTTCTGTACGGCGAAGGCCTCTACATAGGATACAAACACTACGACCACGCCAAGATCGAGCCTTTGTTTCCTTTCGGTCACGGTCTCTCCTACACAACATTCGAGTACGGCCGGCCCGAAATCTCCCCAAGAACCCTCACTCCCAATGGCGAGGTGACGATAACCCTCGCCATCTCCAACACGGGATCGCGTGCTGGTTCAGAAATCGTGCAGCTTTATGTACATGACGAAAAGAGCCGATTGCCAAGACCTGAGAAGGAGCTTGTGGCGTTTGAAAAGGTATACCTCGAAGCTGACGAGACGAGGCACATTAGCATCAAACTGGACAAGTATGCTGTTGGGTACTACGACGAGACTGTTCCAGGGTGGATTGCCGAAGAGGGAGTTTTCAAGGTGTTGATTGGAGCGTCGAGTACAGATATCAGGTAAGTTTCGATTGTCTCTTTAAAGAGTGAATGCTAATCGGTTAGACGATCGACTACGTTCAGCGTGAAGGAGTCGTTTACTTGGGTTTTCTGAACTTGGGTCCGCCGCGCGTGTTTGGCTTGGTAGAGATATTGTTAGATATCATCCATTAAAGCGCCTGGAATATTGTGTTCATTTTTCTGATTGCTATTGCTTGTGTGATCTGTACCCTGTTAAGTTTCCAACACCAGCCTACCAAATAAATGGGAATCATATAAGCATATCACGTAGGCGAGCCATTGTTTCGTTCCATACAATGCCTTGAGATATACCTAGGCCAAGTGTCGCATTTCATTCTGGTTGATCTTGGGTACACGTTAGACCAGAACCACACAGATAAGCGGCCAGACATACCTCATGTATAAACATTACACTGCCAACGTGCTCCCACTTGACCTTGCACGTCGGCGATTCTGCATGCAACGAGTTCTCGTGCCTTGTCCGCCGTTGATCGTCGCGACTTGATCTTATTTTTTCTGTTTACTCGCTCAATCCCGCTCGTCGCCTGCCCGTTCATCCTTGCCCTCGGGGCTGTGACTCCTGCTTCGTCCTCTGTTTCGTCCACCGGCGCCTCTTCCACGACCGGGCTTACCAGGTGGGGGTCGCACGAAAGCAAAGTCCACCGAGATAGTCTGCTCGAGGAGCTTCTGGTTGTGTGCGCCATCGATGGCAGCTCGGGCTTCTTCGAGTGTTGTGAATTCAATCAAAGCGTATCCCTTAACCTCAATCAGCAATTGTTCCCGTTCTGCGTTCGCGCCGACTTTACCTTGACGTAACCGCTTCTTCGGTCGAGGTTCAGATGCATGTTCTTGATCTCGCCGTACTCTCCAAAGAGATCTTGTAGGGTCTCCTCGTCGGCTTCTTCATGGACGTTTGTGACGATGATGATCCAGCCTTCGATGGAGCGGACGGCTGTGGCTTTGCTGTGTGTTTGCATGTCGGATTCGTTGCGCGCGGGGGGAGGGGGAGAGCCCGCCTCAACGTCGACGTCCATTTCCACATCGGCCATTGTGACTGTAGTATTTAGAGTAATTTGGGGGTTGGTGAGTGTAGTTGATGCTTTGGTGATGAAGCTACCTGGCAGAGTTCAATATGGAATTCATATCACGTGACGTGCATGGATGGCAGTTGGTCAATTGACGGCTTTCTATTGATAGTCTTTCTATTGGAGATGTTGAGCATTGGTTAGAGCTATGTTTCAGGAAGAAGCTACGTTTGGGAATTACATTTAGATGCAGCTTTACGTGGAATCAGTAGTGCGATGAACCGTGGCATTGAACAAGGTTTGTTGCGATCCTGAGGCACCAGAATCGTAGATGTCATCCGTCGGCGTGAGTCACTCGCCGAATTTGCCCCCAGAAATCCTCTACGACAGCCCAACACCAAGCAGACCAGATATCACCATAGACAGAAACACCGACATTCACGTCGCGGCACAATGTGCGAACAAATGTTGTTGCATTTGACAACTGACACCGGACGCCGAGTAGGGTCGTAGCGCTTCTTTGCCATTTCCTTTTTTAATTCATAAGGGGGCTCAGCCTATTCCATGCGACCCGACCCAATCCATCATCCCATTACTGAGTGAAGTCAACCATTGTTGTGGTCCGCAAGCCAACATTCCCGATTCCGCACATATTGTTGTTTTTAACCAATCGTTTAAGAGCCGGGGTTGGGGTTCATCTGTGTCGGCGTCGTCAGTAAACCGATCTTTCTGTCGGTTCTCAAATCTGCTCACCTTTCTCTTGCCACCAGTGAGGGTAACGTTGACGAATCGACGGGTGTACTTGAGGCGCTTGAGAGCACGGCCCTTGGGGACCTTGGACTTCTCTTGCTTCTCGACCTGTTGGACCGATGGTTAGTGATCGTTTGTTCGTCGGGGTTTTCGGTTGGTGTTTATTCGAGTCGTCGTACCTTGGGAGTCTGAGACTTGACCTTGCCTGCGAGATTGTTAGCAATCACTAGAGAAATAAAGCGATGACGCTTTGGACGAGAGTGGCATACCGGCACGGGCGAGAGATCCGTGAACTTTACCCATGGTGAATGATTTGCTTGGTGATGTGGATGGTGAGTCGACGGCTGCGCGGTAAGATTTGGGGGAATTTGGCAAATGGCGAAGTGTGTGGGCGGAAACACTCACGTGAACTGATGCCCTCGGAATAACTGGGTCCGATTGGTTGCTTATGTAAGGTGGGTCATGACATTGGGAGGAGTTTGTAGTTGACAGCGAGATGGACAGAAAGATGTCGCATAAAGATGGATATTTATTTGAAAGTATTTACGATTTACTTTTCTGTTTTTGAATGATTGATCATTTGATTGAGATTGGGTGAGTTGGGTGAGCTGGGTGACGTCATTTATGAATCCCCGATGGATGGATGTCTTTGTGTTTTGAGGGTTGAACAGCCCAATACATGGTAGAGATTCTTAGCACTGCGTACTTGTAGTTTTGATCGCGTCTGGCTATAATTCATCCTGAAGTGAGTGTTTGAAGCCGTTGCATCGTCCATTTGGCCATGCAGGTACAAGATGTTCCCGTGGCTGGGCGTCTTACAAGCAGCTGCACATGATGAGCCAGCTTTAACCCGGAGGTTGGTATTCTGTCATTGGATGATCACACTGGTTCCTCAATTCAGACTCGTTTCGAATATCTGACACGAATTCATGAAGCGATGTTGAGAGTAGATGGTTCTTGATGCAACTGCCATGTTTGTATCAGTGATGATTCATACTTTAACTTGGCAAGCAACCAACTCACAGAAACAGGTTATCAACAAGCTTAATTATCATCAATCTAGCATTTAATTAAGATTTACGCTTATTCTATCGCTCCAAGTAATATCAGGTTTATTTGAGAGCTTGTTTGCGACAGAATTAATGAGATACTTCATCTTTTCATGCCCAATGTAGGGTAAGTTTCGCGAGAGTGACTCCATCAACAACCCTACCATCTTCTCCACTTCTACTCACTTCCACCAGCGACTCAATTGTGTATGAATTGAATCCATGGTATTGATACCTATTTTCATCGTGGCCAGGATCTTAATGTCTTGCATCGTGTAGAGAGGGGTATTTGCTATATTTACATTCAGACCATGTGCTTGCAGGGTCTAGCCACGATGGACTTTTCACTGATGCGAAAATACGAGATCAGAATGAGACCACGGCGACAGGGACTGAAGTTGGGGACTGAACCCCGCATGTCTCAATGTATTTTTATCGCGGGCTTGAACATTAGAGCTGAGGATGTTGAGTGAGATATTTGGGTTAACTCTGTTGTTTCATGAGAGGCATATATGGATTTAATCACTTTGTATTTGAGCAAGTAGATACAAGCAACACAAATCCCTGAGGCCATCATATTGATTCGCCTCAATCAGCCGTCTGGTTATATCCGGTAGTTTTAGCTTCACCGTCTAAATCAAGCCCCAAAATGCACAGACCCATTGTCCCAGATTCCTTCATGGCACAAATCTTGCTTGCAGAAACAGCACGTACCATACGATACCCCTCACAGATAGTCACATCACTGCGCAGTGAGTAGTCTAGACTATACTTTGAGTTAGCTGGGCGAGTGGTTGGAATCATCATGAGATTCTCATTGCTTTAGTCTGTATTGTATTGAGTGATGAGCAAAAGGCTGGGACACCTGTAACAAAATCAGGGGAATAAGTGGCTTTTTTGTGCTACAATACACTCCAATTAAGCCTCTTTACCAGATTTACAAGGTTTGCCTATCCAATGTCAACCTCCTCACTAGCTTAGATCATTGTTACCGTCCAGCCTCCCATGTCGCACAAGGTTGCGGTTCAAGCGCATCCGTCAGCCACGACGATATTGCTTTGTTTCTTTTTGTCTGCCGATCCACAGACCATACTAACTAAGAGACCAAGACCAACAACTAAACGAGCTTCATGCAGACCAGAGTAAAAAGAGCATCAATGAGTTCGTATCCTTCCAGACTGAGACAAATATTGACGGGCAACTGGACTCTATTCGCGTATCTTTGTACGAATGGGATGTTTTGTGCTATTTTTGGTCTCCCCGCTGTCACCCTAGAAGAGACAGTGTCTGGACGGATGCCCTGTTCGTGGATCACTCCCGCATCTGCCGGAGCGAGCCAATGGGTTCCCTCGATTGACGGATGACACCTCAAGCCACGCACGTCTTTTTTTGGGTGGTGCCCACCTCGACAGTTCGTATTCAAGAGTCCACCCGAGGGTACAGCTTGCTTGATACAGCTGAGTTTGGTGCAGTTGAAGAGTCTCTGTGCCGTGGAGGAGGGTTGTAGAGACCAGTTATAGGCATGAGACATGCGATATCGAGTACCATGCTTAAACATACTGTCGTAGCTATCACACTACATGCAGACAGACAAATCGATAGACCAAGAACCCCAGTCAAAAAGTGATGCCGCCATCCCGCAATCACGCATAACGGACATGCTCATGGCCCATGCTAGTCTATGGTAGCTAGTTCCAGCCATGATGATGGATGTGATTATCAACATCGTCCCGCAACTCAGCTGGTTTTGGGTTGGTCTACTGCAGCTAGTTCAAGCCCAGAAAAATAGAAGCTACCCAATTGAGTGACAAGAGTTGATTCTCTATCGGCCTCTTGCTTTGCTTTGCTTCCAAGCTTGCTTTGCTGTTGATGATTGCCTGACGCTTGGCAATCAGAGACAGAAACAAAGTGATAGAAATTGTCTGGAATTTTCCATTTCCACTGATTCTACTTGTTACAATTATATTTCCCTCCCTCCCTTTCATACATCCTTCATCTTATCTCCCCCTCCCTCTCTTACACAGACAGGTACATCCATGCATGCCACTCGAGCCCAACGTTGAGTCAGGATACTACTACTACTACCACCCGATTACGCTTTGATTCCTCGTGTCACCATACTTTTCTTTATCTCTTCCACTTGTACAACATAAGAAAAAAGAATTGTCAAGGGTTTCTTGGTTCGCTCGTCTAGTCTCATCACGAGATACTTGCATTTTGCCCACCGCCTTTGTAACCACCTCATTTACACCACAAACCGCAACCGTCTTTCAAGACACCGCTTTCGTTTATTTTCTTTCAATTTTATCGAGAGAAGGAAAAGAAGGATTCAAGTGCAATTGGAATGATTAATTTCCAATTTCTTGCGCAATACCCGAGACATCATCAAACATCACCCACCGAACGCAGCAGCAGCCCAACTTCATTCTGAGCGCATTCGGCCATATCATCTCATCTCAGACGCAAACGCCCGAGCGACAGAGAACCTCTTCTCAGATTTATTACTTCTCCCGCTTACCTGCAGCGAACCCGTCACCCCACCGACCTGTGCTCAGCTCTGTCCGACACTGACACAACTTATATTCGCCTTTTTCTCGCTCTCCCGATATTTTGTCTCACATCTCGCATGACCTGAAGCGCCTCAGCGCAGTCGCCAGTCGACCCAGAAGCATTTACAATGTTGCAGTCTCCCCCGCCTCAAGGGCGCGCTCGCTCAAATAGCTTGCAGCAAATGTTGGATTTGGAAAAGAAGCTCAATGTAAGAAATACACCCTTTTAAAAAAACAAATCTGATCTGGTCATAGTTCCGTCGAACACATCAAGGCTCTGTGCCGCCATCTCAGGCATGCACTGATACATCCATTCCTCCAAGTCCCGCCCATACTCCCCGCCGATTCGAATTGGTGCCAAAGGAAAAGAAAGTCCCTCCGCCAGTCCGAAACTATTCCGCTGTACCTCCGCCGCTCTTTTCAGCTCACTCAGATCCTGTGCGGTCAGAGTCGCCAAACATGATTCCTCGAAAACCCGTTGGTCACGCAGCCTCGACAGAGCAGCTCAAGGAGTCGTCGACAGACAAACCCGCTCAAAAGACGGTGGCATTTGTGTTCCCCCCAGATATTGAGGAGAAGCGTGCTGTATGTCAATCGCCCACTTGGGAGGCGTACAATCGCCAAAAGAAGGAGAGGAAGGAAGAGAAGCGAAAAGAGATCGAAAAGAAGGAAGAAGAGAAGCGGAAAGAAAAAGAAAGAGACCAAACCATGAGCCAGGCACTTGAAGAAGCCTGGAAGAATGCCCCCAAGCCCCGTGGAAGAAAGCTCAGCAAACCTCCTCCGCCTTCACCATCCGTGTTCGCCGCTCAAGGCCGCAGCGTCACCGAGCCAGTCCAGCCCACACAAAAGCGAAGATCGCGCTCGTCCAGCTTATTAGGGTTCTCGATTGGTAGAAACAACGATGATCCCGAAGAACCGAAACGCAGCAGCCGATCCAGCTCGCTCTCGTCCATATTCCGCAAGTCCTTTGAGATCAAGCGGGCGTCGTTTGACGAGACTGGCCCGACCGGTTTCCTTGGGGGGGTCAAGCTTGAGAAGAAGAAGGAAGATTTCCACCAGAAAGTACTCCAGGACCAAGCCAAAGGGGACAATAAGGTTCACCCAGCTATGCGAAAGAGCTTTTTGGGGCATGGATCATTTACACCCCTCAAAGTCAACGCCCAAAAGGAGGCCGATGCGCAGAAACGAGCATACCCGCCCATCTCTATCAACACATCTGGTATGGGGCAAGCGGCAAAGCCACAAAAGTCGTCAGGGAGACGGGGTTCTGTCAATATTTACCTGTGGAGCGCTCGCGCGAGACGGAATTCTGTCAGTAGTGACTGCGCGGTTACTGATACTGAAGACGAGGGCGACCAAAACAAGGTGCACACGCCTGACAGCGAGATTCTCTACCACAAGGCTCAGGGTCTCAATCGAAGAGGTGGTCTCTACGTCAAGAAGGACCAGAATGAAGCAGACAAGTCGTCTTCAGAAGACAAGAATGCTGAGAAGCAAGCAACACCTCGCACTTCAAACACAAGTCTGAAGCAAAGCCAGCAGCCCGTGACAAAGAACGATAATCCCCCCAAGCAAGACACCATCACAGTCTCAAGACCACCGATAGCATCCGCACAACATCCACCCAGGAGATCATCCGCTGCATCCGGTCTCTCCATCCCTCCCACACCACCCCGAAAAAGTTCAAAGAGACGAGGCTCTCTTACCTTGTTGACCCGCCTCAACCACTCCCAACCTTCAGATGAACCATCCACCGCCAAGAGCGCACCCGTGGGTAAATCGTCAAAAGAGAAACTATTCAGGAATAATCCACCGAGCATCCGCTACGAGCAGACTCAGCCTGGTGCGCGACCCAAACCTATCACCGCAGACCAAGAACCTGTAACCACGAAATGGAACCTTAAGGAGGCTGCCAGGAGTGCGTTCGGTCGAGGACATTCTGCGCAGGGATCAGTTTCTTCGACGGCGTCAAAGTCTACCGTTGGACCGCCAGTGCCGCCAAAGAATAATGCGCATGGTTTGAGCACTGCCAACGCTGCACCTATTCGCACCCAGCACGTCCATCTCCCATCTAAACATCTCACCCCGCCGTCTTCATGCTCCCCAACAGGCCGCAGACCCATGACGAGCTCCTCCGAGTCATCATACTCGGATGCCGTTCTAACCGTGTCGCCTTTGAGTACACCGCGCTCAACCCCGCCTCAATCCGAGATGGGCCACTCTCCAAGAATGGCATCTTCAAAGGCGGCAAACCCTAACGCGTACTGGTCCTACGCAAACTCACCTCGACTTTCTCCCAACGAGTCCACAGACGCCGACGTTGATCCTATCCAAGAAGCAGCCAACAGAGTCATGGAGGCCTTTTCCAACGCCAACAATCGCAGCTCCACCCCACGCAAACAAACTCCTTTGTCATGCGACGAACGCAGCTTTGCGTCAACGCCCACACACGCTCTCAAGCACAGCAGAGGCCATCTACGATCCCCCACGCAGGACTCCGATTCAACAACAGCAGTAAAAACACTCCGCCGCCAATCCAACCTGGAGCACTACCAGCACCACGGCGAGCCGAGCGCAAAGATGTTTGTCGAGTGCTGCGCTTGCAGCCGCTACCACGACATGCCGAGCAAGCTCTACGAAGCCATGTCCAACCCTGACGGCGTGCTAAGCGCTGGATCGACCGATTTTGCAGGCAGCGTTAGCATGACTGTAAAGTGTCCTTGGTGTAGACACGAGATGAGCACCAAGTGCTGTGCGGGATTCGCAGCCATGGTGTACATCAACGAGCGCTTCCATTAAATTTCTTTTTGTTTATCAGATAATTTGCACGACGCAAACCTTTTTCTTTATGGGCGTAGTAGATAGCGGGAAGAAAGTGACAGGATACAGAGTCTTCTATACCATTGTATTTAGTAACATAACGAGTCCATGACAGATTACCTTTTTACTTTCTCAACAATACGGACATTTGTTTTGGACCCTGGTTTGACGTCACATGCGCTAGTATTCCAAAACCTTGCGTCTCTCCACTGAGAGTGAAAAAAGTTTAGCAAGACTTGGCAACTGTTCTATCGCGAAACTAAAATTAACCTAGACGACCTTCCTGTACAAGGATAGTCTTAGGTGAATGAGAGCGAATTAAATAGAAACGTGGTGGTGTGCATGTTACATAGCACCTAGTTAAACCAACCGTCCATACCGTCTCTGTACAGAGTACGCTCGGTCATATTCAACGCCAAGAAATGGTCCGTGATGACAAGATATATTTCAACAAAAACAAGTGTTACAGTATCGCAAGAATAAACAGTGTCAAGTGTAATGAATAACCTGTTGTTGGTAGAGTGTAGACTTCGCAATTAATTGGACAAATGCCCTTGATATCCTGCTTTTGAAGAGGTTGCGTATGCTGACGTCAGGCCAAGCAGGGATTCAGCAACATGAGACTGCCAGGTTTTGATGATGGAAATGCAAGAGAAAGCAAGAATCCCCAATGTCTACGTCAGGTATTCATGATGAGGAGGGGATATCATATGCCTTTTCTTTCGAACCGTTGATCTCAATCTCATCTCATCCAACCAGCACATCACCATCACGAACTACCTAAACACCAACAACAACACATACAAGCCGTCACATACAAACATCACAATGGGCGAAATCAAGAAGGGAACCATCAAGCACCGCAACAAGGAGGGAACCCTCGACGCCTCAGCCCTCCTCTGGCGAGCCCTCACCTCCGAAAAGCCAGACGTCATGTGGAAGTACATCACCAAAGACGCCGTCCTGTGCGAGCCCGACCAAAAGGTCTACTCGCCGCGCAGCGAGCCCGCCCTCGACGAGTATCTCGAGGAGCAGTACGAGCCCTGGACCGCATACAAGATCCACGACGAGCCCGAGTTTGTCGAGATCGACCTCATGGCTTCGGCCCTCAACTACCGCGTCACCTGCTGGAAGCTGCAGAACGGCCAGATGAACGCGACTGAAGCGTGGTGTCATAGTGTGTTTAGGCAGGGCCCTGGAGGAGATTGGAAGTGCTGTCTTCACCACATGGCCAAGATTTGAGACGATATAATTTGAAGTGCTTTGGGTGTTTGGGTATTGGCGAATTGGACTTGTTGGCGGATGTTTCTTCTAGCCTTAATAAATGATGTTAACGTACAATTCCGAATGCTTCTCAACCTACTCTTGTCGCAAGCTACTGTAGTATGCTTGTCTCAACTGCTTGTACAGAGCAAGTTGTCGCAACCTACTAGTAGTATGCCGAGACCATGCTTTCAACCGTCAACTGTCCTTCTCAGGTCAGCATTCAGCCTAAGCGAACCTGTCCTAGCAAACTCGCCAAGACTCAACTTCAGTCTCTGCTCCATAGTCCAGCAGATAAGGTAATGGTCCGAGTTTCTAATTGTCAATAGCTGCTCACTTTTCTCTGCATTTTCTATCAACAAGGGATTGTTAGTAGTTACCCGCGGGAACGCCTCCCCAATGCATACGGCTGGGGAGAGAGTTTTGTGCCAAGCTTCGAAATGAGGAGTTCCCACAGGCTCTAAAACGAGGGGGAGGGGGCCTTTATTTCGTGCATCGTCAAGAGACAAACTGCCTTTTCTGTTTTCTGAATGTGGTCGCGTGCGTCTTTCCCACGGCTGATTATTGGCGATCAGTGATGTGTTGTGATGTATGTATTGTCGGCAACCAGTCATCTCTAGCTTTGGTGGCTGTCGATCAAGGAAACGGCTGAAGAATTGCACCATTAAGCGATAGACACAACGTTGGACTTTTCATTCGGTCTCTTGTTTGGGACGTTTAGTTTTAGGTCATCTTCCTTTCGCTTGGCGTCCTGGGCGTTTTCGCCCCAAGCGATGTGCCTCATCGAGAACAAGAAACCATCGGGGAATCTGACCTGGACCTGGGTGTGTCTCGAAAAATCTTCTCCTTGGCGTTTTGTCTGTTGGTGTTGAGCCAGACCGGCCCTCTCAATAGTCCTTCTATCCGGTCGATGCATCTGTGGTCCGAGGTCATCAATGATCGTTGCCTACAGTCCTTTGCACATTGCACATTGCACATTGCAGTCAGTTGCAGGATTAGAGTCAAGTCGTCTGGTTGGCCATTTCCTATGACCACAAGAGAGTGACGTCGTTTCTCGCTTATTCTGAATGTCAATCAAGTCGCCCGACCAGAACTCCAGAAATAATCTCGCCTCTGATAACGCCTGATAACGCATGCGTGTCAATATTGCGATATTCCTTCCCATCATTCTACCATTTTCGTTCATCTGCGAATGCACCGGTTTCCCGGCTTCACAACCCTGTGGCCCGGCGACTGCAATAATGTCTCAAGCCAAGGTCTTGTCAAATGCTTCTTCGACTCAAGATACCCTTGGCGAAAGCATCGGGTGAGGATATGTGCGCAGTGACATCTACCATCACAAAGCACCATCTCCCCAACCCTCCTCAATGTCTGCGCTCCGCTCCGTGGTCGGTTCGTCAGCGGAGGCACGTGTCCTCCTCTTCTCTCCTCCTGCTGTGAATGGCTCCGCCGTGTCCACTCCGCTACTGATATCCCTGCATCATCCTCGTAACCATAAGACACCCGCTTGCTTGGCAATGGGACTCGTGTGGGGCCGCCCACCGTTCCGCCAGAGACCAATGCTGGCGTTTCCGTTTTCGCTGCCGTTTCGTTGGAGTTGTCTCTGTATGGCTACCTGCAGATGCCTGCAGATGCCTGCAGATGCCTCGTCGTTTTCTTGCAGCAATATTGTCACAGATAAACCATGGATGGTTGAATGAATTGGTTCGCACTCCAACATTTGGGATTCACTATTATGTAATTGATTGCATTCAAGGCCTTGGCTTCCATCGCCAAGCGAAGCAAAGATAGCGGCAGAATTGGATGGACCCAAATCTGTCACCCTGTAGTCTTCGGACTCTAGACAAAAGCCATAGGCGAAGATATAGACCAAAACATACGCGTACGGAATATAGATGCATGCCGTGGTAGCCATATAGATCTCAGTCTGCAGCATTTGTTAGATAAGGACCGAAAAGGCCCGAACAACCTCAACTAGTATCCGCCCAGTTATCGTGATACATACATCCAACGACATCTGCGGACCCCACAGGGATCGTCCTTGGAAAAAGGCTTGAGAGCGCCTCTCAAAGCTTGAGGTCTGATAATTCGAGGCCCAGACCGTGCTGCAATAGCAAGGGGGCTTGGCTGCGTTATTTGGCTGAAGCTGTGATCTTTCACCCCAGGATTTGTTGTGCAGTTGAGCTGGGGAAATCTGCGCTTATGCCAGGGCTCTGAAGCCAAGACATGTCCTTGAAATTATGGTACGATGAGTCCAGAAACCAACCTCGGATTGAGAGTTTTTCGGCCAAGTTCCATATCGCCAAGTCTTGGTTGGTAAATGATTTCGTGCTTGACATCTGCGGCTGATAGTGAAGCTAGGATGTGATTATTGAATCACTGATAAACAACTCTGACTGGTTTATATCTGGGAGGCTCGGCTTACTGCTTCTGCGAATTGATATCCGGTATTGGTGCTCCGATAATGTCAAGGCCTGATCATCGAAGCCCGAGCGTACCATCTGCCGTGTCATTAGTTTCTTCCGTGGTGTTTGAACTCCCCGGCCTATAATCAGTCCGTGCCTGAGTTGGACCCTGGCCGATACTCCGTTCCCGGGCCTCGTTTTGCTGGCTTTGACCGCCGTTCCCGTGACAGGCCGGCAACGAGACCGTGACAGGGAGGCCGAACATCACAATTTGTGCCGACAATCTTTTAGTAAAGAGTATGATGTTTTTCATTGTTCCAGATCACACTATTCAATGGCAACAACGGCAAACACCAAACCAAACCAAACCAATCCAAACATCAAACAATAGTGGCATCACTTTATGCGGCGCAATTGAGCATGTTTGAGTACGGCACAGTCCTGGAACATGCAGCGAAAATTCTTCTCCGGAGGGCCTTGTTCATAAGCAAAGCCCCCACGCGTTGTCTCATCCGTAGCGATATACTGTGATTGCTGTCGCCGACACATCCGGGTTTATCCTGAGAAAAATATCTCCGCTACAGGTTCGCATTGGAGCCTCTTTCTGGAGACCGGGGCACCTCCGTGGGGAGATAGTCCCCGCTGTGTCCGCTCCGAGACAACATCCGGAGGGCGGATCCAATAGCAAGAGACAAAGACCCGTTGTTTTCCCCGTGAAAGCCTCACATGCGTCTGGGAAGCCCGGCTAGTGGCCTGTAAGACGACGGCATCTTGTAAGCGCCCCGTTTCTGTGAGGACAAAGTGCCGTTTAGAGTGGGCCGGGCGAATCCTGCTGCGTGTTGCTGCGGCATACGGCGCTTCCTTGGAGTAGTTTGGCCAGCGTCCGCGTCCGGCGTCTCTTTTGATCTGCGGTTCTAAGTGAGGAAATGATCAGCATTGTTTTTGAATGAACCACAGTGAACCACAACAGAGACGATCAGTATGTGCGCGAGTCGTTCAACTTGCATCTTTCGAGAGGTTGTGTAATGGTAATGTGAAGCGAGGGCCATAGACTCCATGATTCGCCATTTCTCGAGTGCGCTATGCGGCTAAAGGGGGTAGCGCAGAGATTTGAAAAGCATTATCAATATAGTGGGCCATTGTGAGAAAAAAGCCGACGATTTAAGCTTATTGTCACGTTCAAGGAGATCCCAGATGATCTGGTGGAGGAGAGATTACGTACCAAGTACCTTCCATGCTTGGACGGCTTCTAGAAGCAGTGGAAACGAGTCACGTGAGTGATAGCACGATGACACCTGCCGGATCAGCGTGGTGACATTTGCCACCAAATTTCTAGGGCAGCCGTTACTGCACTAACTTCCCACGGACTCGGCTTGACGATGGACCCCTGTGAGACGGAAGGCGCTAACGGCTAGGTACATGCTTCCAGCTAAGGCTTCCTCCAAACTCTGGGCAAAGATAAGACTCTGTGACTAACAGCATCAAGTCTTGCCAAGCGTGGCAGTGCCTGCACCTCATGCTTGGCAGATACTCGCAACAACATTCGACGAGTAGTGCCTAACGCGCCAAATCCTCAGCCAAACATATCTCGAGATCTGATCGCAACCCCAAGATCTCCCGGGCGGAGAGACCTCGGAGACCGTGCTGTCTTTTGTCAGTCGGCATCGGTGTTTGACCTCCGTGTTTTCGTCAAGAAACCTCTTCTATGTTCCTTTGGTGCGATTGGTTTGGTCAGTTTGCCTCGGAATCGTTTCATTGATGTCTACGCTAGATTATCACTACGACATGGCAAATTCAACATGCAGAAAACAAGCCTCGTGCCATGGCATGGCAAGCAAACGGACGATACAGACCCAATGACGTGACAGCCTGGAAATCAGAATTATGTATGCCCAGACATGCCAATCTTGCTAAGTCGTCTGTCGACAAGAAAATTACCGAAAAGGTACAGTCGAAATTATGGTGTGTCTTGGGTAGTATGGGTATTAGTATGGGGGGGTGTGGTTCTCCTCCATACAGAGGTGGTATACAGAGTCCTATACAGTCTTGTCTCGTCTAACGTCGGTTCATTTTATGGGCCAATGCGCAGAACAACTCGGTTGCAGAAACGCTCCACCATAGACAGCCTTGAGCCTCACGGCCTCACCAGTGACGCTGAGCAAGGCTTCAAGCAAGGCTTTGACCAAAACCCAAACCCCAGACGATATCTCATGACCGCTCATTGTCTTCCAAGGCTCGAGTTCGGGTTCGGTGGTTCTAAGCAAGCAATGACTCTGGTGAGCTCTTGACCCTAGTCTCCCAAGAATACCAAGCCTCAGCCAAGCCTATACTGGCCATTCACGAAACTCAATTGAGGCCGAGCCCGCCACGCCGCGTCACACTTGCTGCCCAGTCCCCAATGACGTGCGAACGACCCAGGCCCCCCCGCCAAAGAACGACTCCCCAGCTCTCCCTCCAACACCGTTCTGTAATACGGTTTCCTCACCCCTTCAACAAAAATGGGACCGGTCCTCCACCGGGGTCGTCGCACGGCCAAGCCCGGTGCTTGTTAGTGCTTGGATGGAATTTGGGGTGGTTTCTCAACAACAACAACCAAGGTTTCGCCTCATAGCCAAGACCTCGCTCTCAGTTCAGACCCCGCCTTTAAGGAAGCAGAGAAGGAAAAAATGGAAACGTCTTGGCGATGTGGAGTTTGCTGGAGTATCAGCGATGGTCCTCACCCCCGATGGTGACTTGAGCCAAGACTCTGAGAACACGAGATAAGCATTGCGCCGGTCTCGAGATTGAGATGGACTTCTATAAGACTTCCCCATCTCCCCGCATGATATTCTTGTTCTTGAGTCCTCCCCAAAGATCTTTCTCCTGATCTTCACCCTACGCCAGACGAAAGGCTTTTTTGTAATACATCTACAGAAAACCCCAGACATAGGCGTATGGACCCAACCATCTAGTTCAACTCCGACCCGATCTCCCTTTTAACGAAAAACACCTTCAAGCTGGCGCCCACTGGCTTCGATATTCATCATGGCTAAGCAGGACGATGCTGTGGACAACCATGTCTCGGGCCAGAGCAACGAGCCCATGAGCCGCCCAGCTCACGCCTTGACTTTTGATCAAGTCGTCGAGGAGCTTCAGACAGATGCCATGCACGGTCTTACCAGTGCTGAAGCCAAATCACGACATGAAAAGTTTGGCAACAACGATCTTGGCGACGCCGACGGTGTTCAGCCTCTCAAGATTATTCTCGCACAGGTTGCCAACGCCATGACACTGGTAAGTTTATCCCTACGTCAAAACTGCATCGGCCCCCACAAAGCCTGGTTAAGCATATTCCAATGGCTGAACCATATTTCTTACCCGCCCGTATACCACCACACAAATTACCGGATTGGGCAGCCCAAAGCTCCCATGATTAACCACCCCTGCACTACAATGTACTGACGTCTGCCAAGGTGCTTATTCTCGCCATGGCCGTTTCTTTCGGTATCAAGTCATGGATTGAGGGTGGTGTCGTCGCCTTCATCATTGGTCTCAATGTTACTGTCGGTTTCTTCCAGGAATACTCTGCCGAGAAGACTATGGATTCGCTGCGAAACATGTCTTCTCCCACTGCTAGCGTCGTCCGTGATGGAGACGCCAAGGTTATCCCCTCTGTTGAGGTCGTTCCCGGTGATCTTGTGGAAATCAAGACTGGCGACACGATCCCTGCTGATATCCGGTGAGTAAAAATGACTGGGGGTTGAATATCATTTACTAATACATACATGCAGACTGATTGAGGCTGTCAACTTTGAGACTGATGAGGCTATGCTTACTGGTGAGTCTCTTCCCGTTCGAAAGAACGAGGATGAGGTTTTCGACGACAACTGTGGACCTGGTGACCGTATCAACGTCGCCTACAGCTCCTCTACTGTTACCAAGGGTCGCGCCAAGGGTATTGTCTTTGCTACTGCTACATCCACCGAGATTGGTGCTATCGCTGCTGCTCTCCGAAAGAAGGACAGCAAGGTCCGTCCCGTGAAGCGTAAGCCTGATGGTTCTGCCAAGCCTCACCGATACCTCGAAGCCTACACTCTTACTCTTACCGATGCTGTTGGTCGTTTCCTCGGTGTCAATGTCGGCACACCTCTCCAGAAGAAGCTGTCCCGACTGGCAATCTACCTCTTTGGTACTGCTGTCATCTGTGCTATTATCGTCCTTGCTGCCAACGAGTTCAATGCCTCCCAACAGGTTATTATCTACGCCGTCGCCACTGGTCTGTCTATGATTCCTGCCAGTTTGGTCGTCGTCTTGACCATCACCATGGCTGCCGGTACCAAGCGCATGGTTGAGCGTAACGTTATTGTTCGAAACCTCAAGGCCCTCGAGGCCCTTGGTGCTGTTACCGATATTTGCTCCGACAAGACCGGTACTCTTACCCAGGGTAAGATGGTTGCCCGTGGTGCCTGGACACCTGGAAAGGGAACCTACCTTGTTGAGAACGCTACCGAGGCCAACAACCCTACCATTGGTGAGCTCCGCTGGTCTCGCAAGCAGCCTCATGAGCTTCCTCTCAAGACTGGTGGTGATGAGTGCGGTGTTGTTTCTACCACCGATGAGCTTCTCTCCCAGAGCAAGTACTCCTTGACCAAGTTCCTCGAAGTTGCTTCTCTTGCCAACCTTGCCACTGTCAACGAAAAGGCTGGCGAGTGGCACGCCCGTGGTGACCCTACCGAGATTGCTATCCAGGTCTTTGCTTCTCGTTTCGACTGGAACCGTCTCAAGCTCACCAGCCACGACGCCTCCAACCAGTACAGTGAGATTGCCGAGCTTCCTTTCGACTCTGATGTCAAGCGCATGTCTGTCATTATGAAGGACAACCGATCCAGCCAGCTCTTTGCCTACACCAAGGGTGCTGTCGAGCGTGTCATTGGTGCCTGTGCTACTTACTGCCCTGAGGATAACGAGGAGCAGGTCCCCATCACTGATGAGTTCCGTGAGCAGATTCTCCGCAACATGGAGTCTTTTGCTGGTATGGGTCTCCGTGTCCTTGCTCTTGCTTCCAAGCCCTACAACGTCGACATGAAGAAGGGTGACGAGATTGACCGAACCACTGTTGAGTGTGATCTCGTCTTCCGTGGTCTCGTTGGTCTTTACGATCCTCCTCGTCTCGAGTCTGCCCCTGCTGTCCGCGCCTGTCATCAGGCTGGTATCTCTGTCCACATGCTTACTGGTGACCACCCCGAGACCGCCAAGGCTATTGCTATCGAGGTCGGTATCCTGCCCACTCGCATGGACATGGTTGCCGAGGACACTGTCAACACCATGGTTATGACTGCTACCACTTTCGATGGTCTCACCGACGATGAAGTTGACCAGCTTCCCTTCCTCCCTCTTGTCATTGCCCGATGTGCTCCTCAGACCAAGGTCCGCATGATTGAAGCCCTCCACCGACGTGACAAGTTCTGTGCCATGGTATGTTTTTTTCTCTCGCTTTTTGATCACGACTAACGTAAATAGACTGGTGATGGTGTCAACGATTCTCCCTCGCTCCGCCGTGCCGATGTTGGTATTGCCATGGGTCAAGCCGGTTCCGATGTCGCCAAGGACGCCTCCGATATTGTTCTCAGTGATGACAACTTTGCATCCATCGTCGCTGCCATTGAGGAAGGTCGCCGTATCTTTGACAACATCCAGAAGTTTATTCTCCACGTCCTCGCCACCAACGTCGCCCAGGCTATCGTCTTGCTCGTCGGTCTTGTCTTTAAGGACCGAACCGGTCTCTCCGTCTTCCCCATCGCCCCCGTCCAGATCATGTGGATTATCATGGCCACCTCTGGTCTTCCCGACATGGGTCTCGGTTTCGAGCGTGCCGTCGCTGGTATTATGGAACGCCCTCCCATCTCCCTCAAGACTGGTGTTTTCTCTCTCGAGTTTGTCATTGACATGACCGTCTACGGTGTCTGGATTGCTGCCCTCTGCCTCAGCTCTTTCGTCCTCCGAATGTACGCCTTTGGCGATGGTGAGCTCGGTGAGGACTGCAACGACAAATACAGCGACAGCTGTGAGACCGTCTTCAAGGCCCGCGCTACCACTTTCGCCTGTCTTACCTGGTTCTCTCTCTTCCTTGCCTGGGAGATGATTGACAAGCGACGATCATTCTTCCGCATGCAGCCCAAGTCCAAGCTCTACTTTACCCAGTGGATGCATGACATCTGGCGCAACCAGTTCCTTTTCTGGGCCATCATCCTCGGTGTTGTCACTCTCTTCCCTATCCAGTACATTCCCGTCATCAGCGACACCGTCTTTAAGCACAAGGGTATCACATGGGAGTGGGCTATTGTCTTTATCGCTGCCGCTCTGTTCTTTGGTGGTATCGAGGCTTGGAAGTTTGCCAAGCGTGTCTACTTCCGTCACCAGGCCGCCAAGTCCCAAGGCACTGACTGGAAGGATATGGACCTTGAGCAACGCACTTTCGGCGAGTATCTCACTCCCGACTCCAGCGAGGCCAGCGTTCGCCACGACTCTGAAAAGGTCAACGCTGGTGCTGCGCGCCAGAACTCCAACAACGAGAAGAAGGCTTGAATGAATGAATGAAAGCTACACTATGCTATCTAGATGAAAGGGAAACGCAGCTCAACGGCCGCATGACACACTCGCTGAAATGCGAGGTGCAACGGGACTAGTGGAAGGGTTCCAATAAAAGGTGGAAGAGAAGGAGAAATAAACTTGGGCTCACTGGAATGTGAGTTCTCTACCAGAGGAGGACCCAAAATGCCCGCACGTTGGCCGTTAATGAAGGAAGGGGATATACCTATTTTATCTACTAGCATAAGAGAGCAGTTCTTAATAATGAAGTTAAATGTACATGAAGTTTATTGTGATGTGTTTGTTTTAAGGGTGATGGAACGTGAATCATCACTGTAAAACTAATTGTAATTAATCAATACTTGTGAATATCCCATATCATGTTGTTCATTTAAGCAAGTCTGAGACTGAGTCCGATCGATATTATGATCTGGGTAGTTCCTGACATCCACATTCACGTCCGTGCTAGAACCGAAGTCCCGTAGGATCGACTCGGCAACAGCTAGCTAGGGCTTACGGTCCAACTATATCTTGACAACATCACTCAATTGCTTACTCTTCACACAACCATCCATCAAAATGACAGACAAACCAAAGAACGAAATGAAGGTTCTATCCCTAGGCCTTCCTCGCACAGGCTCTGCCTCAATGGCAGAAGCCCTCACCAGACTCGGCTACAAAAACGTCTACCACGCCATCCAGGCCATCGACAGTCCGGAAGACTGGAAAATTTTAGAGAGAGCCTGCGACGCTTCGTTCCCTAATTTGCCGTCTTATACGGGTAAACCGTTCACCCGCGAGGAATGGGATGAGCTCTGGGGTCATTGCGAAGGCACTACGGATGTAGCATCTATTTTCGCACCACAGCTCATAAAGGCGTACCCCGACGCAAAAGTCATTCTAGCGATACGCGACTTTGAGCCATGGTTCAAAAGCGTCGACCAGAGTGTTTTTCATCACCTCTGGAATCCAATCGCCCATTTTAGCGTCAACGTCATCGAACCCCTCGTCGGATCCGTAGCAGGCCGCTCAGCGCGAAAACAATTACTCGGTTTATTCCAAGCGCAGACCGTTGAAGAAGCACGCGCCAACGCAAGAGAGACGTGGGAGAGACATCACCGGGTTATTAGAGAGATGGTGCCCGAGGGACAGTTGCTGGAGTATCGCATGGGACAGGGTTGGGGGCCTGTGTGTGAGTTTTTGGGCAAGCCGGTGCCGGAGGAGGAGTTTCCTTGGGTTAATGAGGCGGCGGAGTTGAAGAGGGTCATTAAGGAGAAGATTAAGAGGAATATTGCGCAGGCTTTCGGAGTGGTTTTGCCTTGGGTTGGGGCTATGGCTGTTGTGGGAGCTGGGGTTTGGATGGTGGCTAGGTGATGTTGATTTCATCCGCAGATGTGTCGTTGAAATTGGGTTAGCTGATGGTTGCAATCGTATTGTTACACGACAGTTTAGCGCCCACAACCAAAGCCTCAACCAAGTTTTCATTCTTACGTAGTATAAAATAGACTACTTTTAGCTCAACGTATAACCAGAATTAGACTACAATTCACGCCGAAATATCCCCCGTAGTATCGATCTACAGCTTTCCCATCGGCCAGTCTTATCGTCTTGGCATCCCACTCGATGATGTCTTGCAAACCAGGATACCTATTTAATCACGCAAGCCTTGGTCGTTCCATTTCCAGGAACCGACTACTGCGCCAAGACCACTAATTTAGGCTTTAAAATATGCTTATCGCAAGCTGGCGATCTCTCGACGTCATGGTCTGGGTTTCATGACGCATTTGCTCCGAGGGTATGATGGCGAGATGGAGTTAGAATTAGAGAAGAATGATGAAAGGGGTCTAGAGTGGTGGTTTGGAAGAGTATATAAGGGGAGTCTGGATCCTTTGGACACTGAGATAACACTCGTATCATACTCATAACTTTAAACACTTCAAAATGGCATCTATTATGGAAAAGATCAAGGAGACTGTTGTTCCCTCTAACAATGAGGGCTACAACACCAACCCCAGCTCTTATGACAATGAGCCCCCCAGCTACGAGTCCTCCAACAACAACTCTGGCATCTACAGCTCTGTGACAGAGAACAACGCCCAGCGTGAATACAGCTCTAACAACTCTGCACCTCTAGAGTCAACCAGTACTCAAAATGAGGGTGTCCGAACGGGTGACCGAATCAACTCGTTGGTAGAGAACGTCCCAGGAGTGCCCTCTTCCTCTACCCAAAACAAGTCTACATTGTGAGTAACACCGTTCTCTTACTTTTTGTGTACCTTGTCGCTAATGCTCAGTAGCGATACGCCTTCATACCAAAACAACACGCATCACGATACTTCTTCCGACACCCCCATTGACGCAGCTCGTGCGCCTCCTTCTGCGTTGAAGAAGCATCTTGGAGAACCTACAATTGAGCACGACTACCCCCATGAGAGTTCGACAAAGAGACATGCTTCTGTCAGTCACCAGGAGGAGCACTACCTTAACTAGAAGGGTAGCATATGTATATAGATGGCGTTGCATAATGGGAGATAGTGATTAGAGTAGCGAATGGCCATTTGTTATATCCTTGATGCCAACTCGACAGAATGTGAATACGTGAGATGCAGCATCATGGTGTTGCTGTACTATTAAGCTCTTCAATCCATATCGAAAGACACGTTCCGGCCGTCCCGTCCCGTCCCGGCTCCACCGACCGGGCGCTATCCTCCATCAGGTAATTCCGCACCGGGTCAGCGCCGGTGGGTACTGGATGAAGTTGGTATGATCTGAGGATGCTGTTCTATCAATTGGAGATAGTGCCATGGTTCAATTCATACCAGCTATTGGTGTCTGACCTTGAGTAATTGCCATCGCAGAGAGACCATACGTGAACTCAATCTCCATGACCATTCGACCGCACAACATCTCGACTCTCACCTTCAAACTCTCCTCATGGCTGTACTCCCGGCCTATTTCTCCCCGATGGATCCCACTCCACCAAACCCCCTACTCTAACTGGCGCGGTTAAATGCATCTGGCTAAATTGAACCTCTCCCAAATAAACTGTCAAGCGCTCCCGTCATGACAAGCTATCCTATTCTAGGCCAGTCTCTAGCTTGTCTGTTGATTGGTGAGGCTAAAAGTGAAGCTCAGACTGTCATCGTAGTCGCACCCCCACGGCATGATAGCAATTGGACATGATGGATGAAAAAATTGAGAATGGCCATGTGATGGTGTCTGGGTATATGAACTGTGCTTGTCTCCTCTTTATCAGCAGATTTTATTTCACGATAAATCAACTCATGATAAGTTCAGGCTATTCTAATTGACCCTTCTTTTCTTATATCTTGTCTTGCGACGACATTGTTATCACAACTCCACATTGTGACACTTGACACGAGGTCCATATAAGAGAACCAGCTCCCGCCCACATTTGCGATTGACGACTCTACTCTACTTTATCATTCCTACAACTGCATCCAATTCTCTCCCCTTCATCCTCTTCACAAACCTCAATCACAGCAACAATGTCCAGCGTATGTCTTGCAACCCCGCCATGCCCCTCATGACGTCTTAGCTGACCCCTCATAGAACCTCTCCTTCGTCCTCAACAAACCAGGCGACGTCTCCTTCGAGGAGCGTCCCAAGCCCTCCCTCGCAAGCCCCCACGATGTCCTCGTCGCCGTCAACTACACCGGTATCTGCGGTTCCGACGTTCACTACTGGGTCCACGGCTCCATCGGCAAGTTCGTCGTCGAGGACCCCATGGTTCTAGGCCACGAGTCTGCCGGAACTGTTGTTGAGGTTGGCGACAAGGTCAAGAACCTCAAGGCCGGTGATCGCGTCGCTCTCGAGCCCGGATACCCTTGCCGTCGCTGCCAGAACTGCCTCGCTGGCAAGTACAACCTCTGCCCTGATATGGTCTTTGCCGCTACGCCACCTTACCATGGTACCTTGACTGGTTTCTGGTCTGCCCCCGCCGACTTTTGCTTCAAGCTTCCCGATAATGTTTCTCTTCAAGAGGGAGCTCTGATTGAGCCTCTCGCCGTCGCTGTTCACATCGTCAAGCAGGCGCGCGTCAAGCCTGGTGACTCTGTCGTCGTCATGGGCGCTGGTCCCGTCGGTCTTCTCTGCGCTGCCGTCGCAAAGGCCTACGGTGCTTCCAAGATTGTCAGCGTCGATATTGTCCAGAGCAAGCTCGATTTCGCCAAGGACTTTGCTTCCACACACGTATACGCTTCCCAGCGCATCGCGCCAGAGGAGAACGCCAAGAACATTTGTGAACTGGCCGGTCTTCCCGACGGTGCTGATGTAGTTATCGACGCGAGCGGTGCTGAGCCCTCAATCCAGGCTTCTATCCACGTCCTTAAGAACGGCGGCAGCTACGTGCAGGGCGGTATGGGCAAGGCCGACATTACTTTCCCCATCATGGCTTTCTGCATCAAGGAGGCTACCGCGAGCGGATCATTCCGATACGGCGCTGGCGATTACCCTCTTGCTGTTGAGCTTGTTGCTACAGGCAAGGTGGATGTCAAGAAGCTCATCACTGGTATCGTCGACTTTAAGCAGGCCGAGGAGGCTTTCAAGAAGGTCAAGGAGGGAGAAGCGATTAAGGTTCTTATTAAGGGACCTAATGAGCAGTAAATGGAAGGGATGATGATGAATGATGACTACGAAAATTGGAGATTATGGTGGGTGATGGCGTTAATTGTCAGAGAGTAATATGTTATAGCATCAATGAATGCACTTAATGGACTTGTCTGTTCAGCTCTTTTCTGCGCTTGTAAACTTGATTGTGACTCTCCGTAGAATGAGCCTTGAGCTTTACCTAGTTGAGCAAATGCAAGGGAAGGATGAGGCCCCATGCCAACTTACGAATAGCCTCATTCATCTAATTCCGCACTGCATGTCTTGTTCCGCCCACACACACTAGTTCAAACGGCTGACCAGCACAGCCGAAACATCCACTCCAGCTGTTACGTCCTAGTTTAATGAGACAGGATTAATTCTCATAGAGAAAAGGAATAATTCAGACTGTTTTTGGTGGAAGCTTATAAACTCTAGTTTGACGTGACTACTAGATACTGAGTACGATACTCTACAAATACAAACATCTCATCAAGGGAGAGAAAGAGAGTCCCTTGAGAAAGTGATCGACACGACATGGGTCTTAATGAATCCTTCATGCCTGCATCTCAATCTTCTCCAACCAATCATCGTCAACCAACTCGCGCAGCTTTCTCTTTTCGATCTTTACATTCCAACCCAGATCAGCCCACTTACACCGCACATGTAAAGCCTTTTTTTATCAAGCCTCAAGCCAGTTTTAAATAGGACACAAGCTAGAAACACGGTTTGTTTCTAAACGAAAACGCCTCGTCAACATACAAGTCAGTAATGGCTTTGTCGCACAGCCCAAACACTTTATTGACTATCGATTCCAAGCGCCACCCCGCTTGTGTCTAAGTGTGTCCAAGTATGTACAGTCGGCAATTATCTCCCGTGGCCAGCCTTGTACAGGGGTTGAGCAGGGTACCATTCAGCTTGTTAGTCTCAAACATGAGTGTCTGGACCAGTACAGCGTGTGATAGACTCACGTAGATGACCCAGTGGGTAGCAGAAAAGTTGGCTTCCTAAGTCTTGGGGTGCAAAAATAATTAGTCCAAGAAGCCCAGTCTAAGCAGCATAAGGTGACCTACTAATTTCGTTTCTTATGCTTGTGGCGGTCAACTTTTATGATACCCCAAGGACGACTTCAAAAGCAATGGGAAGTTAATAATATCCCCATGCAAGGAGCTACACCATTCATATCACCACTCAAGCCACCCAGGCATAAAATCATTTATTCAATCTCCTCTCAAACGCCTCTTCCTGATCCACCACACTTGTACGCCCAACGGTGCTGGTCAAGCTTGTTCAATGGACAGCTGGGTGCGGCTGAAGGACGCTAACGCAAGCCATCCGCCAGGGGTCCTTGAACATGAATCTGCCTTGGGCTTGTTTGTCTAAGAGGAGTGAGTCAGTTGGATGGGGGTATAAGGCTGCCAAGCTGCTCTCGTTCTGCCTCTCGTTCTGCCCAAGACTTGACTTGTTAGTATCACATTTTATACAGCAGTGACTTGCAAGATGACTCAACAACCACAGGCCGAGACGGAGCATATTCTCCAAACACCACTATGGATTGTTATAATCCGTGGCTTTCAGTTTCTTTTCTCTCTCATCATTGTCGGTCTCTGTGGCTGGATGATCCATGATGCTGGACTCCCAGAAAACTCCCTCTGTATTGCTATTGTAAGTCTACCTCAACTCAAACTCATTGAGCAGTACTAACACCTCACAGGCAGTCCTCTCCTGGATAGTAATCCTCTACAGTCTCTTGTCAGAAAAGCTCCCTGCCCTTCGAAGCTTATACCACATCATTGCTGTACTTTGTCTCGACGCGTTGATGCTCGTTCTCTGGCTCGCCGCCTGGGCTGCTACCGCGTCCCGACGAGCCAAGTATGTTGTGCCCGTGACTGTGGGTAACTGCTACAGTGACGGCAGTCTTATCGACAGCAAGAACTGCAGTGTTTTCTACAAGCGTGATGGAGAGAATGTTATTCTCTTCAAGACTGGTTTGGCTATCTTGGCCGCCATTGCTGGCTTGGGCGCCTTGGTCTGGTAAGTCGTAACTCTAGTCTCGTTTATGATGTATACTAATTGCGGTTAAGGGTCCTGTTCATTGTTACTTTTGTCTGGAGTCTTGTCATGTTCCTCCGAGGACGCAAGCAAGGTCGCTTCGCTGTCGATCTCTCGGGCCCGACAAACAACTACCAAATGGAGCCCAAGACTGAAGCTCAGGTCAACGTTCAGCCTCAACCTACACCAGCTGCTCCTCAATACCAGCAACAACCTGCTCCTGGACAGTTCTCCCCTCAACAGCAGCAACAATACCCCCCTCAGCAACAGCAGCAATATCCTCCCCAACAGCAGCAATACCCCCAAACGACACCCTCTCCATACCAACCAGCCCAGAGCCCATACCAGCAACAAGGCGCTTACCCTCCTCCTCCTGTATCACCCTACGATCCTCAACAGGGCCAGCAGCAGTTTGAGGGCCAGCAGAACTACGCACAGTATCCTCCTCAGCAATACCATGAAGCCCCCGGAACCACATCGCCTCCTCCCCACCAATACCATGAAGCCCCAGGAACTACGTCGCCTCCTCCCCAGCAGCCTTATCCTGTCCAGGGTCACCCACAGCAGTAGATGAAATGAGAAGGAAATAATGGATTGATGAGATGGGGTGAAGTGTGGTGGAGTTTTAGGTCTTTCGTTTAACTTTTGATACCAATGATACATGCAATTTAGGAATACAATAAGCTGTCTCTATGTGTTTACATTGCATTGACAATTATCACGTACTCATATTATAAAGTGCATTCCAGATAACACAATAAGTAACCTAAGAGCAGGTCTAAAGTGGCATAAATAGACTAAATTATCTTATTTTAGTCTATGGCTACATTTAATCCCTTAACCTCTAAGCACACGTGCCTAATAATCTGCATCATCACCCTCTTCATCACCCTCTTCATCCTCTTCACCCACCCGCGCAAAAATGGCGACAGAGGAGTAAAACGATGCACATTCAGGCTCACTCTCAGCGACCATGTAAACAGAAAGAGCAAGCTCCTGGTGGGTAGTCGTGTCGGGAGCGTGGTTAAGCCAGTGGACCTTCTCACGGCTATACCCACGGAGATGGCGGAGCGGGTTCGGAACATAGGAGTCGTAGTCGCCGCGGTACCAATCATCAATACATACGTCTGAAAGGTCTTCGGTCATGCAAACTGTGTTTTCAAGGTCACTGCCGTCGTAAGAATGACGTCTCGAACGGCGCGCGTTGGGATTGTTGGCTAACTCCGCCAGGCGTTCAAGCTCCATCTGTTTCGATTTGAGTTGTCTTTCGACATAGTCCGAATCATCGAGTACCGCGCCAATGGTGACTCTGTCCGCAAGTCGATCGAGGGATTGGTAGACTGCCATGTCAATGCTTTTGAGCATACGATGGATGTCCCTGGAGGATGACTCGGAAGTATGAGGATATGCATGAGTGCATGTGAAACCGATGATGTGTGCCATCATAATGAGTTAGCTCTAAACTTATAAATGGCCGAGACTACTTACGTTCTCCAGTAGATTTGATCTTTTCAATAAGCTTCTCAAGATCACTGTAGAAGTAGGCCGATTCCTGATCAACAACGCTCTCTGCCATCAGAACAGGGAGATAGTCGGCCCAGAAGAGATTGTACGTCAACGTCAACCTGTGACCTTCAGTAATCGGCAGAACTTCAAGTTCAGAAAACCTGAAAAAGGCGGCCCATTGGATGGCGAGTGAAGATCCAGATTCCCAGTCGAATTCTACTTGTTGATCCTTCTCTCGAACCGTGAGCTTGCCTCCTTTGTGTGCAACCGGTAGACAAACCACAAGTGAGGCCATCTGACGATTCAAGCCTGGATTGTTGACCAGGGGCTGAGATGTGCCTGAGTGAGCAGAGAATACCTGTATGGTATGTTAGCAAACATAGAGACCGCAGTTATTAATTATAAACTCACGTCCAGCTTGCACAGCTCAGCCCTGAATCCCGTCCACTGTCTCGATGGAGAACTCTGAGCCAAAGTCTGATTGATCGTTTCAAGAATACCATGCGCAGCAAGGTTAAAGTCCGTACAGAAGTCGTTAACATCCATCGTGACGGGGGCATTCAACTGGGCGGTGTCATCCGCCAGGGGCAGTCTCAAAGTGGGATATCCTTCCCATCGAATAGTAACCTTAGTAGAGGTTGTGTCGCCTTCGGTTGTATCATCGTGAACATGACCTCCGATGGCAAAGATATCTTTGTCTTTCAGTACAGAGGATACGTTGTCCAGAAGGTCTTTGAAAGAGCAAGGGGCTTCCTCTTCCTTTTCCTGTCGATCTTCAACTGCTTTCTCGCGTACGAGAGAGGCGTCAAATAGAGGTGGTCCCATGATGAGCAATTTAATGGGAGTGTTGTTGTGATAGTTGTTGGAGGACAGTGTTGTTGGAAGGCTGGATGTTTAGGAGAGAAGTTTTTGAGTCAAGACGGGACGGGATGGCACCTTCCGGCTTTGCCTATATGCTGAGTTTTTGGGCAGGTACAGTTCTGAGTTTCTCAACATACTTTGGATACTCACTTACATCAATGCATACCTGCCTACAGATTAATCTTGATACGCCACATCCCCAAAGTTAGAGGGATGGCTGACACTTCTACTAGGTAGCAGAAACGTTAACTCCCTAAGTCTTAGGGTATAGAAATGAATAGTCTAAAGAGCATAATATAAAGAGCACAGTCTAAAGAGCATAGTCTAAAGAGCACAGTCTAAAGAGCATAGTCTAAGCAGCATATGATTACCTACTAATTCCATCCCTTATGCTTTGATCGGATACCCTAAGGCTCTTCCAATATGTGACCGTTGGATCAGATGCCTGGAGATGCCTGGAGATGCCTGGTGCTCAACAAAACCATGAAAAATAAACGAACAACCCAGAAGATGATGTTGGTGGTCGTGATGTTGTACTTCAACTCAGATCCCAAAAGGGAAGGCGGTCAGGTCCGTCAAAATCCATTCAATCATGGGCTCACTTCACCATCTCAAGCCCGCAAGCTTAGCTTCTCGTCCAATATAGCTTCAATCGCTTCTGTCTAACGAATATACCACGACCATTACGACGATCAACACTACAAACAATACCTCACTCCCCAGACGTTTCCCTTCCCCCCGACCCGAGGCCACAATGGCTACGCAAAACCCCCCAATGCCTCAAGAGAAGCTCGGCGTACCATCTCGAAACCCTCTACCTCTATCTGCGTCGCAAGAAGCACAAGTCCGAGATATCTTTTACCAAAAAGTGCGAAAAGAATGTGCCGACGAGATTAAGGGTATGTAGCACATTCACCACATTACTTACAGTCACCACAATCTAACACCTCTAGCCTTTGCTGCATGCGCTCTAGGTCGGACCTTTACAGTATCATTCGCCTGCCGAGCCGAACACCGCGTCATGAACAATTGCATGAAGATCCACGCCACACAAGCAGCGCACGACGAAGCACGAGAGGAGTGGTTTGCCCTACGGATAGAGCGACAGAAGGAGAGGGAGAAAAAAGCGAGAGTCGCCCAAGCTCAAGAAGACTTTATGCGCGAGTGGTGGGGGTTGCCGGAGCACGTGAGGTTATCGAGACAGAAGGAGATGGAGAAGAGGGGGGAGAGGATACATGGACTTGCAGCGAGGGATCGACCGAGGGATTGATAAGATAAGCATATGGCGTTGGAGAGGATGGGGAGTGTTGTAAGAATAAACGAGATAAATGTACGAATAGCCAGTTGATGTCAACTGCAGCGATGACATTCGACGGAACAGAAAGAAAGGTTGTATCCATGCAGCCAGTAGTATTGTCACCCAATATTGAAACAAACTGCGGCCTCAATACACAAGATCATCCTGGATACTTCTCAAGAGGGAAAGAAACAAATTGTGACGAGCTAGTTGCCGCCCAGCCTCTTGATAGTCTGTAGTATTTAGTCTGGATTTTAGTCTTAGTGGTTGATATAATGGTTCATGTATGCGACGATGGGGTTGCATGCATCAAGCGGTCAACGTTGAAGTTTCAGTCGAGTCGTCACAGGAAGGCAAAGTATGTCAATTAACTCCTTTATTCTTTCTTTTTTTCCTTTTAATTAAGACAAAGAGAATACTCCCATTCTGTAGAGTCTGTCTCATCCCTAGCCATATCTGCAATTCTCAGCCATGTAATCCTCAGCTCCTTCAATGACCGTCTCACGCATCCATCACATCAAATCACTCCTCAAGACCAGTAAAAACCATCCCCGGCCAACCCAAGTCATTTATGCCCGCAGCCAATTAGACCTCGTCTTCCCCTCACTCCAGCGCGTCTCCAGAGCGCTTAGCATGCCTCCTGCAGTGTGATTGTCCCCCCGATTGGCTGACAGGGATGCTATTTTCGTGACCCCCTTGTCCAGTGTTAGTCGGAGCGCTTAACGAGGAGAATAGAGAGAAAGAATATAATATTGATGAGACTTCTTTCGGTATTTTGTTTCTTGGTTTTTTATTATTGTTGGTTACGTCTGTTTGTTTTGAAACGCCGTCATTCTGTTAGTTGATCATGAAGCGATAGCAGCATCACCTATACCCATCTTTGATACCCTGGATTTACATCTCTTAAAGTATCGCATCTTTAATCGAGATACTGTTTGATACAGAATGTCTACTCCAACCCCAGGAGGGTTCTCGCTATTTCCGAGCCCAAACGCTTCCAAGCCACCGCCTACTTCACGCAATCAGACCCCGAAACCTCGTCGCTCTGAATCTCGTGAGCGAGATTTACGGTCTGCTACACCACAAGCCATGGCTCCAGAACCATCTGAGCCTGTTTCGCCACCGAGAAATGGGCGACAGACGCCACAGAATAGAGCCCAAACACCTCAGAGAGCTCAGACACCCCAGGGACAAGCACCGCAAAATAGGGCACAGACACCACAGAACAGATCCCAAACGCCACAGGGTACACCTCAGAACAGATCACACACCCCAATCGAGTTCGATCCTATTCGACAGCAGCAAGAACCAAAACCCGTCAAAGTCCAAAGACCAAGACCAACCGTGCAAATCCCAGGTCGTGCTGATACCGGCAACATCCAAGGCCCCGCGCTCGTCCGCAACAGCAGTGATCGATCTCGAAGCTCCATTGCGAAACCTCCTCTTGGTGGTGAAGCCACTGCGCAACCCCTCCGATCAATCTTTCCAGCGTATAACCCAGAGCTGCCACTGAACCAGCAACACTATGTTCCCACCGAGACTCGACCAGCCGAGATTCCACGAGCAGTCATTAGTCGGCAGACATACCATGAAACACCTGCCGGAGCTGCGCCAAGAAACCCACCGGTTCGAAGTCCCGTTATCAGTCCCATGAGCATTCAATCCGCGCAGTCTTCGTGGCCCCATCGTGCTGTCCAGCAACAAGAACCACCGTTGATCCCGACGGTTAGTTCGAATGAACTTCTCAAGAATTACTGGAAAGTCGCAAATGGATGGCAGGCTTCAGCATCCGAGGGAAGAGTGTACTGCATGAAGTTGACACAAGAAAAAGATGCGCCAGTCTACAGTCTGTCGTCTGCGACACAGCCCTTTTACAACCTCCGCTTGGATCCAACTTCGGCGTCGGCGTATGTAACTCTTACAAGACATGATCCCAATAAGCCTTACAAAGCACCCAAGCCTGAAGCAAGTTCTTCAGCGAGCAGTATTATTGGCGGTGCCGTCGGACATAACTCAGGTAGCAAAGTCACCGACACGAAGCATTGGCAAGAAGCTCTTACCACAACTTTGGAGGAAGAGACGCGGAGACATCCCCCCAACGATGGCCTCGTTGCACTTCTCATGCCCTCGCCGGCTACAAAGATGGCCATCGAGAGATCGCAAGACCCCGCGTCTGTCATGCTGGCAGAAAGGGAATGCGCGCGTCTTGTATGGGATGAAGATAGCTCCCATCACTTCCTCGTCCATCCCGCCCTCGCAACCCCCTTCTGCGTCACCATCGAGCGCTCCCCCTCATGGTCTCGCGTAGAATACACCCTCGAACACAACGAATCACCCCAACATCTCGCCAAGCTTACCCGGGATGGCACCGGCAGCGGCTGGCTAGAGATTGACACAGGCATCGCCTCAAAGATAGAGTCGTACTTTATCGTCGACGTAGCCGTCACAGCACTCCTCCTCGTGGCGCAAGGCGACGAGAAGAACAACCCTATCACAGAAGCTTTTGAGCCCCCGCCGCCTCTGATCCTGACAGCCAAGCAGGAAAAGCGTCTGAGCAAGAATGGCAAGCGGGAAGAAAAGAAAAGCAAGAAGCGCAACATGGAGGCGTTTGAGATTGACGTCGAAAGCCAAGATGAGAGTCTCGGCAAGGGCAAGTCAAAAGACAAAGAGGACAAGCTGCCCTTTTTGATCAGGGTGATTGTCAAGATCGTCAAGGGTCTATTTGCGTGCTTCATCTGGCTGCTGACAATAAGTTTCCGGTGTGTCGGGTTCGCGTTCAAGGGATGTTATAAATGCATCGGATCAAAGTATTAATGACATGACGAGATATTTGGAACCAAGGGAATTTCACGTATTTTCATATTTTTTGTATCATATATCATACACCCACGGCGTTCTTTTTCGAATGGGGGTATCTATTAGCTTTTGCCAAGTGCAAACGTAACGAATAAAACACGAAGGAAATGACCAGCAAGTAATTTTCATCTCTATCGCTTTCTTGTCCGCACCATAATCTTCTTTCCTTTGCGTGTGCTTCCGCCAGATGTCGCCGTCTTGGCCATTTTTGCGCGCTGGATCTCGAGTTCGCCCTCGGCGTCTGTGAGGACTTTTAGCTTTTTGCGGGCATTTTCGAGTTGGCGGCGGAGACGACGGAGGGCCTTGGCGCGTTCAAATTCTGCGTCTCCCTCCTTGATCTCCTTCTTGTCGTCTTCGTCATTGTCCTCCATATCCAGGTGTTCTTGTAATGTTTCCTCGCGTTGCTCTTCGTCATCCATAAAGACAATCTTTCTAGGCGCCTTGGGAGCGGTAGCAAAGTCGAATTCCGAATCGCTGTCTTCGTCTTGGTCCTCCTCCTCGTCGAGCTTGTCGAATCCTCGGGTGAGGACTACCTGCTCCTCCAACTTGGCCACCTCTTTCGCAACAACCTGTCGCATCGTTCGAACGTAGCCCAAATCCTGCGTCTTGAGGAGTCGCACGGTGTCCACATCCATGATCTTGTTTCCTCGATCGCCCTGCACCGTTCCGGACCATTTCTTTCCATCCTTGAGTTTGGAGCCCGGCCCGTTGCGGGACATCATTCCAAAGTAGAACTCATCCTCGTTTCGCTCAGAGGCCTTGTCGCGGAGGTTTTTGAGGGTTGCCTTTTTCTTGTTGAAGTCTTTGGCTCGAAGGGAGTAGTCCTGGAGAGGTGAGAAGGTGGTTAAATGATGGGATGGCGAAACAAACCTTGTGTTTCTCGAGGAGACCGAGGCGACGACGCTCTAAGGGTTGAGCTCGCTCGCGATGAGGTCGCCTGGCGACGGCATTTCGCATAGACGACATTTTGCTTTGTGGTGATGTGATATGTCAACGCCGTGAAGAATGGATTGTCTAGAGGAAGAAACGGCAGAATTATTTTCATATTTTTGGCGGTGTGGCGTAAGATAAGATAAGCATGAGCACAGCCACGTTTGATGTCGAGTTAGACATGATCACCGGAAGCTAGCTTCACTTCCGCCGATTAAACACGGATAAGCTAAAAATATATGGTTAATTTGGCTTGGCTGTAAATGAGATGAAGCTTGTCGCATTCGTGAGTAAACGTTTCACTTCATTTGTCCATTTGACCTAGCTCCCTCAATCCAGTGGCTTGCCAGGGGTTTCAGCCGGTCAGCTTGTTTGGCTTTTGGTTTCCAAGGCACGCGACAGCTAATGCACCCCTGAAAAGCCAATGCAAGTGCTGACTCTGGTGATCTGCAGCTAGACGAGTATCGCAGTCATCGCAACCATTGCTGCTAAACCCTCTGCACTATTTATCCTGTATATCTATCCATCTGTAGCCGTCTATCTCAGATATCATTAAACGAGGTCTGTACTCATCTAATTAATATCTCGCGTAACTCGCTTTGTTTTAAACTAACACCGTGCACCGCGTATTGATCTCCCTGCACTCGATATGTCATAGTGCCTGCGGATCTCACGTCAATCGTCTAGTTATTCTTAGAAAGCTTGCGTGTCAGAGTGGGGAGACAGTCAATAACTGTTTTACTCCTTGTCTTGGGATCCTTGCTTACGGTGGCTTTCATCGTATAAGATCTGGCTTGTCCCCTTTCATGTCAGCATTGAGTGTCCATGGACCTGGATTGAATTGTATTCCCTCCTTTTCTTTCCTTTTTGTTTATTTTGTCGTAATTATGGGCGTGGCTTTACCATTTACAGCGTCAAGGGCGTTGCTCTCACTCTTCATCGCAGCGGTGGTATTTTATTGTTTCTTCCACCAAATACCGACGTACCGTACTCCCAAGATCAACTTTATTCCTAGCAGCTATGACTGGAGTAGACACAAGTTACAACATCCAGTGGAATTGAGTAGCATGGTCAAACCTCCCCGTGGGTCGCCTGCGAATCTCCCCCGAATTCAACACGACTTTTCCAACCCCGAATTGAGAAAACGAGAGCTCGCAACAGCCGATGTCCGACGAAAAGAAATCCTGCAAGCTTTCAAAAAGACATGGAAATCCTACGAAAAACATGCCTGGGGACATGACGAGCTCAAACCGTTGAGCTTGGAAGGTAGTGATCCTTTTGGCGGGTGGGCCGCTACCATCTGCGACAACCTCGACACGCTATGGCTCATGGGTATGAAGCGAGAGTTTTACAAGGCCGTCGACTACGTTTCCCGCATGGACTGGGATTTGCCTACTAGTAACGGTTTCAATGTATTCGAAACCACCATCAGACATCTTGGCGGTCTACTCGCGGCTTATGAGCTCAGTGGTGAGAGCGCCTTGCTGGCCAAGGCAATTGAGGTGGGGGATTTGCTGTATGCCACCTTTGACAACGAAGAACACATGCCGCCGCATACCATACACTTTAGCGACCTCAAAGATGGCAAAGGCCGTCCTGAACCGAGACAGAGTACGGCTAGTCTGGGGAGTATGAGCATGGAGTTTACTCGTCTTTCGCAGCAGACGGGTAATCCCAAGTATTACGACGCAATTGACTTTATCACCAAGGCATTCGAGAGGACACAAAACGAAACTTCTATACCTGGACTTTGGCCGATTCAGATTAATGCGGAGGATGGATTCAAGGTTACCGACAATACGTTTGGCTTGGGTGCAAATGGCGATTCGCTTTACGAATACCTCATCAAGGAGTACGTTCTCCTCCAGGGTCTTGAACCAAAGTACGAAAAGATGTACCTCAAGGCCGCTGATGCTGCAATTGAACATTTGATGTTCCGACCGATGCTACCGGAGAAGGAGGATGTACTCATGCTGGGTGAAGCTACTGCCTCCCCTCGAACGAAGGAGGTCCGATTGAGGACAGACGTGGAACATCTCACCTGTTTCGCAGGAGGCATGTATGCTCTCGGTGGTAGAGCCCTTGGACGAGATGACCACGTTATAATCGGCGAGAAACTAGCTCGCGGCTGCGCAAAAGCCTACTCTGCCTATCCAACCGGCCTGATGCCCGAAATCGTCCACGTCGAGCGCTGTCCAACCCTCGAACCCTGCGAGTTCAACCCAAGCTCCCAAAAAGAGCCCCTCGGATTCCGCGCCCGAGACTCAACCTATCTCCTCCGACCCGAGACCATCGAGAGTATTTTTTATATGTACCGCATCACCGGAAAGGAAGAGTTTCGCGATATTGCGTGGGATATGTGGCTTGCGGTCCGCGCTGCTGCCGAGACGGATGAGGCGTTTGCGGCGGTGATGGACGTCAATGCGGATGGAGAAATTAAGCATAAAGATTCCATGGAGAGTTTTTGGATGGCTGAGACGTTGAAGTATTTTTACCTTATTTTTGCGGATGAGGAGCTTGTTAGTTTGGATGAGTGGGTGTTCAACACAGAGGCGCATCCATTGAGACGGATGGAGAATTAGGTCCTTAAATCCAATTTATATAGAGGATAAATAAGAGAAAGATTTGACAATACATTATGTTTTGTACGTGAGTCGATACTAGGCCGGGCTTGGCAGCGGCCATCTGGGCCTGGTGACTCGGAGGCCATGTTCAACTAAACGGAGGAGAGCGACACAGCTCAGCTAACACGATGTAACAGGCAGCAACTGTTTGAGATCTGGGGTACTGGGCGTGACGTCTTCATGTTCTGTGAATATGCATGTGGGTAGTTGCGATAGTTCGCAGTTGCATATACATCCTATCAAAAAACAACAACTTGAGCCTCAAATATTCCACTTCACTTTTAAACGCCCGGCACAGCCAATCCTTCATGCACTCTGCAGGCCGCGCCACCTCTCCAAGTATCCCTCCTACGCCCTATGGGTACTGGCCAAGTCTCACTGTCTCTACTGGACGGCGAATCAGAGAAGCCAGTATCCGCCACCACAAAGTATCCATGTTATGTTATTGCCGTTCTTACTCTTGAGAGCATAGATCTGGTAAATGCGTCATAATTTGAGAGCTCCGCTAGTGTTCCTGTCTCTTGTCGTCTTTGGGGATGTGTTCAACCGTTCGGGTGACCAGGGCCCAAGGTGATTCGACTCGTCCAACCAGATCTGAACGTTTATTGTGATGGCTATAGTATTCTATCAGTGAGCGATCGAGGTGAACTTGGATGCAATGACTGGCCTGTATTGTTGAATCCGCCTTGGGGCGGATTGTAGTTTTGCGTTTGTGTCGTCTGTCTCATCATCGTCTGTAATTTGAAAGTGGCCTTGTTTTGTTCGGGGGGGATGTTGTTTTCACGTCTTGTAGCATGCTTCTTTTCTTTTTCATTCTGGGCTGTACATGAGCATAGTCTATTTAAATGCTCTTGCTAGTTGCTCGCGCCACGTATGCATTGCTCACGAGTATTAGCTTCCTGCTCATGAGTAAATGTCCTGATCCATCTTGCTCCCGAGCAGTCTGGAGCAGCTGCAATAATGTGCTCTTGGGGACAAGGTTGGCCCTGTCGATCATCCTTATTACAGTTAGCCAAACAATATACCGCGTATTGCTTTTTCATCAACCACCAATAGGAACATTGGCATGATTGCTCCGTTGCCTCTAATCCTTGCTCTCACGGGACATCATCCGTACACAAGTCATATCCACCCCTGGCATCTGGCGACCTACAGAGCCTCAAACAGATCTGACTTAAATCCAGTCTGCGGCGAACCATAACAATGTGCTATTATATCCAAGTTGCCTTCTTCACTCCGGCAGTCGCCTTCTTCACTTCGGCAGTCAATGAGGCAGCTCCTTTCTTTGTGTTCACAAATTGTCTACAATGAGATCACCTCCAAGCTACCCGTTTGCTAATGTACCGCTACCCCCACACAATGGCGCTACATATGCCAGCACTGAGAATCACAGGGCTGAAGAAGAATACCTCGAGACTTTGGCACAGTTGGATGGAATCTTTGCCGGCTTTGTTTTCCTGGACGAAACGGAACCCGCCGCCATTTGTTCAAGCATTGGTGGAAACGACCTTCAAACCGGTCCTTCAAGGCAACCCCAAACTGGAGAAGCTCCCTGGACCACCAACACAGCAGATGGACAGCCTTGCCGCGCCCGCGAAATTGCCTGGTCATCAATCCGGGCTATTCGCAACGGAACAGACGCTCTTTGGGGTCAATTTCTTAACGTCGCGGCCAATCTGGAAAACGCTGCTGTCAACAGAATTCTTGCTGACTACCAAGACGCCAAAGGACTCCGACAAACAGGCGCCGTCGCTCTCCGAAACATCTTCAGTGGGCCTGTTCCCAACGATCTACGCAAGATATTTGCTTTTTGCTGTTTGTCTTATGTTGCTTCGCATCTCTTGTGCGCTAGAAACATGCTAGCACAAAGTGACATCCTTGCTGGTGTTCGCCAATGGCTGTATGCTCTAGAGAGAGAAGATGAGCGGGAGGCTTTCAAGCTACTTATTCAACATCTTTGGCCTGAAGCTCAGCACCATTTGCACTCCATGGATCCGGTACATTCTTTCCAATCCGGAACCATTGACCCTTCTCTAATCAACTTCCTACCAACAGGGATGTCTACGACCAACATCCAAAACTTCATCTATCCACAGCAGAACCCTGAATTTTCTCTTCATCCCTTGGACACTTCTAGCCTTGATCTGGAGTCACAGTCATATTATTGGCAGGGTTACGGCCCGCGGCTATCATACCCTTTTATAAGCTCATGGGCCCTGACGCAATGGCCTACTACATATGATGCGTCACGGCCATCACCATACGATGTCGATCCGTCGTGCGCAATTACATCAAACGACCCTGAGACACCGAGGAGTCTTCAGCAAACCTGTACATTCAGGGCCGTGTTGCAGTATGTCCAAGAGAACGCTGACTTCTGGTACAACATTGCCGGTCGCGGACTGGTATCAAAAGACTTCCGGGAGTGTCTTGCTTGGAGTCAAGAGAGACTGTCACAAAAGATTGAGATACAAAGATCTTTCATTCACCCCTTGTCGTCAGAAAAGGCGAACCGCGACTTGGTATCCCGAGGCATTGTCACCATCATCGAAGCCTTTGTCGAGCGAGGATTGCTGCAAAAGCGGGAGGAGATCGAATTCTATATGCAACTAGCTGGGACTGTACGCAAGAACAACCCCAGAATTCGCTCTTGGCTAATTTTTTTACAGTGGTTATTCAATGACCAAGTGTCGTTTCGAGAGTTCTACGATTGGATCTATGGCTTTCGTCAAACCTCGTTGTCGCTTTCTGTACCTATGATGCAGTGCTCTACTGCCGAGTTCGTCAAGCCTACCCATGTTCTTTGTAAAAAGTATGCTGACAAGCTATTAGAAAGCCCTACTCATGTAGCCTGTGTTGGTACAGGAGTTCTCGATCCAGCAATTTGAGGAGACATACCAATTTGGTGCATGTCAAAAGCGAAAGGAGCAATCGCACGAACCAGTATCGTCGCTAAATAGTACGGATGGTATTTACGTCTTGGGGGACTATATATGCATGAGTAACGAAATAAATTTGACGGTCGCGATCTAGTAATATTTCAGCCTTTTTTGGTGAGAGCCTGATTGACATGTTTTCGTGCCCACGCAGCCGGATTCGAATCGGATCATTGACTCATGACATTGTTCGCCGTTCGTACGTGAGTCGATACTAGGCCGGCTTGGCAGTGGCCATATGGGTCGAGTGGGTGAGGCCATGTTCAACTCAACGAAAGGAGAGCGATAGAACTTCCCAATGGTTCTCAACTAAAATGATCCAACAGTCAGCATAAATAGAGACCAAACTTCACATCTGTGTTCCGTGAATGCGAATGCTAAGTTGCAGGAGTTTGCACACGGCCCATCACCAAACGGGGTCAGCCTCAATACCCCATTTCAATATGCATGAAACCCTGCACTGCTGATTATACATGCATTCCCCAGCCACGTCACCTCAAGTCCTAGATCCGCTGGCTAAAACTTAATGAATGGCCCGTTTAGATGGCTAGACCTCGAGGTGACTTGGCTCCTGTGACGAGTATGTTTGATGAGTTGTAAAAATTGCCTTGTTGGATTGCGTTTCCCTGCTTGCATTGTGTCGCAGCATCGTTTGTTGTAGTTATTTCTTTTCTCTTCCTTCTGGTTGGCACGGATAGTGTCGTCTCTAGACGATCTTATCCATTGCTCAATGCATTTGCCTTTTGTATGAGAAGTGGTATTCCGTGCTTGTAGGTAAATATCCTGGTTCGCATCTTGCCCGCGAGCAGCCTGGAGGAGTTGTAGTAATGTGTTTTCGTTTTCGTAAACACAATTGACAAGGTTGACCCTGTCTTTCGTCATTTATGTGCTTACTAAAGTGCGGTACTGAGTAGTTCCATGCTTGCATCAACGGACTGTCGGACGTGTCCTGCTTGCAACTAAGAGAGACTACCACGAGACTAGAGCACAAAGCCCTTCCATTTGCTTACTCACCAGAAGCTACCTGATTGCTGAGAGCGGGAGTAACGCGAATTTTACATGCAATTGACTGGAAGTGTGCACAAGAACAAGACCCCCAAACGTCGTGCTCAGGCGACTACTTCCTCTGACTATTCAATTACAAGTGTCATTTCGGGATCTTCGCAACTGGATCAATAGGTATCATTCATCTGGGTTCGTAGTGTGTATATTCATGTCTTCTCAAAGGGCAACCGGGTAAATAGAGTGCCGTAGGGCGTATTGCGGAAATACGGAGGACTGTAGGATGGTATCGATGAACTATTTATACAAGAGAACAAATTTGACCACGATAGTCTGACATAATTTCTGCCCGACCTTGGCCTGATTGACCTACACGACCGAATTAACCATGGTCATTGGCTGCATGCATGACAGATCACCCCCCTGTATGCCAACCGTCTGTAAAACTCACGCTGCCTTTGCTGCATAATAATCCTTGTCGTTGTTGTGTTGTATCGTGGTATCGTTCGTGCTAGGTCTCGGCCTATTTAGGGCTCTTTCGGAAGTCCACACATCAGTTACTGACGCAATGGTTCCTGATTCATTGAGCCACGCCTGCAACATGACGGGTTCTGTTCACCGTTAGTGACGGTGCTGGAGACAGGGTTGTGGTGGTATACGTTGGCCATCGTCTACCACACGCTTTTGTCCAAGTTGCTCTTCTGTTGGCATATTGGCATCAGCAAAACAATCGCATCCAGTAGAGGTATAGTTTAGAATTGTCGATGTCTTCTTACTCAAGTTAAGCTACGGCTTATTATATAATTACACATCTTTCATCGCAAGTCTAGGTATTGCTCCGTACTAAACTCCAGACTGAACTCCAAGCAGCTCACTTACTCCCGCCGCCTGGAGTCAATCACTGAGCTTCAACGAACCACGCGCATACTGTCAGTGTTTACCCTCTCACTTCTTCAAATTTAAGTGGCTAATTGTTGGCCGAGACCCGGGCTCAGGGTATCAGAAAAATGGCCGCTGCAAGCATAAGAGACAAAATTAGTAGACCAGTTTATGCTACTTAGACTATGCTCATTAGGCTATTTATTTTTGTAACCTAAGACTTGAGAAGTAAACTTTTCTGCCCACTAGCCTGGCTACCTTTCTTTCCATTTATAAGCTGAGCCCACAATGCCACGTCTAAGTGAAGTTGTCAAAGGCCATAACAGAGCATATCCAAGCAGCCTGTAGTCGCCTTATTCTTGTCCTGCATTTATGAGTTGTATGGTCAAGGTGCAGTTAAGTTGCATTCGGGCTTGGGCCAACGCAGGGTTCTCCACACCATCCGCTGGCAGGGATATCATTCCACGTTTCGGTGAACTATTTAATATTTAATGTAGAATCACACTTCTCGCCTTCAAAGATTTGTATTGAACTAATTACTTGTTTCTTTGTCTCTAACCATGGCGATGATCAACCCTACTCCCCTCGCGTGCTCGCTGTCAAGAGCCCGAGGCTTCCTCGCTGGTCTCATATTCATCAACTCATTGCCCAAAATCGCCGGCCAAGACTTTAATGCAAACATCAGGCTTTTCCAAAACACCAAACAATGGACGGTTCTCCAACATGTCCACCGTCAACTGGAAGAAACCCGTCTACGGTTGGTGGAGGTAAAGCGTACCATCGGTCTTGCATGTCCTGACAAGACCCTCGAGTCGTTCAACAATCCCACATCCTTCTACGAGGCTGCCATCAGTAGCTTCCATAACACCTTGTTGGGCCTGCCTCCCACTACTCTGGGCGGTGTTGTCGCGCTTTGTGCCATGTCGCATGCCACTTCATGTTATTTGTACAGTACCGGCATTCAAGTCGCCTTTGATCCCTTCTCCGACTTTGATCTTTGGAGAAGTACGATCAGTAACGACGAGCACCAACAAGCATTTGATGATCTGATGATGGCCGCCTGTCAAGAGCCCTATCTCACCACCCTGATGAATCCCTTTCCTATATTCCAGAACGAAATTAATTTGCCTGGCGAGGATCTCAACTTGCTTTGGAGTCCGGATCCAATCACAAACACTCTTATTCCTTTTCTCATCACCCACAATGCCGGCGAGACCCAAGCTCCAGATCTGCAGAGCTTACAGGGATCGCCCATCGTCGCCAACCTAACCCACTTTCTGGAACAATGCGGAGAACTCCCGCTAATCCTCTGTGGACGCGATGCGACAGCCGACATGTGCTACTTTATCGGCGCCCCCATTTCAACTGAGTCTGGAGATGAACAGGATCTTAAGCATTTGTATATACAGCTTTTGCGAGAACGTGGCCCTCTCCACAGTCCAGTTACCCAAGGAATCGTCTCTATCGTGGAGAGATTCGTTGATCTCGGCTATCTGCAAAGCGTGGATGAAGTCCCAGACTACATGCTTCTAATTGGAAAGGTATGTACTAATTATATCCCTCCAGAACGAGTTACTTATATGAGTAGGAGATACTTCCCAGCAACAAAACATTTCTCGAGTTGTGCAAATCGGCCTGGGCGACTTTGGCTGAAGCCAAGAGGCGTTTGTGAGTTTACCCTACACCATGTGCTTACCTTGTTAACTGATTTCAGACACAACATCCCCTGTGGTAAATGCGGCAAGGTTTTTACAAGACCGGGAAACATGAAGCGACATATGGAAAGAAAAGCCCGCTGTGCGCCAATTGTCCGCAACACTCTCGGGAAACTGTGAGACGTTGATGAACTAGATGAAAGCGATGGACAGTTCCATGATTACGATTCAGGAAAGAACATATAGATATATCAGAATGGCAACGTTCAATGCAAGGCGTATTTGTTTTCTATACTCTTAAGTTGTACCAACCACTAAATCACTCGTAAAGACAATTGCCTCTTACTTCCCTGTACTCACGAGTGAATTGGATGGCGGACTAAACCCTGTGAGGCCTGACAGCACAACAAGTGCCGACTGTGCCACACAAACACGCGGCGATATTCGCAAACAACCCGAGAATTTCCATTAGTGTTCATCTGTGGCTTAGACATTGCGATGTTTGCCTCTGATCGTCATGGCAAAGGAAGCACATCGACTTCAAAGCTGGCGGCCTCCTGACCCCGCTTAGCGAATTAACCTCCAATTAAGCTTGCTTTAAGTTGCCCCTTCCCGCTGAGCCAACGGGTATGGGGTAAAGTGTTTTTTAAATTAAACATCTGAGTCAGCACCCAGGGACGGTGACGGAGAGAACCTGCCTATACTCTGTAACAGGGAGGTAGCACCTGCCTGTACTCTGTAATAGCACCTGTCTACGGAATAATTACGGAGTACCTAGGAAGTAAAAGTTGGCATTGGCGATCCACGGGTATCGGCAGGAACGAAACGTGAAGAGGCTTGGCTGACATACGACTGACGATGCGTGTTAGTCTGTGGCTGGCACGACGTGTTACTCGAAATAGTCCGTTTAGCCAGGAACAAGAAACTGGCACCGATCAAATCGGCTGAAACGAGGAATGGCCACCAGAAGCGTGCTGGTGATGACATACTAGAGGCGCAGGCTTTAAAACAGGTTTAGATCTGCGCAGGGGGACGTGACAGAGGGAATGTGATTGGCGGGTTGTCATTAAATACAGGGGCGCACAGGTGGAACATGACGCAGTTCAGCCGTGTCATTCATGCAGGGCCTGACTTAGTCCCCAACCTTGCTGTTAAAGAATGCAGCCACAGCGGTCTTAGCTAGTACGGAGAAATTACAGACCTATATCAAGGGGAACTGCTCCCAATTTCTTTTCTCATCACAACAATCACATCAACTTCATCCATCCATCAACAACAATACTACCTTTAACCTTCAACCTTCACCTTCAACCTTCACCTTCAACCAAGCAACCTTCATTCATCATGCTCTTCAACAAGGTCGTCATCCTCGCCGCCGCTGGCCTCGTCGCCTCAGAGGCTGCCCCCCAAGTCACCCAACCCGCCGTCCTCCGTCGTGACCTCGGCGACGATCTCAAGAACTGGGCCGAGACCAAGGCCGGCGAAAAGATCACAGACGTCGAAGACTGGGCCAAGACCAACGCCGACGAGGTCCAGCAGTGGGCTTCCGAGCACGGCGGCGACGCCAAGAGCTGGGTCAAGGACAACTACAGCAACGCCGGCGACTACGTTTCCACAAAGGCCGACGCCGCTGGTGATTTTGTCTCTACCAAGGCCGACGCCGCCAGCACCAAGATCGAGGCTGCCATTAGCGGTGCTTCCGCCAGCGCCTCTGCTGCTGCCAAGGACGACGACAACGCTGCTGCTAGCCTGAGCGGTCAGTCTGGTGTTGTTGCCATGATGGCTGCTATTGGTGTCACCGCCTTTGGCTTCTTCCTCGCTTAAGCGACTTTTTTTTCTTTTTCGCACCAAGATACCACGCAGCATGTACACTTTTACAATTCGGAGTTTGGGACCCTAGGGCATAGACGGTACACATAGATGTGCGGACCTGGCTCGGGGAGGATAATGATGTTGAATGACCAGCTAGGCATACAATGAAACAATTACTACAATCTTGACAGGATGTGACTGGATGTGACATGATGTGACTGAATATGACAATGAATGTAAAGTGTTGCTGATATCTAACTTGTATGGTGTTGTACATGGTTCTATAATACAGTCATGCTTAAGCTCAGTATCTGATCCAACTACGAGACAGCTTCATTCGACATCACTCCCCTTTTGATCACTCCTCCTCAATTGCAACCCATATGGCTCAAGTTGCTCATCCGTCAATCGACTAGGCGACTTGACAAACGGATCCTCTCCCTTCATCGTCTTGGGAAACGCAATGACATCCCTCACCGTCGCCGTATCCGTCAACAACGCCACAAGTCGATCAAAGCCCAGCGCAAACCCGGCATGTGGCGGACATCCAGATTCCAACGCCTCAAACAGATGCGCAAAGTCTGCGATCCGCTTGTCTGTCATTTGTAAAACATCGCTCATAATGAACTTTTGCACCGCCGCAATGTGGATACGCTCGCTGCCGCCGCCGACTTCTACGCCGTTGAGAACGAGGTCGTAGGCTGCACTCTTGGCTTGGAGGGGGTCGGTGAAGAGCAGTTCGAGGTCGGTCTTTGAGAGAGGTGCTGTGAAGGGGTGGTGTGATGCTGCGATACCTGCGGCGCCTTCTTGGCCTGGCTCGCCTTTCTCGGTGGGCTTGAACATGGGGAAATCCGTCACCCAGACGAACTGCAACGATCCCGGATCACCAAGGCGAGGCTTTTCCATTTGTCCTTCTTCAACGAGGAATTTCCACAGCGCATTTCGAACATCGCCTATCTTTGTCGACCCAGAGCAGTATTGTCCCTTGGGCTTCTCTCGTGCTTGAAAGATAACCAGGTCACCTTGCTCGACGCCTTCATCTGCTACAAGATCGATAACGTCCTGGAACTCGAAGCCTAGCGACGAGAAGCCCTGGAGAGGTGCTTTTCTGTCGCACACTAGAATCTGAGGCTTGCCATCGGGGTTGTCGGCTAGCGAGCTAGGTAGGTTGTCCATAAACTTGGTGACCAGCTTGCGCGCTTCGTTGGGGTCTTCGGTGGAAAGAGGGAACGTAAAGGCTTCTATTAGGGGGTCGTCTAGGTGGGTGATCATGCTGACGAATTGTTTGTATGGTTCGAGATCTGGCAGTGCGTGGATCTGGACAGTTAGCTATATTATTGCAAGGTTTGGACAAACATACCTTGTTGGGGATGCGCAAATCTGGCTTGTCGCTTCCATACGACGATATGCAGTCTTGGAACTTGAGGGTTGTAAAGGTGTGTGCTACAGGCTCATCTGCTGGACGGGCGCTTTGGGGAATCTCGGACAAGACAGGAATACGCTCTCCACGGATCTCCTGGTAGCTATGTGCCGGTCGTAGCGCCTCCAGAGCGGACAAGATAATGTCATTCACATCCTGTCTGACTTTCGATGCGCCGGCAAACGACCACTCCATATCAAGCTGTGTAAACTCGGGCTGACGATCCGCGCGACTATCCTCATCACGAAAGCATCGTGCCCACTGCATGTACCGCGAGATACCACTAGCCATGAGCGTCTGCTTATACTGCTGAGGACTTTGGTTCAGCGCATACGCCTTGCCGCGCTGACGAGTCGGCACCAGGAATTCCCTTGCACCTTCAGGCGTCGACTTGAATAGCGTCGGTGTCTCGATATCCGTAAATCCCTTCTCTTGTAAGCCCTTGGTCAACTCTCCCTTCAGCCATGACCTAAACTTGAGTCTCTCTTGCAGCTCTTGGTGGAATCGGATTTGGTAGTGGCGCTTCTTGGGAGGGAATTGGACTTCGGGTGTGACGATGAGGTTCTGGGGGACTGTGTTGAGGGCTCGAATGTCTTTGAGGTAGACTGTGGTTTTGGATGTCTTGTCGGCTGGTTCGTCGGCTTGGCCGCTGACGCTGACGACGACGGGACTGTATGCGGGGATCTGTGTGAAGAGGGCGTGCGCATTGGCGTCTTTTTTTGCGTCGGAGCATATCTGGATGGTTTCGCCCGAGGGTGTGGTAAGGTCTGCGAATGCGAGCTGTTTGTGGATAGTTCTTCGCTTGCTCAAGAAGCCAACGCATTTGTCGCTGTTGTCTGAATCGAGGGGGATGTCGGAGTTGCTATCTGCGCATGTCAGAAACGAGATCAACATAGACAGAAGAAGAACGTACACTTATCCCAGGCGCTGAGGATGTCGCTACGTGCTGCGACAATTGAGCTTTGGGTAAAGCTTCGGGGGAGGCATTGTCGCGTGCGTAGGAGGGATAGTGGTCTTGTGCATGTACCATAACGCAATGAAGCGCGGCAGCGGGTAAGGGGAAGCACCATGGCAGCGAATGCAGCTATGTCTGAGTCAATTGAGGCATTGTGGATGGTGGGCCGATTGTGTTGACAATTTCAAGGTGAGCTTCGGTGAGCTCGGTGGGGGCGGGGTGCTTATCGATAAGCCCGGACTTACAAGACATCAAGATGGATTGAACAACTTCCATCATGCCGGCAAGGTTCAATCAGCGAGACGTCGAGCTGGAAGCAGAAGTTGAAGATATGATAGCTCTAGTAACGTCGATTTGTGATGGGTGAATGATCGAGTTGTTGATTTGTGATGGATGAATGAGCGAGCAGGTTAGTGTCGATTCCTAGCAGGAGCGAGAGGCTGGAGAAATGACAGCTCTGGTAACGTCGATTTGCGAGGGACGAATTAGCAGCCTTTATCATCCACTAGTCTATTGAAATCAAATGGTGTATACGGGCGGACTATGTAGAGTACTCAGTATAGAAGAGACAAGGGACAATTGGGAGGGAGTCATACCATTACACGACATCAGAGCTTGTTTGCATCATGATTAGTAAAGATGCGATTGTGATGTAGGTGCACAAAAGACCTCGGCCATCGCTGACGAGAAGCCCGTTGACGTTCTCTTCGCTATTCACGAAAAGTTTGATCTTCTGGACTTTGCCGGTGCGCTCGAGGTCTTTACTTCTGCCTGTCACAACGTCCAGGATCCTAGTCCAGGTCGCGGGTAAATCTGAGATTGATTATTAGAAATCTTTCCTCAAGTGTTCGGGCAGTCTTTGTGGAGAATTACCATTCTCGGTGCAGGCCAGGTAATTCCATTCTTTGTTCTTGGTGAACTCCTGTCGTACACCAGATTTGCGTCCGATCTTGGTGCGGCTCATAAAGTCGAAGGCCTGTACGAAGCTGCCTTTGTTAAGGCGTCCTGTGGTAACAAATTGAGTGATCGCTGGGTCGAGACCAGGGAAGCCGGCACTGGTGTATCTGACAGGCTTTTCGCGTAGCTGCTCCAACTCGACCTCTTGCTCCTTCGTAGCTAGTACTGTGCAGATGATGAATTTGTAGTACACTCGGCTCATCGCCTCATGAGTATCATCCAGGAGGTTGGACAATATTCTTCTGAGGGTGACACGAAGGACCAAACGCCACCAGGGCATCCGGATTTATCCAAGACAACGTCATCGCGCACCCGCTTGCGTAGTTGGCGGGGATACACTGATCTTCAGATGCCTCCCAGTAGAGGCATGAGTATCTCGCTGGTGAGGGCCGATGCCTCCCGCTTCACTGTCAACGGCTTCCAAGCGTTTGAGGGCAAGTTCCTCGCCAGAAGAAAGGTCAGCATACTGTTTCTCGGAATAGGCGATATACCCTTCAGTGTAAAACTCTAGCCATTGAATCAAAGTCTCCATCTCGTTGATGTTGAGAAACCGGCCTTCCAGTAGAGGCATGAGTATTTCGCTGATGAGGGCCGATCCACCAACACTTTCTTCGAACATTTTAGGCAGCCTCGCTTGCAATAAAGGGCTTTTGTGTATGTTTGTATTAATCTAATGAACTGTAGATGCCTTAGTAGGTACTTGCACTGAATCACGCATCACTGGAGCTGCCTGCCCCTGAATCACGTATCTCTGGGGCTGCACTTCACGTACCTGGAGCCCCGCTCATTTTGTAGGAGCTCCTTCCCGCTGTTAGGCATCCCGTCTTTTTCAACATCCATCTTGTCTTCTGCACAACAGGCGAAATAGACCAACCCGACAAAATGCTTCCAACTCTTCCAAACGAGGTCTTGAGTAAGATCTTCAACCATCTCCTGACTGAGCATGAGAAGCACCGCCTCGAAATTCATTACTTTGGCGATATCACAAACGTCCGCCTGGTGTGTCGTCTTTGGAATGACCTAGCCACGAAGCAACTTTTCCGAACCCTGTCACTAGGCACCGACGTAGATACCGCGTTGCATTTGTTCTCCTCTTGGCATAGATTTGTGAGCTCAAAGGCAGTTGCAAATGCTGCTCGTCGCGTGGCAATCGTTTCTGCCACAGAGGACGTGGACGGTTCATGCTTCAAAGGAGAATGGCCTCCTGAGTGGGAGGCAAATGGTGAATGGCGCGCTTTCGAATCCGCCATCGACAGAATCTGCGATATGCCCAACCTCGACACAATTGAGGTCCGCTTCACAACATGCTGCGCCGGGAAAGATGCGCGTCTACTGCCTATGTACTCTTTTGAGGAAATTGTTGGTCCCGAACTAGCCACCACTCGTTTCCAAACGCTCAGAGCCGTTCTTCGAGCCATAGAAACACGAGCTGAACGCCCCGACACGACAGTCATTCGCGAATTGGTTTTGGACAATCTACAAAACATGCCACTGCCCAGCACTATCGCACCCAATCTGTTCTACGATATCCAACGGCTACACATCAAGATTCTCGCTGAAAACTACAGATACATGCACCCTGACGCGGAAAGACCTGATCTGATTCATCGGGAAGAACTGAGACAATTCCCCCGTTATCTACAAAACAAGCTTCTGCCGTCGATTGCAGACCAGCTTGTCGAATTGACAATCTCTGGCAAACACTGGGGCAGTATACCTGGAGAGTTCAACGGAAAGGGGCTGTCGTTCCCCAAGCTGAAAATTTTGACCTTGGATGGTTATGACATCTTACGCAAGGATCAATTCCAATGGGTTCTGGATCAACAATCTCTCACAGCTCTACATCTGCACAACTGCACCATCGCCGCCTATTGTCATGTGCATCCTGAGTTTTCCCGCTGGAATGTTGACTTACAAGGTTGGTCGAAGGTCAATGCTTTGAGCCTTGGATCAGCTTTCGTTGGCTGGTATGAAAGCAGCCTGAGATGGGACACTGTATTCCATAGTATCCGCGAAAGCCTTCCCCTGTTGAGGCGCTTCAGCTTTGACAGGAAGCCCTGGGCAGTGTATTTCAGACACGACACATGTCCGTTCCCCGGGCAAATGGAGATGCGGTATCTCGCCTTTTCCGGGCGCTGGTTTGAGCCGCCACGCCTTTATTATCATGAAAGGAGTGAGCTTCAGAAGAGTATACCGCGCTTGGTAGACGAGTCACTGGCAAAGGCTGAAAAGCCAGATAGCCAAGCGTTGGAGAAGTTACTCCAAACCGTCAAAGACCGGCGAGATGGCCCTAAGTCTTAGGGTACAAAAATAAATGGTCTAAAGAGTACAGTCTAAGTGGCATAAGATGATCTAATAATTTCATCTCTTATGCTCTCAGGACAATCTTTCTGATACTCTGATCCCAAGTCTGCTTCCAGACTCATTTGTCACGTACATCGCCGCCCAAACGAGCGACATGTGCTTTAGTTTATAAATAGAAAGGCAACACTTATAAATAATATTTCTTTTCGTCCGTGTACATGTGTCTCTCCTGCAATCCATCCACATTCCGTGACGTGCAAGCAAGGCTAATGAATACCACCCAGCTACCTAACTATGTGAGGACAATCTTTGGTGTTTTTTACAACACCTTCATCACCTTCCCAAGCTCTTATGACGGGGATGGTCAAGCGGTACTTTGAGCGCCTCGAGTGAAATGCTAGCCGCAAGTCAATTCGTAAGAGATGGAGCGTTGAGTGTTTGATTAGTTGGCGAGCACGCGGCTGACTGCATTTTTCGTGATGAGGGCAACTAATATTGTCTCGCACGAGACCCGCTTTGCATTGACGTGACGGGCGCGGTAGCCTACGTACCTTGACGACGTTGCGATAATCACCACCAACGAACAACCTACACCAACTCCCACCTTACTCTTGTGCGCTAATCACTTCGCAAATGGCTTTCCCCATGCCTCGCGGATATTATTCCGCCACCGAATACCAAGTCAAAGAAGAACAAGCCGATGCCATTATTCAAACAGTCACCTAACACCACAGGCATTTCCCTCGCGCCGTGGTCTGGCTCTCGCCTCGTGAACACGCCCACGTTTTCCCATCACTATCAACACCCTTCCAGCGGACTTCAAATGCGGGACTCGGCTCACTCGATCAGCTACCGACCGAGCTCTTGCACGACATCATATACCGTCTAGAGGTGCATTCTCTACTCAAATTTCGACAAACAAATCTCAGATCAAGACAGACGGTGGACTCGATCAACAAATATCAAGTGGTCGTCTCATATGGACTGAACCTTTTCTGCGCCTTGTTGCGAACACGACTCGCCACCGATGTTTCTTTACTCGACTTTTACGATTCTCTTTGCACCAAGGCCTGTAGCGTTTGTGGCGATCGAGTGACGAGAGCAGCAGGATGCCACCCGAGTTACCAGTGGCAGCTTGACGACGACTCAACAAGAGATGATGACGAGGATATGAACCAGGCTCATCAATGTACCGTAGTGAGAGGAGCATTCTTTCTTAATACCCCACCTACTTTACCATCACACACGTCATGCCACGCATCCCGAGCGCTTTTACTAACCCTCCAAAAACACCTTCTGCCGTCCCATCAGCGATCGAGAGATGACAGAAACCGATCAAATGGAGCTCAACGAAGCGCTTAACTGGGAGAGTCTTGGAGCACCAGACGACAATCACCAAGATTTGCTCAAAGATCAGATGATACCTTTTGAAGGGGCCTCTCGTACGGACACAATCGAGTTACCTACAGCGTTGCGATGCATCGAAAGTGAACGCAGCAGGGAAACCACGGACGACGCAAGCGCAGAACAGGAGTCATGTCCAAGGTAAAGGGAACCCCGAAGCATAAATATCATCCTGTTGACGATTTTATAATTAGCAGCCCAATGTCGAAAATGTCCGACGACGACCTAGCATCAAGCCCGCCGGCGGTGCAGCCAGTCGTTCTGTCCATGGAAGTCGACGACGACGACTCGTTTGAAAGCTATTACCGATTACGATTAGGGACTCAAGTCAAATATGTCACTATCTCGCCCGGAACCTTTGACAGAGATACGCTCTCATTCCCTGTTCCGTCCCTACCTCGTTTTCCCGACAGCGAGGAGTGGACCATAGCCCATCTCTCAAGAGACGAGACAAGTGGCGAGCTGAAAACCTCTGTCTCGAGCCCAACACGACCTAGCATCCACCAATGGCATCAAACTCGAGTTCACTGCCTCGACCTAGAGAAGACCAAATCGCTCACGCCAATGGTTTTCGAAGCTGTTTCACACTCAACAATCCTTCCAAGCGATACGATGATTGCCAAAATCGCCCACTTCGAGTGGGAAATGCCTCGTATGGAGCAGGAAACGAGAGCATACCAGTTACTTGAGTGTTCCGGACTCGCCCCACGCTTTCTTGGTCATATCCACGAGAATGGCCGCGTCATGGGGTTTCTCTTGGAGAAGTTAGAGGAACGTTCTGCCCCTATTCAAGACCTGGACGCCTGCGAAACAGCTCTTGGAAAACTACACGAGCTAGGGCTCTTACACGGAGATGATAACCAATACAATTTTCTCGTTACGGAAGAGGGTGTAAAGCTACTCGACTTTGAGCATGCTGAGGAAAATGCCAGCCCTGAGTCAATGTGTGAAGAGTTGGAGCATTTGCGAGTCGAATTGGTTGACGAGTCAGGGCGCGGCGGAGGTTGCATTTTTCGAGATGACAGCGACTGATACGGAAGCGGAGGTAGAAACGTCGTACTTGTCATGAGGGATAGTACATGAGTAATGGAAGCTTAGCAAGACTCTTGTGTCTTTGCCGTGCCCGCGCGCAAGGATGATAGAGTCAGCGGGCATAAGCGGGCATCAACGCACAGCCTGTTTCATGCACTTAGTTTAGGCCTATCGTTTCAATTCAACCCATGACAAACCTACTGGGTAGCAGAAAAGTTGACCTCCCAAGTCTCAGGCTACAAAAATAAATAGCCTAAAAAGCATAATCTAAATGGCATAAGCTGATCTACTAATTTCGTCTCTTATGCTTCCAGCGGACAACTTTTCTGATACCCTGAGGCAAACCATGACAAACAGACAGTAAGCGTCGCCTAATCCAACACAAGTACTAATCAGATACTTTGAATGACCCTGGCCAAGATGCAAGTGGTGAGACAGATACATAAGGTTAAAATTCAAATCGGCTTGCCGACATATACCCTCCCAACTGATAACTTTCATAGCTTGGGCTTGTCGATCAGGCCCTTAGTTTAGGCCTATCATTTCAATTTAACCCCATAACAAATCTATGCAAGCTGACAGTAAGCTTCGTGTGGTCCAGCACAAGAACTAATCAGATACCTTGAAAAGCCTTGGCTAAGATGAAAGTGGTGTGTGGATGTCGGAGGGCTGCATGATAAATCAGGTATAAATATAAACCTAAACCCGTTTCTCGCAAGGCAAAAACAGTCATTTTCATTCTAATATCGAACGAAGCTACAGCAACAATGTCACAAACCACTTCCAACGCCGAAGCATTTCGATCTCTCTACCAGACATACATTGAAAGCTGCAACGCACGAGACTATGAAGTCATGAAATCCTTTTACGCGTCTCCTGTCAACGTGATGGACAAACGACAAGAACCGGACGACATTATTGCTCGGTGCAAACTTTTGTTCGAGTCGTTCCCTGACTGGAAATGGGAAGTGCGGCATATGGTCATCGAGGGCGACTACATGACGGTACGCTTCAAGGATTCAGGAACACATCAGGGTGAATTTCGAGGATATCAAGCGACGGGACGCAAGGTGGAAACAACCGAAGTGACGCTTTATCATGTTGTTGATGGCAAATTTGCCGAAATTTGGCCATTGATCGATTTCGACACAGTAGTTGAGCAGATCAAATAAGTAAGGAATCTAGAATGGTATTTAGTTGAATACAACGACACATACTGGTCCGCAGAGGATACGATGTCTTTGTCTGGTTTCTTTCGTATAGTCATTCTTTCGACATGTGCTTTGATTTTGTACCTAAAAAGGCAACGCTGATAAATAACAATAATGGACCGCCTATGTGTACATACGTTGCAGTATAACTGTTCTGCAATACATCCCATTCAGTGACATATCTATCACTTCTCTGATATGTTCCATCCCAACTAAGGATGAACCAATGAAATCAAACGGGGAAAATTGTCCAACCAAGGCGGTCCCAGCTTCCAATTATTCAAATCACATGCAATAGCCTCAAACTCTGGACTAACACAGACCTGACCCCCTTCCATGGTCATGAGAGAAGACCCAGGCGGCCATTTCAACTGCAGAGACTCGAGATACATCTTGACGGAATGCCGGGATTTGATACGTGGATTCGTGCAGAGAAAGTCGCGGAGGTCGGGCCAAGGGATGTAATCGATGCTCACGGGATGAGGATATGTATTCTGAACCTCGGTTGGGAGAAGCCACGGCGGCACGTCCTTCAATGTCATAGGATCAGGATGTAAGCGCCACTATAAATCGTTAGTTTGAATCTGACAGACGAGACGGAACACAAACCCTCATAAGTCGATAGGCAAAGAAATAAACGCCAAACAAAGTCTCCACACTCGCCATCTCGAACCCCTTGAGAAACGACGTGAGAAAGCATGTGACAGCGTTGTCGCCGTACGAGTGAAGCGTCATATTAGGTAACGCAGGGTTCTTGGGCAGGGATCGCGCATGCAGAGGATCCTGGGGAAACGCGGCATGGGTTTCGTACAGGATGGCGAAGCTGCGGTACTCTAGGCAGTCGGCCTGCGAGTGATGCTGCACTCCGCATCGACAGTCCACGTGCGACGGCGCAGGGAATAGGCTTGACATGACCTCGGGAGGTGGCATTGGCATGTCGTGTTCGGGACGAGGCGAGGCTCTACCTGGACCGTTGGATGCAGATCGCGCGGGGAAGTCCGGGGTTTCGTTGACGTTGGTGCTGGTATCCATCTCATAAGATTCACCGGGGGGATGACTGGGGAAGTTGGTAGTCTGTCTTTGAGGCGGTCTTTGTTGTTGTTGCTGCTGCTGCTGCTGTTGTGAGGCCATCAAGTCGGCACCAATCTGGGGTAGTGTTCGTAGCTGCGCAGATACAGTATCGAGATTCCTTCTGATCTGCGCAATATCCGCTTCCATCCTCTCCATTCGTAACTTGTGTTCCTGTCGGTTCTCTCTGTGCTTGACGCGATCGGCTAGTCGCTTCTGGCTCATCTGAGCTTCTGTGCGAACCCGTCTCTTGGACGAGCCGCTAGGTGGAGACGCCGACATAGTATAGCTTATCGAAAAATAGTAGACTCAAAAAGGTAGGTGAAAGTACTGTGAATCCACTGTTCCAACTGAAAGCTTGGTTGAGTGAGTGAGTAAATGAAGCGAGCGTGAAAAAAAGGGGCGCGTCGACGTCGACCAGTTAAATAAAAACTCGACTCTCGTCAACCCGGTCAGGAACGACTCCTCTTAACTTGGCAAATCCAAAAAGAGAAGAGTATCTAAATTGACACTAAGCAAGATTAGGTTTTATGTGTACGGGTTGGTTGTGACTGTCTGTCAGTCAGTTTTGGTAGGTGAAAAAAAAGGGAATGAAAAAGGCGTTGGAATTTCTCTTTGGACGTGTGAGTTTCTACCGTCAATCGAAACGCGGGGTAAAACACTCGCTCTATACCTCTTTTGCTCTAGTTTTACAGGGATGAAGATGGTTTCTGTTGGGGAGGAATAGACATTTGTTGGTTGTCGAGGGCCAGGGTTGAGAGTTTGATTGGTCAGCGGGATCAGGAACTTGAGATACGAAAGATAGATCAGATGAGATAGTCTTGCTTTGACATGATATATCCGGTTTGAGAATATGTATGTTGTGTATTAGCCGTGTTGTCAGTGTCAGAACTAACCCAACAAAGTAGCCGACAGGATGATCCGCACCCTGATCTGCAATCGATAAGACTTAGCCGAGTTAAGAGGAGCTGACAGTACCGAGTTGGGTAGAAATAATTGTGACAAAACATCAACGAGACTCAGCTTGACTATATTTGTCACTGTAAAACAGACAAGGTTTTAAAAATAGCTCCATGTCGTCAGTTCGTCTGATGTTCGAGATGAAACAGATAGAACAAACGTCACGTTCGTCTCAGAAAGACAACTGTTTCAAGTTCTGCAACCACTTATCACGTCGTGCATTATCCAAGTTCATCCGTCAGTTCCCGGTGACTCGTGTACAAGACAAAACCCAGACTGAAATAGATAATTCTATATGGCTCTGACTCATGAGAAGAAATGTGCGAATGTTTAGCTCGTTCCTGTTTTCAGATCACAGTCATCACCCTCCGACACTCCAACCCGTACTCTGGCATCACCTCACCACTTAAACTCACTTCCAGTCGCCTTTTCAGAAAAATTCCACAATCTCTCAGCCTCACTGCTCGAAACTGCCAGTGGGTTCGCTTCAGCACTTATCTGGCAGTCGACAAGGTACGATCCATGATTCCTCTCTCCTTCACCCACATCCACAGCCAACTTTGGATCCAACGCTGCAACGAGACCTGTAGAAGCTCCCGCCCCCAATGTTTTCAGAGTGTACAACCCTTTTTCGCCCATTTTCTTTGCAGCGTCAATAATCTCTTGTGGAAAATTCCTCCCGAGTTCGGTACTCCAGATAACACCCGGATGAGCGGAGAGTGACAGGATTCCGTACTTGTTGAAGAGCCGCTTGGTCGCACCGATACCAAAAAGTACATTGGCGACTTTGCTGCGGTTGTAGCCATCTAGGGGAAGATAAGCTGCTTCTTCAACATCCGTGTAGCCCCAGAGCTTCAAAACTTGATACATTGGTTGTTCTTCTTCGGGAAGGTCTTTGTTCTTTTTGTCGAAATTCATGTCACTCCAACGCATCGCAGATCTCATTGGTGAAGCGGAGGTGATGTTGACGATTCTGACTGATCCTTTTGGTTTATCCTCTGCTGCTTTGATGAGCTTGGGCATAATGAGGCATGTAAGAAGCCAATGTCCGATGTGGTTTGTAGCGAGGTGCATTTCGAGACCGTCATTGGTGATGGTGCGTTCATTAATACCCATGACGCCAGCGCTGTTGATGACAAGATCAATAGTCGGGACATCAGACCATGATAGCACTTGTTCAGCAGCCTTTCGAACAGACGTCTGGCTAGAGAGGTCTACCTCTAGAAAACGGTAGTTGACGTTTGGAAATTCAGCTTTGAGAGTGTCGATGCTGTCGTTTGCTTTAGACTGGGTGCGGTTGGCGATGATGATAAGAGCCGGGTCTTGCGTAGACTTGACGCTGTTAGATACGAAGTGATCATGTGATAGACCGACTCACAAATGCTTGGGCGGTTGAGAAGCCAATCCCACCGCGATTAACGCCTGTGATGAGGATAGTTTTGCCACGGACGCCATCAGAGAAGGCTTTGGCAACATCGATGGCCTCGGTGTTGGTCCCAAACTCTGAGTGTGTAGTAGAAGGCATGGCGAAGGAGTGAGCAGAGGTAGGCGAAATGTGTTTTTTATCGAGCTGTGTGTTAAATGCTTGATTCTATAGCCATTTAGAACTGGGAAACCTCTCTATTTATGTTCAGAATAAACTATCATGTTGATAGTACCACGGCTATACGTGGTGGTGTTCGACGTGCTGTTGACCAATAAGAGACTTGCTACCCGATTCGGAAACTCGCCTCAACCTTGACAGAACGTCCAATGAGAGACTTGCTACTCAATCTGGTAATAGGTAGTACATTACAATAGAGAAACTTAATTGGCTAGATTTCGTAGAAAAATAACATCATGTCGAAAGTCTTATCGGAAATAACACTCTATCTTGGAAAAATGGCTAAGCTTCAGCCGTAACTCCGCCTTTTAACTCCATATCTAAACTCCGCACCTTATTCCACAGCTTTTCTCCCGATGTATCGTGAATAACGTTCATCCAAGGAAATTTTAGCAAGTAATTATGTGCATCATCCCATGTTACAACACCAAGCTTCTGGGCTTTGTCATGTAGTCTCATCACCATCCATTCTATATCGTCTTCCCCAGATACAGAAACCCCTCCCAAAAGTAACAGCCAAAAGACAAACCCATCCTCAATATCATCTACCACTTGCAATGCTTCTCTGATGCAAGCTGCTATCAATCCCGGCTTAGCAAGCCAATCTTGATGATTGTTCCAGAAAAGTGACATCATGAATACCAGTAATCCGATGTGGTGTGCTGATTCGACGTCTCGTATGAGCCTAGATTCATTCAGTGTCCTGAATTTCAAGAGTCGGTAGCAGATAGATGTCAAAATCTCTTGAAACTCGACTAGATCCAGAGGCTTTTTGTCGATGTGCTTGTTAAATAGGTTGCAGACTCCCGAGACATCGTGAAAGGCTTGTTTGAGCACGGGCTGGATCGATCGAAATTTGTGTCCTTCTGCGCTCTGCAACGTGAAGCCTCGCGATAATAAAGACTTTTGTATTTCATCCATCCTGTCGCGGTAGAATAACGGGTGGCCACCTTGTTGCAAAGTAAACAGAATATCAGTCCTTGAAGAGTCAGTAACTACACAACTTATCGGAGACAGAAAAAAATGAAAGAAAACAAAAAAACTCACCGGCAAATCTTGGTCGCTACAGCACCATCTTGTATATTCTCCAGTCCCCCGCGGAGGTCAACAATTCTCTTCATACCCGTCACATGGGCCCCAGCTTCAACGTAGTGCCCCGCCACCTGCTCATGATTGATGAGCGCCGTGACAATAGAAAGCGTATGATCGGATAAAGCCTCGCTGCTTGCAAGTTGTTTTGCCAGTTGGTCCAGAGTTTGAGATAGGCACGAAAGAGAATTTGAACAGCTGTAACCTGCGCCCAGGTATGTCTCGTTGGATGATTGTATCAAAGCTAAAGAACAGTTGTATGCTATCACTGTTAGTACTATGCGATAAATATGAAGATTTCAGTACCTGGTTTGCTGATAAACATGATTCCAAGCCATCGCAACTTGTACTGTTCGATATCAAATCCCAGCTGCGTCGGATAAATCAGATCGATAGTTTTGGTAAAGACTAAAGCGTCAGTGACAGTAAAAAAGGTCAGAGGAATAACCCACAGTCATGAATTGCTTTACTGGCAACTTTGGTCACCGGCACAGGAAATGGAAAGGTAAAGAATTGAGTCCCGATAGGCCGTGCGATTCTCTCCATGGCGTGATATTGAACAACTTGGCTGGTTCTTGACGGTCGATGAATTGTTTTGCCTGCATTTTTACCTTTCATTACATGTTGGCGCATACGTTTTTTTGAAGCTCTATCGGCGTGTAAGCCATCGACGAAAAAGAATGACTGCTCCATATTCGGTTGTTGTTGGAGTCAGGTTTGAATGATGTCAGCGTAAGCAAATTCCATGTCCCTATCACAAATTCGCTTATTAATCTCACTCATAATTCGTATGTAAATGGTATTATATTCTTCATAACTCATCTTCTGCTTTTGCATACTCTACATAATATGTTCAAGAAATTGAAATACAACTGCTCATCTCTCATAGTACATGTAATTATATAACATTTTAAACCTCAACGGCACCGCAAGGTCCACCGTGGGCGTGGGTGTGAGCGCTGGTGCGCTTGAAGATCTGAGCGTGGTCGGCGTCCCTTCGTCGGGTGAGGTGGTTCACCTGGGGAATACCCTTGAAGCTCTTGGCGTACTTGGCAACAGAGTTGGCAATGGCCTGGGTGTTGACGAGGAAAGCCTCCTTGTTGAGGTTGTCGATGGTGTCACCGGCCTTGTGGTAGTTGATGTCGTAAGCAACACCAGCCTCACCGCCAAACTTCTTGGCCTCCTCCTCGGTCTTGAGCTGCTCGGCACCGGTGAAGAGACCACCGGAGGGAATACCGTTCTCGATGAAAGCGGCGTAGTCAGAACGGCCGCTGAACTCGGAGGGAACGGAAGCGAGACGCTTGGTCTTGAAGAACTTCTCAAAGTCCTTCTCGATGGCGTCAGAACCAGCGGGGCCGGTCAGGTTGAAGGCATCACCATCACCGTCGTAGATACCGTAGACGTAGTTGGGGCTGGCAATCATGTCAAAGTTGAGGTAGGCACGGATCTTGGCGATCTCGGTGTCGGAGCTGTTGATGCTCTTCATGTAGGCGTAAGATCCGAGAAGACCGAATTCCTCGGCACTCCAGAAGCCGAAGCGGACGGCGTTCTTGACGCGGTACTTGGTGAGAGCCTTGGCGACGTTGAGGATACCGATGATACCAGAGCCGTCGTCGTTGATACCGGGACCAGCAGCGACAGAGTCGGAGTGGCCTCCAACGACGAGGACGTTGTCGTGGTCACCCTCCTTGGTCTCAGCAATGACGTTGAAGGTAACACGGTTCTCGACGGTGGCGTCGACCTTGAGGTCAACCTTGACCTCGCCGGCCTTGGTCTTGGCAAGGATAGCCTCACCAGACTCGAGGCTGATGCCGACAATAGGGGCAAAGTTGCCAAAAGGCTCACCGAGAGTACCGCTCAGCTCGCCAGCGACGTTGTTGTAGACAATGACGGCGGAAGCTCCGGCAGTCTTGCCGTTGGTGGACTTGGCGGAGAAAGCACACTCTCCTCGCTTAACAAGAACAACCTTGCCCTTGGACTCGGCGGGGAAATCGCTGGCCGCACATCCGAGGTTGGCGGCAACAACGAGAGGACCAGAAGCCTCACCAGCGGGGGTGTAGGTCATGATGGCGGCAGCAATGTCCTCGCCGTCGGCCTTGAGAGAGGCGGTACCGGCAGAGTACAGCTCAGTGAAGGGCTGCTTCTTGACATTGTAGTAGTTGAGGGACTTGAGGGTGTTGTAGAGGTAGTCGACGGTGGCGTTGTGGCCCTTGCCTCCAAAGACACGGGTGTCGTCGTTGGCCTCTGCAATGTCCTGGAGCTTCTGGGCACCGGCCATGAGACCCTTGAGGGTGATGTCCTTTTGGAGCTTGAGCTCGTTGACGAGCGGCTTCTTGGGGGTAGAAGCGCTGGCGAGGCCAGCCAAGGCAAGGATGGTGGAGTACTTCATGGTGAGGACGGAGAGCGAGTGAGTAGAGAGAGGGTGAAGAAGAGGTGAGGTGAGAGGAAGGTTTGTTGTAGTGGAATGGATTGATATTTATAGGTGCAGATCTGGTGTCCTCTATCTGCATCTCTCTGTCTTGGACAAGAGCATACCAAGTCTAGGCGGACAGGCATAGCTTCTGTTTGGTGATAGGATAAATGACTGCACGGCACTTCTGCATAGCACAAGAACGAATGCACCAATCAACCAACAATTCCGATTACGGCGCTCACCCCAAAGAGGAAGTTCCAGGGATGTATTTGACGATCGAATCTTGGCGTCTGGTCTTGTCCCCCGCAGGAACTGCCTCTTCCAGGAACTAGCGCCGACTCAAATCACACGTCGCCAGGGAACTTTTGACTCGCTCTGAACTATGTTGATAACGGGCAGGTCCATAGCCTTGGCGGGTCTTTTCAGATAGCACGCGATTGACTAGGCATTAAGGGTAATAATAAGCATCATTCAAGCTTATTCGACGACAGCCCTGCTCTGTTGCCACCACAGCCACCGCTAATACTCATGATTAATCAACTCACTCGTTTATCTTGATACTGACCAGCCGGCCCGCATTCTCACCGGTTCTTTTGTAAATGTCTGGGGTAAACAAGCAAAGCTAGTCTTGTATCCCCCAGACCAAAGATAAGAACCTTGTCGTGAATTGAGTTGTGCCACCTTTTTGCCAAAACGTTATATCCGTTAGCTACCACTTTTGTCCTTGTCCGTCCGTGGCTTGCCTTTTTTGGTCTGGCCTTGTGTTTCTTCGACCGACCATCTTGTCCTACTTCGAAAGAAACACAGCGATCGAATGTTACATTGCCTTCTGCCATCTGCATCTACTTCAGTTTGAAGCAATGATCTGCTCTCAGTTCGCTGCGGCAATATGTACTGTAACCCAGCCTTGTGAGGCGAATCGAACGGTGGGAACGAGTTGGGTCGATCTGAATCAGACTCTGTGTTGGATGTGGCAGACACATGAATTGGACGGAAGCCGTTCCGTTTATCGTTTATGCACGGGATCGACCTGCCAGACAAACATTAGCTTCCCCGCGTTACATCAGGAATGTTGATGGATTGGGTTATCTTGGCAACGCCAACGTCTCACCGTGTCTTGGTGTAATTAAACTCTAACTTGTCCACCCATTGACTTGGAAAAATATGGCATGAGTATCTACCGCACCAATTCACTGTTGTCCAATCACTTGAGATGGCAAAACTTGTGGTGTTTCAATTGTATCCAGGTACCGCTTAATCTCGACAAGGAGGATGACTTGATAAAGCGGTCAAGATGAGTTTGTCGGATCCTCCGGCGTAGTACGTTGGGATGACAATGATCGGATGTAGCTCCATTGGCGCGAATGGTTCGGCTGCCAAATCTAAAACATTTGAACCGAATTAGCAGCGGCACGAGATATGAAGACGGTACAAGCTCACGATGTTGGATGACGCAGGATATTGGGAGGTATTGCTCCGATCCTGTAGGGTTCAGCTTCTCGCTCGGCTCTTCCATTGCACTGCTGGGAACTGTTCTGTCTGAACTGGATCAGAGAATCACACACGTAAGATGATAAAGAATCAAAGATTGTTGGCCGCGTGGTAACTTGTTGATGAATAAGTAAGCCTTACTGTAACTTTTTGTTTTTAGAGCTCCTAACGCCTGTAAGGCCTGTAATGATGGAGATGTAACCTTTTGATTGGTTCAAATCAACCGTTGTCACAGGGCCCGCCCACTGCCGTTAGCCTTTCAGCCATCAGCTCCCAACAGTACATTCCATTCAGAGGAGTTCAACAGTAAAAAAACACTTTTCGATAACTGCATCGTCAATCACGAAACTCTACCATAATAAAGTTTATAGTTTATTTATCTAGTATAACAATAAAAGAACTGACAAGCGGTTGTTCCGCCGATAATACATGTGTACCAAGCCAAGTTCACAGACATCTAATCCGTTGCAACCTCCGACCCAACGAAAACACCGCCGAGGCTGGCCTACCGCCTCTGTCGTTCTCAAGCTGTTCTTGTTAACATCGGAAATGCCTAAAAAGACATCCGGTGTGTGTAGTCTGTGTGTTGAGATCCGACTGGTTGATTCGAAGCATTTCGACGACCACATTCGGAAGACCACTGTAGATGCGCTGCTACTTGAAAAGTGTAATTCAAGATGGAAACCTTATTAACAGGTAGATACGCTGCGAAAATGAGTCAGTGAACGCGTTGAAGATGAAGGGCAAGCAAAATTCACCTTGATGTTCCAGTAGTTGGATGGCGCGCAGAGGACTCACAGTCTCTGCGACGACTAGTTCTAGGGGAGGTAGCCCTCGCGCACCAAATCATCACGGTTCGAGATGAACCACTCAGAGCTTGTCGGCAGATAACCCTATCTTCGATTGATGCAGGTTGTCCTTCACCTTTTCCCGGAGAAACCACTCAGAGCGTGTCTTTCGGGGGGTTGGCTACAATAGCCAGAGCGAGATTGACTGCGGCCGCGGTCAAATAGGGTCAATCTTCTCTTTCGCCATCTTGACATCTGTGGTGTCCCATATTTGGTCGACCTCTGCCTCATCTTCGGCGGTCCATTCCCCAGAGTAAGACGTTTAAAATTGAGGAATTTCACCCCTTGCTCAGTGATGAGCAAGTTGCCTTGGCTCACATCTCCAATCAAGATTCCCATCCTGTGCAGTCTGCCCAAAGCCGACTGACAACGATCCAGATCTTTGAGGGATGCGGGTTCTACCCTTTCTCGGAGAAACGCCATAATCCGTCCGTTCTCGTGGATGTGACCAAGCCGTCATCCAGCACACGGTATCCTGTGCTCGGTATTGCCGTTTGTTATGTAGTAATAGTGGAGTGCGCAGGACCCCATGAAGTTGAGGTATGCTCTTCTGCAGTTCGCTCCTTTCATCATAATGAAGTCGTGGCGGCTCAAACCACCGTCCCGAAAAGGCCGAATACCGTAACTCCATTGGTCCAGTGAATTAAATCACGCTTCTATCTCGCATCGGCATAGCTAATGGTCGCCTGCAAACCAGATTAGCCTGTTGAACAGAAAGCGGGATTCGTGTACGGATCTATACCTTTTAGGGATAATCTTAAACCATCTTTGCCTTTATATGTTGCAGAGTACCAGCCGTTGCATATCCACAGTCTGGCGCTGCAATGCATCGATGTCGATGCTCTCCTCATTTCGCTTATGTCGCTAGTTAGAGCGACCGCGCTTCGGGTTCTTGTCGCCAGAGGGAGCTATAGTAGTTGTAATTTTCTTTATTCAAGGCAGTCTCGGCGCTGAAAGGGGGATGACTCAGAGATAACAACCTCGTACAGATTGAGTTTATTCAGTACCCGCCAGTCGTCAACAACCTCAGCGGGGATCATTACCCAGAGAGAAGATACCATGAGCCCAAAACGTCTCGTTTATGGGCGATGAAGTGCCATGCATGCCAATGAGAAGTAGTTGTCTTAGTTGGCGGTTATCATCACCTGACGGACATCGGGATGTCCTTGTGGCGTGTGCCGATAATATAAAGAAGGAATCCATCTGGCTGTTTTCGTACCAGCCAGCGGCAGGAGATCTAGAAACGCGAGCTCCTGCTGCTCTGAAAATGCAAGAATATTGAGATGCAACGACTCAAGGGAGGTCACGGCCTATAGAGTCTGCATGATCGCTTGCGGTATCGAGGTAATATATAGGATCGATATGGTATTGTCCATAGATCGGTGATGCAAAAGGGCGAACCATGTCCTTGTGAATGGTCGCTTTCCTGTGATCCAAGTCAGTATATTGCAACTTGTTATTTGGACATACCGATGGCCTACTTACTTGATGAATGCAGGAGTTGCAGTCTTGGAGATACAGACTGTAATAGATGTTACTAAATACCCAAGTGAACATCTGAAATACTTACCAAGGGGGATAGGATGTCAAAACCATCCAACGTCAAGGTCTTCAACTTTGTGAAGGCGCGGTGGCTCAAACCGACACCCTGAAAGGCTGGATAACATTGGCGACAGTGTGGGTGGTGTTGGGATCCGGAAATGGTCAGATTGGTAGACAAATAACGAAAAGGTAACTTACATCAGACACGTCTCTCGGCTTCAGTCTCGTTCTGGAACCGCTCGACGTGGAAAGTGACCCCTACAACATCAGGTTGAGCCATAACCTCTGCGGCGTGACGAGTAAGGGTCTCGGGATTATGGCATATTCCCATAATCTACCAGTACCTCTGTCTCGAGATGGTCTGTATATATAGTACAGTGATGAAGGGGTGTTCTGTACACTGTTGGGCAGTGGAAGTCTGGTTGGGCGACCGCGTTCTTGGCAGGCTCGTGCTTGATAATATATAGATAATAGCGATGCTTCTGCATACTAAGGAAAGGCGATATTGATGAGAGTAAGAATGAAGAAATGGGTGGCATTGGTGCCCATTAGATAGACAAGTCGATGGGCAGAGGTCTTCGGTGACCGGCTGCTGCCTGAGAAATTTTCATCCTTTCACTCCTTCCATCTGCAATCAGGAACGCAAAGGTCACCATTTGCGACGAAGTTTTATCACAGAGCAAATAGAAACAACAACAGCAAATCACTTTCGATTTCTTTTTATTTCTTTTGGAAGCGCCCTTGTGTGCTTGGGGCAGCTTTGTCTTGGTGAGCATCCTGGCAACACTTCCCGTTCTCAGTGCCAATGAGACTGAATCAATCACGAGAGCCACGGTGAGCTATTGAATGTCCCTTTTCGCTTGGCGATGCTAACTAACATATGCAATCAGATCATAATTGGACTTCTACCGTGTTTGCAACGTCATCAAGCAAGAATTTCAAAAGACCATTCACGAGCATCATGCCAAATTATCGAATTTCGGAAGATCAAGCGCATCAACCCCATATGACCAGAGCAAACTCCGAATTGTTGCTGCTTCTGTTGTTACATCTCGGTCTGTTGCTGCTGTTTTCATAGAGCCTTCTTGGGTCTTGTGAAAATGCAAACTCGGCGATCAGCCAGCATCGCAGGTCACCCACTCGTAAGGTCTTTCCGACCTCGTCGACGTTATGAGACACCAGGTACATCTTGGTTTCAGAGATGGCAAAGTCATAATGATAAAGAGGAGGAGGGACGCGGCGGGACCGTGACGATAGAGCGAAAGATGGCCGCGGCAAAGAAGCAGAGGACATACCGCGATGACAAGGCAGAGGAGGAAGCCTATTACGAAGAAGTACCGCGATGACAGAGCGAAAGACGGCCGCGACGGGGAAGCAGAGGAGTACCGTAACGACAGAGCGAAAGGCGGCCGCGGTACTTTCGTCTCCTCGCCGGGGTTCCCCCCATGCCGGCTTCCCCGGCCCTCGGCTGCCCTATCTCCAAAACTAACTTAGAAGGCTACTTTCTACTATACGTTATGGATGCATACCCATCTTGTTCTACAGTCAGATTAATCGGACCACAATCACCGAACCAGCTTATAAGACGCATCCAGCGCTTGCAACGTGCGTCCACATCATTGGGGAGGCCTCGTTTTGGATCTTTGGTAAGATGCATTGAGACGTGCTTGTTGATTAGCTAGTTTGCTTACCCTTGTTGCGTGGATGCCTAGCCAACATGCAACAACCACAGCCTCATTTGTCTGCATTATAAGTCCTGCCATGAACAAGGCATTCTTCATCACAAAGCCTCTTTCAACTCACCATTCTGTCACGTCTCACAAAAACAAATACCTCACCACAAACAACATGTGCACCGAACAATACACGCACTTTTACTGCATATACTGCAGATGCTGCATCAGAAAAGGCTACGAGTGGGAGATTTGTGAGCAGGCTCTACAAACTGAATCAAAGTCGATGGGCTCGTGCGGTTACACGGATGATGGTGAGGTTGCTCGTGTTTCTGAGTATTGTCAGCAGTGTCCGCCAGATGAGAGGAAGTGGAACAAGGTCAACCTCAGTTAGTTTGGGGGCAGAAGGCTGTGGAATGAGGTGGAACTCTGTTGGTTGGAAACCGGTCGGCCTCTTTGCATCACCAACATGGCTCATGTCTGCCACTGCACTTTCTCGTGCGACTATTCATTCTTTAAAGTTCGGCTGTCTCTGAATCAGACAACAATATGAACTTTACAGTCGAGAGACACACATGATGTCGACAAAAATGATGCACCATGTCTGAATGTCTGTCGTTGGTTTTATTCAAATTGTCTCGTTTTTCTTCTTTTTTCATCCTCCGCAAAATTCGTTCCCATCTTCCTCATCGATACTGACTTTGAAAAAACGCATCGAAAAATCAAAAACACAACGCATCCAACATGTGCCACGACATCACCATCCACTACTTGTGCAGCATCTGCTCTTACCGTTACGATTTCGAGAAACACGGTCTGGAATGCAACAAAGCGAGAGCAATACGGTTACAAGCAGGACAACGACGATTTGCATCTTGCGGCAGGGAGTATCCGCAGACGATATGGCATCAGGATAATACTTGCATGGAATGCGCGGTACCTCCGCGGACGGTTATTGAGTTGATCATCCCAAATTGAAATAGGTATCGGGAATGGGTAAGTTGACTTGGAGGAATCTTTCGGGTTATCATCGTTTCACGAGACGGCGCGACTGCGTATGTCTGGACGTTTTTGTTGGAATTTGGATCTTCGATTTTACAGTGCAGTTAATAAAGCGGGATTTCTCGTATTGAATCGATTCTCAATAAAACAGATCAAAAGCATGTGTGGTTCAGAGATCAGAACATCTATCAGAGAAATACCATCATGCATTTCGCTTCTCTACATACTGTGATTTGATGCAACCGCATAGCACTGGTTCCCACACCATAGTATCTGTGACTGGTAACCATATCATGTTCTTAAATCATATCAGCATAAGTAGAGAATATTCAATTATTTAAGCGCCGACTATCAACACTCAAACCACCAAAAACTCCCCTCCCCTCCATAAAACTCCAAAATGTGCTACCGCATTACGATACAGTATATGTGCGCCGTTTGTAATCAACGCATGGGCTATGAAAGACACGATTGCCAGTGCAGCAACTCGAAGCAAACGCGAAGTAGAAAGGCATTTTCTTGCGGGAGAGATTATTCAGCGACAGTATGGAACAACCAAGAGATCTGTGACGGTTGCTCAGAGCCTCCTCCCCCTCCCCCTGTAGACCCTTTGGGTATTCACTATCCGTACTATAATCAAGGAGGTTATCAGTGATCATGCTAAGCCGGTAACTGTTTTACTGTATATTTCGAATCAATACTGAATGACTAGCGTGTACTTTGCGTGGTCCCTTTCTAGTATGTGGAATATCGTGACTGTCTCCTTTCTTCCACATAAATACTCCAACCTTTCTAAATTTTAACGCTTTGCAGACTAACTTAAATCCATAAATCAACATGTGCTACGATATAGTAATCCACTTCATGTGTGCTCAATGCGGCAACAGAATGCGCTTCGAGACTCATGGTGCTCGCTGCGACAGGGCAAAAAAGACGCGGTCAAGAAAGTTTGGCTCTTGCGGGCTTGAATACTCTGAAGTTATCTGGAACGATCAAGAATATTGTGACAATTGCTTGTACGATCCTCCAGAAATGGTCCCTCAAATCCCCTACAATCCTAGCAATCCTTTCGCACCAAATTGGCCTTTTATGGGTTAAAGAAACGCGACTGGATATTAGATAGGTACTACCTACCTTAGTAGTCAATAAATGCACTGATATGCCAGACGCTCCTTCTGAGTCTGTTTGTTGGTGGTGGCAGTGTTGGCTGGTGATAGCTCTTGCTGTTTTCCAGTGCCAGTGTCAAACGGCCTGTTTACAACTAAACATCAACAAACGCAATAATTCTTCAATTCATCATCATTCTTTTTGGAACTGAATTGCTAACAAATACTCTCTTTCTTCAATCATTCAGATTCTTTCACAACAATCACTCATTGAAGCAACACTTCTACGCATCGACCATGTGTGAACAAAAGACAAAGAAATACGTCTGCAGCCGCTGCTCCAACCTCATCTTCCTCGGCCCCTCCATAATCACCGAGTGCGATCGGTACCGCTGGGGGGAACGCTGCGGCTGCCTCGAACAGCTTGATATCATCAGATGCGAGCCTGACCTCTGCAGTCGCTGTCCCTTTTTGCCCGCCGACAGCCCTCTTCCCTTTACCGGCAAGCCAGACGTTGCTCCGGGTTCGGCCCACGATGTTGAAAACCGCACCAGGTCCCAGCAGAGCAAGAAGATTCCATACGAGTATGTTGGCAGCCCTGCTCTCGAAAAGACCAGAAAAATGTACTTGGTCGGTGGAGTCGATCCGGACCAGAAGGAGTGAGTTTTGCATGCTTTGGGTTTGGTTATGACGTATACTAACGCTTTTAGGCGAGACGACAGACTCAACCGAGAGCTGGATTATTGGCTCACAAAGGAACTGGAGTTGATGAAGATGAGGGATCCCAGTGGAGAGCCTGTTCAAGAGATCAAGGAGGAGCCCAAAGAGGAACCGAAGGACGAACCCAGGGATCAACCCAAGGACGAATCAAAGGATGAACTCAAGGACGACCTCAAGGACAAACCCAAGACAGATTCCAAGAAGGAGTGCAGGTGCATATGCAAATGCAAGGGCATGTTCAAGAAGAAGTCAAAGGATGAGTCCAAGGAGTCAAAGATGGAGTCCAAGGAGGAATGAATGAGAGGTGCATCTCGAACATTTGAGGTATGGATTAGCGAAGTTTGGGCGACTACCAATGGTATGGACTTGGGTTCACACGATGGGTGTGGGACAATTAGTATGTTGTTTACTCTTGAAGGGCTATTGTTGGACCCGAACAGCTCAAGCTAGATTGTACTTCTAATACCATTCTTGAACAGCGTATTAATTCGTACCTTTCACCCACTTGTGTCCATTTTTGTATACTGTCCACGTTAATACCTTCCATTTGAACGATACTATCAAACAGAAGATACTCAACACTCCCTGGACACTACGCAACTCAGTATAAGTGCCCTTTTCTCTCCGCCCTCAATTCCAAACCATCAACACTCGGTAACCATTTCGACACAACATCTCAACATATCACTGAGTATTTACCAAGCTTTCACCACCAAAAGCAAAGGCTTTTCAGTATGTGTTCCACTACGATTGTTATGGTGCTCTGTGCGGGATGTGGCCGACCATTCGACGACTACATTATTCGCAAACCCTGTGCCCAAGCCAACACGGACAAGTGTACGCCTGTGGAATCTACCGAATTCCAGACCATTGCCGCGACAGAATGTACGAAGTGCTAATGGAAAGGGGTTAATTCGGGATGTGATGAAGTGTCTTCTTGAAGATATCTTGATCACTGTCTTGGAATGTGACGGCTCTGGGGTGTAGCTGAAGCAGGTCTTTAGCAGAGCCTCAGAGCCGGGGATGGAGTTGGGATGACATTGAGTCAAGTATGTAGACCATCAATTAATACTAGTTATCCCTAAATTAAAGTTGATCTGAATGTGAAATTGTCATCCTGAGAAATAAGTGCAAGTGAATGTGTGCTATTGCTAACCGCACATAATTCAAGACCTCAACGTCAATCTAGAGGCACATCAGGGGCAAGTGGTAGCATCTATCCATAGCCGCAGCCATATCTGATTCCGTATTCCTGTTGCACGCATTTGTTCATTCATCTAGCTATCAAGTGATGAGTAGCCGCAGTTAATTTCTCTATATAAAGCCCATCCATCGCGCTCATCCGACTGTTTTTCCACCACCCTATCAAAACACACTTACTAGCCCGCTACACAACACCACGCTCAATTCTTTCATCATGTGCAAAATCTCAAACATCAGCTTGACCTGCGAAAAATGCGGTAAAATCTGCGAAAAAGCAGTGGAGTCCGCTTACTGCAATGAAGCAAGAAATGGGAAACATTGTTCAAAGCGCATCGTGCCCACGACGCAAATGGTCAGCCGGTCACATTGCAGTGATTGCAGGTCCTGGTATCATTACATCAGGGTTCAAGATTGGATGCTTTGGTTTCACGCAGTAACAGTAGTTTAGTGAATTCAATATGATGTTCTTTTGCTGACTTGTTTGCATGCACTCAATCAATCGTCCCGATCTTCCGCTCCATCATCATCTAGGTCTCGCTTCCGCTTCGGCTTCAATCCTTTCCTCCTTTCCTCCGCTATTGTTATGCACCTCTTGCATACGTATTTGCCGAGGTAGAGGGTCCCAGAGATGAATTGGGGGCATGAGCATGCTTTATTTTCTTGGGTGGCTTCTGGGCATTGTGTTTTGGTGCTCTTGGTCTCCAGATAGCTTTTACAGCTCTCACAGTGGTGGATTTCAAACGTTCTGGTACACATGATGTTTATGATAGTTATTGGTGTATAACTGCGTATAAGGGCTGTTGGCGTAACTGTGTTGAAGTTGGCTTGTTGATGAAAGAAGAAAACACGGCTTTCTTTCTGTTGAGCCGATACAGAAAGTACAGCACTGCAGTAGTTGAAAGGAAGTCACCATGGGACGTTCATTCCTTCTGTTCCTTTTTGTCAAAAGGCAGGACATTCCAGCGTTATCCACAATCGTACTGTCTTCGCTTGTGCTGATCAAAGTGTTTGTCCGTGGTGTTGGTTCAAGTATTACCTACCTAGGTATTCCAAGTGATCTTTAAGACGCACGTTCGGATACATACCATCTACTTGTTTCCATGATTTTAACGCTGTTCATCTAGAAAGCGATGAACAAAGCGTTGAACAATTAAACTATGAAATCAGATCTCCTTGTTCAACTGCAATCAACTTGTATCCTTACAACAGATGCATGTTCGCTGTGTGTCTTTGTTCCATCTCTTGCAAATGAAATCTCCATATTCCTTTAAAAGAACTCCAATGTCGTCAACAATCTCACCTTCTTCACCAACATCTCTAAACAACAGACACATCCACCACACATTCTACACAAATCACTCACCAAACAAACCAACAAACCGTCAAAATGTGTCAGTTATCGACCACCGCCATGATCTGCGAGCAATGCCGCCGCCTGATCACCTACGCTTCCGTCAAGTCCTTCTGCAGCACAGAAGAGTGTCTGAAGAGACTACAGGATTCGTCCCAGTATGTTTCCTGCCTGACATGCAACAAATGCAACCCTTCTGGCAAGGGTCTAGGTAAGGTCTAGCTCGGTCAGCCCGCCAGCCTAACCCCAGAATCTTGGGTTGTCCAGTTTAGGTCTAAACTGTTCCATGGTTCGCCGAGCCGGGAACTTAGGCTAGTGGCTTCTTGGAAAGCAAGCCGAGATTTGGACGGACGTCATGGATTGAGATGTTAAAGGAAAAGTTTACCCTGGAGGATATTGTTTTTTTATTCTGATTATAGACCATGTCGCTCTTTTAGATCAATTCGCTCTTTTGAATGCCAATTCACTCTTTTACCCCCAATTAAATGTCCATAGTACTTGTTTGTATGAAACTTCCAGGTGATCAGGCTCCTCTAGAAACACAGAACGGTTCGCGCTAGCTGAAAGTGAATTTTAGTGTAAGCACTCTATTCAAGCCACTGTAGTCATAGCATTGATCAGTCCATTTCATTAATTAGAGACACAGATTACAGACGATAGGCACACAACGTGATGGCCTCGTCAATGCACATCCAGATCGCCAGATCTTGAGAGCAAATTCTGCATCTCAATGGAAGCCTAACCAGCCACCTTGCAACCTATGGTCAACAGTCGACCTACCATCCTGACGAACCGTTAATTTCCGAGTCAATAAATGCGGGGATCAATATCCACTCGAGTCAAGCATGCCACAACGTTGAACGGCCAGCCACTATCGACGGCACGAGACTCTTGGAATCGAATTTTTTCGGATGCAAGCGTATATCCGAAGCAACCCATATGAAGCGTTAATGGTTAAGAATCATGCACATCGACTGTCAAAGGTCCGAATATCCACCGTAAAGGATGGAAGACTTGAAGGAAAAGACGGCAATTCTCAACGGCATGTCAGTCAACAAAAGCCAGACCCTCACGTGAACTGGGAAGGCCTGACAATCACGCCCAAGTGACAGCGGTCTAAGGGCCCAAAAGTATCGCTGCAACCTAGGGCGTCACCAGGCCACTGTATTGGGTCGATGTCCTGTCCGATTACCGTGAGGTGATTTCGCGGGGGAGAAAACGGGCAGGGAGAGACAGGAGAGTGACCAGCAAACAAGTGATACAATCACTATTTCCCATGTATTTCATTGTACACCGGGTGAGTTTGTCGTCGTCCGTTGAAATACTCCGCATGAGAGCCCACAACAGGGCCGAATTCAATTGCGGAGAAGAAAACTGAACCCCGGCCCTTCCCCCAGACTGTCAACGACGCACTAAACCCCGGCAATTAGGCCTAGAGACGACCAGACTACGACTGGAGGAGAATAGAAGAACAAAAACTTATTTAATGTCTGGATAATCCTCGGTCTCTCGGTGGTATTGACGGCCGTATTATTAAACTTGTGGCTCCCTCGTGGAGATGTCCTTCCCCAGGCTTTACAGGTTCCCGACATCACCAGACCAACTCGAGTTAGCAGACATGACTTGCGATCTCTTCTTTCGGCAAACAATGACACCATCAAACCCATATACTTCTACTTTCTGCAGCACCCCATAATCCCATTGGACAAGCACAGTAGCACCGGTTAAGCTACGGCAGAAATCAACCAAAGTTCGCCGATGGGACCCAGAACAGGGTACAACCTCGTAAACTGGGAATGCCATCACAAGACAATCGACTCTACTCCGCATCGCCATCCCCGCACAGCTCCTCTTGTCGTTCAAGAACCAGCTCGGACGACGCTAGCTTTTTTACAATGACGCACTTGTTGGGGTGATAATTTCTCGCAACGGCGAGCATGCGCCGAGGGACGAACCTGCTGTTACCGGAAACTGGGATATATAAACTTCAACGTTCGCCTACCATGGGAAAAAGGATCATCATCACAGAGCGCCATTCCATCTCTCCTCCCCCCTTCCACAATGGCTAGCCTTCGATCCGTGCTGGTCTCTGGCCTGTTGGCCACCGGTGTGAGCGCCCAGAACTTTGGCGGTGGTGCTCGCGACGAGGAGGCCTTCAGCTGGGTTCAACCCAAGAACACCACTATCCTTGGACAATATGGTCACTCGCCTCACTACAACTCCAGTACGTCCAAATACCCCAAACACCAATTCGTTTGCTAACATCACAGCCTATGCTACTGGCAAAGGATGGGAAGAGGGCTTCGCCAAAGCCAAGGAGTTCCTCGCCAAGCTGACCCTCGAGGAAAAGGCCGACATGGTCACTGGTACTCCCGGTCCCTGTGTCGGAAACATTATCGCCATTCCTCGTCTCGGCTTCAAGGGTCTCTGTCTCCATGACGGTCCTCTCGCCATCCGAGTCGCCGACTACGCCAGTGTTTTCTCCGCTGGTGTTTCCGCCGCTTCTTCCTGGGATAAGGACCTTCTCTACCAGCGCGGTCTCGCAATGGGTCACGAGTTCAAGGCCAAGGGTGCCCATATCCTTCTCGGACCCGTCGCCGGTCCTCTTGGACGTTCTGCCTACTCTGGTCGCAACTGGGAGGGTTTCTCCCCCGACCCCTACCTGACCGGTGTCGCCATGGAGCATACCATTAACGGTCACCAGGACGCCGGTGTCCAGGCCACTGCCAAGCACTTTATCGGTAACGAGCAGGAGGTTATGCGAAACCCCACCTTCAAGAAGGACGGCTACGTCGGCGAGGTCGACGAGGAGGCCCTTTCCTCCAACATGGACGACCGAACCATGCACGAGCTTTACCTTTGGCCCTTTGCCAACGCCGCCCATGCCAAGGCTGCTAGCTTCATGTGCGCCTACCAGCGTCTCAACGGCTCTTACAGCTGTCAAAACTCCAAGCTCCTCAATGGTATCTTGCGCGACGAGCTCGGTTTCCAGGGCTATGTCATGTCTGATTGGGGTGGCACCCACGCCGGTGTTGCTACCATTGAGAGCGGTCTCGACATGGACATGCCCGGTGGCATTGGCGCCTACGGTATGAACTTCAAGGCCGGTTCTTTCTTTGGTGGTAACCTGACCCGCGCCGTCACCAACGGCACCCTCGAGGAGGCCCGTGTCGACGATATGATTATGCGCATCATGACTCCTTACTTCTGGCTCGGCCAGGACAAGGAGGACTACCCCTCTATCGACGAGTCCAGCGCCGACCTCAACACCTTCTCCCCCCGAAAGACCTGGCTCAAGGAGTTCAACTTTACCGGTACCCGCAGCCGTGACGTCCGCGGCGACCACGGTGCCCTGATCCGCAAGCACGGCGCCGAGTCTACTGTCCTCCTCAAGAACGAGAACAACGCCCTTCCCCTCAAGAAGCCCAAGTCCATTGCCGTCTTTGGTAACGATGCCGGTGATATCACCGAGGGTTTCTACAACCAGCAGGACTTTGAGTTTGGTAACCTTGTCGTTGGTGGCGGTTCCGGAACTGGTCGTCTCACTTACCTCGTCTCTCCTCTCACTGCCATCAACGCCCGCGCTAAGCAGGACGGAACTCTTGTTCAGCAGTGGATGAACAACACTCTCATCACCACTTCCAACGTCACTGATCTCTGGATTCCTGCTCTTCCTGATGTCTGCCTTGTCTTCCTCAAGACCTGGGCTACCGAGGGTGCTGATCGTGGACACCTCAGCGTCGACTGGAATGGTGACGAGGTTGTCCTGTCTGTCGCCAAGTCTTGCAACAACACCGTCGTTGTCACCCACTCCTCCGGTATCAACACTCTCCCCTGGGCCGACCACCCCAACGTTACCGCCATCCTCGCCGCCCACTACCCCGGTGAAGAGTCTGGCAACTCCCTTGTCGACCTCCTATACGGTGATGTCAACCCCTCCGGTCGTCTTCCCTACACCATTGCATTGAACGGCACCGACTACAACGCCCCTCCCACTACTGCCATCAACACCACCGGCACCGACGACTGGCAGTCTTGGTTCGACGAGAAGCTCGAGATTGACTACCGCTACTTTGACGCCCAGAACATGTCTGTTCGCTACGAGTTCGGTTTCGGTCTGTCTTACTCCACCTTTGAGATCTCTGACATTTCCGCTGAGCCTCTCGCCGACGACATCACCGCCATGCCCGAGGCCCTTCCCGTCCAGCCCGGTGGCAACCCCGCCCTCTGGGAGAGCATCTACAACGTTACCGTTTCCGTTGCCAACAGTGGCAAGGTCGACGGCGCCACTGTTCCCCAGCTCTACGTCAGCTTCCCCGAGAGCGCCCCCAAGGGTACTCCCCCCAAGCAGCTCCGTGGATTCGAAAAGGTCTTCCTCGAGGCCGGTGAGAGCAAGAGTGTCAGCTTTGAGCTGATGCGCCGTGATCTCAGCTACTGGGATATCATCTCCCAGCAGTGGGTCATTCCTGAGGGCGAGTTCACCATCCGTGTTGGATTCAGCAGCAGAGATTTGAAGGAGGAGACCAAGGTTACCCTTGTCAAGGCTTGAGCGTGTCTTTACGATGTATGAGTTATGTTATACCTATTCACTGTAGATATTAATTAGTACAATTACGATTATCATTACTAAAGGTCTCTGATGTTTGTTATGTCTTGCCTATAATTGACTGATTTCCTGATCGATTAGCGTGAGTATATGCGCGGAAGGTCATATAAGCCATTCCTGGCTGTCTAATTGCTTGCAGATATTAATCAGTACAATTATGCTTGACTTAAAGTGTCTTTGCTATGTCTGTCAGATGTTGTGATAGTTGACCGAATTCCCTCTGCCATTCCATCAACGTGTGACGACATACTGATCCACGTGGTAGGCTACATAACAAGCAGCATCAAGCTATATTGAACTGATAAATTGTATTTAACGGACTTTTATCTACTATAGCTACCACTGACTACTTCTCAAAGACAGTTTGAAGTTACAGGCTGTCGAGTGTAACTTCACGATGCCAAAGCAATGACTGTGTGATGCTGCGATGGGCGCAATGCCACCGTAGTGCCATAATTCTTACAATTCTGTTACTTTAATTACCGTTCGAGAGGGGTTTGCCAATGGCATATTTTGAAACGAACCGCGGTCTTCTATAATATTCTTTTTGGTGCGGAGTCCTGATCAATGTAAACAAAACGCAGTGGCACGTGAATCGAAGGCTGCAACTAGGTACCTATGTTTAGTTGCCTAGCATCGTGATAAATCCTCGTTTGATAACTTAGTAGGCATCACTCTCAAACAAACTTGGAGCTTGCATATTTGTAGTTCACTCGATTGCCCAGGCGTTTGACAGCAGACAAGCCCAGATATAAAGAGGCTATGAGCCACTTCGTCAGACTTTTCTCTTCATCCGCTACATCCCAAGGATACAGGCCAGGCAACTGAGCAACGACTCACCATCGTAAGCCACTCGGCTCATCACACTGCAACATGCTTCCACGACGCAGCGCCACAATGGCTCCTCCCGACCTCAACGACGCTCAGCGAGCTATCCTGAGAGACTCGGGCATGGAAGAGCTCTGGGACAAGATCTTCGAAAACTGGTCGCCTGGACACCGCATCCCGATGCCCGTCATGACCAGACACACTTTCGTGGAATCCTCCATCTCAATCGGCCGTCTTAAATGCAACCAACCCCCCGGGGGCGACTACCTTGTCCCCTGCCCCAAGTACCGCAAGGAGCGCGCCACAGTCTACCTCGCGGTCAAGCGCGACGACAACGACAACACTGCCTTTTTGTGGTGCGACAAGAAGGGCGAGCCCGTCAAGCGAAGCGACATCATCCTTCGATGCGATGTTGATATTGACCGTCTCAAGGAGATGCTCTGCGAGGATTACAACAACAATGAATGCTACTTCATCGACGAGTACAACGAAGCTATCAAGATTGCTCATGGACGCACTGTTCTGGCTTTTCTCATTGCGCGGGCTCATCGTGATGGTGGACGTGATCGATCTCCTGTTCACTTCTATGAGGAGACGTTCAGGTACAAGGCACATGTCTTTTGCTTTGAGGATGATCCTGAGATCAACGGAGACGACTGATTCTGTGGTCAATACAAGCCGGTGGAAGCAGGGTGGCATGGGGAGTTGATCAGAGCTTGGGGGTAAACATCTCGCAGCATCGTATCGGATGGGAAGATGGCTATTCGTAGCCGGTCTATCTAGATGAAGAATATACTCCCCTCATTCAGAACTACTAAAGAGTGACATGCCTCTGACAATATGCCTGTTTAAATACAGTAGCCCCTTGACACCCAGCAGTGATATTGTATCTAGGTCATGTCTACCTAAAACTTCTACGTATAAATACTGTCTCCCGCCGCTTGAGTGTGGCCAAAGCCTCTCGAGCAAAAGAGCCAACAATAGCACCAGCACGCTATCAGACAGTTTCTCATTCACACTAACTAGCAGCAATGTGTACCTACTACACGACAAGCGTCCGTTGCAGGAATTGCAACGACCAGATTGACCTCCTGCGCCGTACTGAGTATTGCAGTATTTACAGGAACCACAAGCGGGCTACATGTAAGCGAAGAACGATACAGAATACAATAAGGGTCAACCCAAGTCAGTGTCCGATATGTTCCAAGACAAGCAATTTTCTATTGGATTACAAAGAGGCTGAACAAAATTGTCGGTCGGTCTGGGACGGGGTCAACAGTAGCAAGTCTCTGCAGATGAACAATTGACTCCCTTAGGCAGAGCTGCGACAGTGACACGATGCCTTTTTGCCCTGTGACAAGATGCTCGCTAACTGGCGGCACATTTGAACTCATCAGCGATGTCGCACGCACACATTCTACGTATAAATACCATCTCTCCCACCACTTCAGCTTCTTGAGAAAAGGCGCAAACAGCATCTCATTCATGCTAACTCAACAAGCAAATGTGTTTCCACTATAGCACAAGCTATCGCTGCAAAAAGTGTAACAATCTCGTGGACTTTACGTTCTACGATGACTTGTGTGACGTTTACAAGAACAACAAGCTCGCTACGTGCAAGCGGACACCGATTCATGATGACAAAACAGTCGATGAGTCCAAATGCGACGTATGCAAGTCAAAGGAGACACCTGCTCAATAGTACAGTAGAGATTTTGGATAAAATTGGTTGATTTGTGTGGGATGGGGGTGTTCGGATGGATATCTAACTTGGTTTGGGAATGAAGCTATCGTGAACTTTTACATGGAATGGCCAGTTAGACCAACGAGGTCGGGTTTAGCTGCTGAAAATTGTAATATAGTAACAAAAATAAATACATAAATCGATTCAACTTTATATCCTCCTATGCTCTATAGATCTGGTCATAAACGTACAGATCTGTTGTTCACTGGTGGTGTTGTAGGGTATCCCATCCACCCATGCACCTCCAATTTCACAACTATCACAGCCCGTGCCTAAATCTTCATGTGGGGCAAGTTTAATGAGTCTCGAAACTTGAAGGAACGCGATAAATTGCATAAAGCTGTCGCCGTGACAAACTGATTCATGACGAATGGCGCGGGGACTGCGTCGATCGAAGGGCGAACAAAGACATTCCAGAGCACTAAATCGCTATGGTGATTACTACGGCAACCTTGATCAACATGGTCCAAAGATGTCATTGACTTTTGGATGGCAATTATTTATGTAAATTCGAGTCCAAATTACTACAATGGTTCAATATCAGAATCGCGAATCGACACGGATCAAGAAGCGAGACTGATGTCAAACTCCACGGATCGGAGTTCTCCATGCAAAGCCCTAGACTAATCCTAGCCTGCGTTTAATATTACTTGCACAGGAACGAATAGAAATAAGCCCAGCCAGACATTTTCCGGCTAAGATTGGTCTGGAAGACGAGACGCGAACCTAGAGCAGTTTCAACAAAGAAGCCAGGATTCTGTTGGTGGAGACGTGTTGTAAAATTGGAGGTTAAACGAGAGGTTGGCTTGCAGCGTTTGCCAATCCACTCACTCAACAGGATGAAAGAAAATGTCATGATTAAAATAATTAATTGGTACCAAAAGAATGCAATTAAAACATTGTCTTGCAAAAAGAAAAGACAGAACACAAATAGCAACGGAACAAATTCGAGACATTCTCCTGTGATGCCAAGGATGTTCCCAGCTCTGAGCACAAGCCTCAACGCAGCCACTATAACTCAGCGCGTCCAGTGGACGTCATCCTTATCGATACGCTAGCTCTCAGGTTCAGGCCCACCCACTCAACGCGGCCTGAGTCGCGTAAAGCACCCCCTATAACGTCGTGCACATCTCCGCTATAACTTATGCTCGGTCCCCTAATTTACAGCACCACCCCGCTGAAGCACTCTGCACAAAAACGCCAACGCCAAAAATCACGGAGTCGCGCAAAGTACTTGGCCGCGTTCCCGCGTGCCCACCCAAAAGTAGTGGAGCGGGTCACCTCTTAAATACCTCCCATCACCAAAAAGCACACCACACACACACGACTCTCTCACTCTCGGATCTGGCTCTCTCCTGCAACAAAACCTCTTTTCCTCGAAAAGTTGTTCATTATTTCGTCTTTCATCCTGTGACCTCTACCATTCATCTCGTTCTATCTCCTATTGCAAACCGAGTCTCCTCTACTGATCAACTAGACCGCCTTTCGTGTCGTCATCCATCGTTCCACCGAGACTCGATTTCCACCACGAGGCCATCGTCGAGAAGGAAAAGAAATTACTGAAAGGAGAAAAATACCAACATTGATTCTTCATCTCGAATTGGAACCGGCATTCCAACACAGAGCCTAACGCGTGCTTGGGTCTTCGCTTCTGGACGCGATCTTTTGGCCCTCGACCTTCAACCTCGATACGATTTCATCCAACAATCAAAATGGACTCTCTCGGTTCATCACCTCGAAAAGGCATCTCTGCCTCGCCTACGCTGCCAACCATGAGGTCCTGCTCGCTCGCCGGATCTAAGCGTTCCGCTCCGACTCTTCTCCCGCCCTTTGAGCCGCTCACGTCCTCACCACCAAACCTCCCACGACCAGTGAAGCGACAGAATCTCGGCTCAGGCTCCGGAACAGGCCGATCTCGTGCTCACCTCAAGTATCCTACTCCCGTTCCGACGTCGAGCACGGGTATCTTGTCGAGCTCCCCGCCTCAACGGTCCGCAATCGCTTCCGAGCGAGCCCCGCTTGCTGCCGTCCCCGCCGTTGAACTGTCGGAAAACGGCGAGACACTTGTCATGGGTCGATCCTCCAACTCGTCCCACTACCAGATCTCCGCTGATCGTCTCGTCTCGCGTGTCCACGTCAAGGCTCGCTACGTTGCTGCTTCCAGTCCTCTCGAGCCCAGCAAGATTGAGATTATCTGCAATGGCTGGAATGGCCTCAAGCTGCACAGTCAGGGCCGCACCTGGGAGCTTTTCAAGGGTGATAGCTTCACCAGCGAAACTGAGGGTTCCGAGATTATAATTGACGTGCAGAACTCGCGTGTTCTTGTCCAATGGCCTAAGCGGGTTCTTGACCATATTTCCGACGCCGTTTGGGACTCTCCTCCATGCCAGTCTCGTGCTCAGGCTATCTTCCAGTCTTCTCCCCCCCGTCGAGCTTCTCGTATTGCATCTCCCGAGAGCCCCACGCCTGCCAGTCTGTCCAGCTCCCGCCGTCTCCAGGCTCTACTGCCAGGACAACGTGACATTGAAATCTACGAGGATGATGCTGAGCAAGGGCTGTCGGAAAAGCTCGACTCCTCCAGCATTAATGTCAGCATGTGCACCGAAGTGACTGCCAGCTTCAGCAGCGAAGTCAGTGATGAAGTTGAGGAACACGATCCTGATGAGGAGAACGACCCCATCATCCATTCTTTCGGACCCTTTGGCGCCGACATTTCTTGCCGTTTGGCTTCGATAACTACAAAGTCTACCAAGTTCTTCAAGGGCGCCAAGCGAGCTGATCCCCTTCACAGCGATGTTGCTTCTGATCTTTTTGCTCCTCGCCAGATCCCCACCGCTCCCCAGTCTCCACGAAAGCAGCACACCAGGACAGAGTCTCCTCTCTCATCACCCCCTCGTGTCTCTTCTCCTACTCCCACCCCCGAGACCGAGGCCAAGATGTCCTTCGAGACCAACCCTGCTGTTGCCAACCATGTCGTCAACCAGCTTGCTTTCTCCCGTCTGTCTTCAACACCTCTGTCCACCATCATGACTCATCTCCCTACCGAGGAGAAGCGAGACATCACCCGAGATGATCTCCGCGATGTTATCGAGAGCACACCCTGCATCGGCATCATCAAGCGTCAGGGCAAGGATGCAGCTGGCAAGCCCCTCGAAAGCGAATACTACTACGTTCCCGAACACGACGACGACCAGCAGCGACGCCTCGCCGTTACTGACGGTCTCCGCAAGCCCAGCCTCCGCGCTTGTCGCAAGCAGCACAAGGTTTGTACCCCCATCACTTACACCGACCTCAAGCTAACAATGTAACAGCAATACTACTGGAAGCGACCCAAGACTCCTTAATTCACTCACCCTTACGTACATACGATTTTCACTCCGAGAAATGAGTTTACGCAGCTCTCGATGATCAAGTTTACTGTTCTTTTCTAATTACCGGTGGAGGATGTCTGTTTTTACTTTATACCCCCATTTTTATCTTCCCCCCAATTGTTTGTTGTATTTTATTCTTTCTTGATTCACGACGTACTCTCAAACTGCATAGCCTGGGCGTATAAAGTGTTTCTGCATGATGGAGTTGAAAGGGAAAGGATTGGACCACCAAAAGGACAGAGTATGCCATGGAGCATAGATAGATGAACGGTCATGTTTGGTGCCAGAGAACAGGCATGGAAAGGGTTTAGCGTTTTGTCTTAATGGATGTATGACATTGTAGGAAGATAAGTGCAACGGTATTACCCCTGTTGATCAACGTGCTTGACTATTCATGTGAAGATTGTAGTTGGTGGATGATCTGATGGATCATGAGGTCCATTTCGAGTCTAGATTTGCTGTAAGCCAGATGAGGTGATGATGATTCCACCAACGAACGAGGGGAAACATATTGGGGTACCCCAGAGTTGACGATGAGTACTGTTACATCCGTGTTTATGTATCCGTACATCCTGTCACTCTTTATCCGTAACCATACCGATGTATCCCGATCCTATCAAACAATCCTCTATACTCACCTATGTTACATCAAACAGTTACCTACATACGCAGTACCCGTAGAGCTTACACTCCCTCACAATGCATCCATCCGCACATAATCACTCACAAAGCATACGATTCCCATCCCGATATTCGATCCGCAAACTCTAAAAACTCCGAAATTATCACGCCCCAGCGTCACACTCAAATACAAGAAATCCCCTCCCCTCCATCAGGCCACTTTTTCGCCACCTCTAACCATGCATGTGAAGCTCAAGAGGGGTTTTGTTCAACGATGATGATATAATAGTACCTGAGCTGTTTGTTTATAAATAAGAGGTCTTTCTCGTCAAGAAGGAAGGAGGGGTAAAGAGGAATTACTATGAGACATTGAGTAAACTACAGCAACAGTCTGCATACCAACACAACCTATAAAGACACTCATCAACCTACAGCACCACCATCATCAACAGCAACTATCATCATCACCAACAACTAAAAGTATCTCATCATCAAATTCACCATGGATCGTCAACCAACCGCCATCAATACAGACCACACCTCTCCCCCATCTGAAGGTACACAGCACAAACTCGTCATTCTTTCCAAGCTGACGTCGGAATCTGCAGCTCCAACTTCCCCATCCGCTCAAGCTGGTGCCGACCGTTGCATGCGCCACACGAATAGCTGGACACCGTCATTTCAGCGACGACAGAGTTGGAGTCCTGAGGAGCGAAAGCATGAGATGCACATGGACAAGATTGGCCAGGTCAATACGGGGCCTGGATTTACAGAGCGCGAGGGTAATTGATTGAAGTTTGGTGAATGGGAGGACATAATGGCAACTCGGTGGACAAAAGGGACCTACCAAGGTGCAAATTGTACTACAAAAGCTGCAGTGACAGCACAAGAATGAATCCAAGGATGAAAACGAGCATTTATTCGTACCTATCTAATGTGAAACGATCTGCCGAGGTATCTTGACTCCATAGCTCCATGTGATGCATGCGTACTTGCGCATCCCTCATAAACCCAACAAAAGAAAACATCGCTTGAAAGGCTACTAGGTAGCAGAAAGGTTGACCCCCTAAGTCTGTGGGTACAGAAATAATCAGCCTAAGGGAGTCTTCTAAGTAGCATAAGATGACCTACTAATTTCGTCTCTTATGCTCTCATCCCCTTGGTGCTCAAATATTCCACCAACGTGGCCGTTGCAAAGGCTCCTCCTGCGATCCCAACAGTCCCCACAAGGACCTTGCGACCGAGTCCCATCTTACGACGTCTGGACTTCTGAGTCGCTTCATCTACAGTAGAGAAAACACCACCGTGACGGATCATCGCATCATAAGAGCCAACACTGGATTCCTCCGAGATTGGTCGCATCTGACGGCAGACGAGCATCTGGCGACCGCCTGAAACAACTTCATACCCTTGCTTCTGAAGTGATTGAAGGAATGGAAGAAACTTTGCAGGTTCTGCCAAAAGAAGTAGTGCCTCGGGAAGGGGCAATGGGCTCTTGTTGTCATAGGCATTCGACATAGTTGGCGCCACGTGCATCATCTTGGAAGCTGGATCGAAGGCGATTATCGTGTAGGAAGTGGATTTAGGTATGGTAGTTCTGCGGAACTCAAGTTTAGACTCCTCAGACTTGGGCGGCTCGGGTTTGGGCTCGTAGTGCTTCTCCCATACAGGTGCAGTCGAGCTTCCACATTCTTCCGAATAGCTGGTCTGTAACCCTTGAGGTTGATGTGAATAAGAGTCCTTGTGTACCTTGCCCGACCGGTCCAATGCTGGCTGAAGTTTCGTTCCTTCCATGGGAAAGCTCTCGTCCATAGATCCAAGCTCCTCGTTGTCCTCGATGGCAGTTGAAACCTGTTCCGATGATCCCCCGTTGTTTGGCAGTAGTGTTGACTTGGATGATGAGTTACTCTTGCTCCACGACGCCGCAAACTCCTCTGGAAAGTCCCGAGCATAGTTGCCGGTCAACGTACGTCCAACTTCGGAATTGCTGGCCGTTTGATGCTTGACCCGTTGACTGTTTTGATGAGCTCTACGCAGAACAGCAGCTCGAATTGTCTCGGCACTACCAGAGTCATCGACACTAGTTTCCATAGAGTCGGGAATAGATCTATTCGGGGTTCCACAATAAGCATTTGGTGCGTCCGGGGATTTTTGGGAACCTGCCTTGGAATCGAACTCTCGGAGGCCGCGGGCGACTTCATCCAGAGGGATTGAAATATTACCATTGGGTTCGTTGTGGCGAACTGCAGTGTACTTGTGCAAGTCCTGGTAAACCTTGGAGGCTTCCTCGGGGTGCACGGGGTATGCCTGAGCCTGTGAAACAAACTCGGTAGGTCTGTAGCTGCCAAGATCCGTGTAGGCCTTGGTCAACTCTTCAGGATGGACATGTTGTCGGGGGGTCTCTTCATAGCCAGAAGAGGAATACTTGTGCAGATCCTTGTACTTGGCTCCGGTGTCCTTGGCCTTGGGCGCATCGTTCTCAAAAGAAGCATAGGCCTTCAAATCAGCATATTGCTTGGAGGCTTCCTCGGGGTGAATGCGTGGAGCAGCGTCAGCATTTGCGTAGTGACGGTAACCTGGGAGGTCCTTGTACGCCTTGGAAGCCTCCTCGGGATGAACGCGTGAGATCGGAGGAGAGACGTCTCGAGTTGCGTAGAGATGTGTGTCCTTGTAGCTCTTGGACTTTTCCTCGGCGGTAGGACGTCTCAGACCATTGGGCTCGTTCCACCTGACAGCACCGTAGAGGTGAAGATCGTCATAGTTCTTTGACAACTCTTCGGGGGTGGGTTTTCGGAGACCATCCGGTTCATTCCAGCGGACAGGTCCATAAAGGTGGAGGTCGTCGTACTTGCTTGCAAAGTCCTCGACCGGAGCATCAACCTTGGGAGCCAGAGGTTTACCGCGCATGGTTGTGTCCATCTGAGCCTTCTCGTGTGCCTTGAGGGCTGCCTGACTAGCCTCGAAAGGGCTGGCATAGGTATCCAAATCGTCGTACTTCTTGGACTCCTCTTCAGGGGTCAAACGACGTAGACCGTCAGGCTCACTCCATTGAACCGGCCCATAAGATCCAACATCCTTGTAATCCTTGGAAACCTCCTCTGCTGTGCGTTCACGAAGACCGTCGGGTTCGTTCCAGTAAACCGCCTTGTACTTGTTGAGGTCATCATAGTCCTTGGACAATTCCTCACTGGACTGCGCTTTCAGACCATCGGGCTCGTTCCAGTAGACTGGCTTGTACTGGCCCAAATCTTGATAAGCCTTGGATTTTTCTTCGGCCGTCAATTGGCGCTGAGCAAGGGGACTGTCAACACCAGCCGAAGAGTACTTGTCAAGATCGTTGTATGTCTTGGAGTCTTCTTCAGTTGTCGGTTGTCGTTTACCATCGGGCTCGTTGTACTTGACAGGCCCATATTTATCAAGGTCGTCATATTCGACAGTTTTTTCCTTGGTAGATCTCTCATCGATCTCTGGTTTATACTTGTCTAGATCATCGTACTTCGGAGCGGCAGGCTGTTGAGATACCTTCCCATCTTTGACAGGCTTGTACTTGCCCAGGTCGTCGTACTTGGGGGCAGAGTCAGCTTCAGCGGTCGCCTTGACAAAGTCGATCGGCTTATAAGCTTCTAGATCGTCATATCGTGGTTTCGAGGCTGTCTTGTGGGCTTTGGGAACTCGACGATTCGTAATAGGGTCGATAAAACTGGCGTCCTCTTTGTTGGCGTTGTCGGAAACTTTCGCATCTGGGCGGAGACCAGCGAAGTGGTGGCCAGTGGTCAATGTGGCTTTGCGAATATTGGCTTTGTCATCGCCGCGAAGTAAGTGATCGATAGCACTTCTTTCCACGTCTTCGATGCCCGCCCCAGGTCGAGCACCGGCAAGGTCGCCCACCCATGTCTTGACTTGCTCGACACTAATGAACCCGGCAGAATCGGTGGTCTGGTTGAAGTTCTTCATAGCTCGCCTAAAGGCAGCTCTTGATCGATTCTCCCAAGAGACATTGCGAGTCAATGACGCAGGTTGTGTTGTAGCGGCGCTGCGTGTACTTCTACGTTGGGAGAGTGTGGGCGAGCCCAAGGCAGAAGAGAAACTTCTGTGGTCGCATCTTGATTGTAATGAAACAGTAGAGCGGAACACGTTCGAGGCTTGAGGTCGGCTTTGGAGGAGCTTCTCACTCGTCCAGACACGTGTGGTAGCCAGCATCGTGAATTTGAGATATTTGTAATAAGCTTTCGAGGTTAGTACATTGCCGAGTAAGACAGGCTCGTATATGCTGCTGCAATCAGGCATACACCAATAATTGCTGGAACTCACCGGAAGGATATTGAGTAGAGGCCCAGTGACGATCTTGGTATTGCTACTCAAGAGCTCACAAGGCATACAATGTGTGGTGATAGGCCGAAGACGTCCGTTTCTTGTAGTGAGACAGCAGCGACTAAGACGAAGATAATTGAACGGATGCGAGCTTAAGTGATTGCAAACCAAAGGATAATGTGAGACTGGGGAATGAAGAGAAACAAACAGACTACATGAGGGGAACCAGGACCTTAAAACAACATGGATGGATGGAACGGAAGCAGCAAACGACACACGATGAAGCCCTGTTTGGTCAGGAACCTCAGGTTCAATAAAGCCGGGGCAGGAGGAACCAAGTGGGGCCACTGTAAAGTTGGGGGAGTGGAGAGGATTCAAAGGAAAGAGCACTGTAAGATGTGATACAATTGGACAGAGCTTGGATAAGATCTAGAGGCTTCTTGGTGACGCCGTGATACTGTGACACGAGCTGTTGTGACTCGTGTCCAACGCCTTGTAACATTGTGTTTGCACTGTACAAACTTCATATCCAAAGATATCTGACGTCCTTAACACCGCAAACGTGTCTCAAGCCTACAGACGGCTCAGGCAAGTCAGCGTGTCTGTCTTACCAGCCGCTGCAACAAACTGGAACCTGCCTGTGAAGCCCTGGCCTGTCAGGGTTGCATTTAACGACCCACTGTAGTCGTCCATTTGCGGGGGAGTCAGCGTCAAACCCGAAGCGGCAAGTGGACGATGTCCTGCTCGTGCAACAGCCGTTGACGTCAAGCTCGCAGATGCCTCTAAGCCCTTGCTGAACAGGTACTCTCACCGAGATCTTGTACAACTCGGCTTGAGGGCAGATATAAAGTTTACGTTGGCTACAGTAACGGGTAGCTATCGTGAGTACCGTAAACGGTTAATCTGTTTATTGTTTGGCGGACACTCAAACTCTCAATGATACAGCTCACATGAAGCAACAGGGATCTCGTTCTGTACTCGGCTTATCAGAGACTTGGCTAGGGTCTTTGTGGCTTTGAACCCCTAAGACATGCATCTCAGGACCAACGGAAGCAGCAGGCATTGACGCGATGCGGCTATGTTGAAGCGGAGGACAGAAGCGGGCAAACAGCATCCGTCGCTGATGCTAACCCAAAACATTACCGTTCTTATCACACCAGCCGGTGGTCTGGACCGTCTCTGATAAACGATAAAACGAAGCCGTCTTTATTTGTTATGCCTCTCGATTAAATGGCGCATGCGGCGGTGATCAGACAAGTCAATTCCTCGTACCATGGTGTCCAATCGCAGGACGACCGGGTCTTTGTCACTGAAACCAGAGACACCGTGACTCTCACATGCAGCGACGATCCATTGCAAGCTCAAGCGGTTCAATGGGCCAAGCACTCAGCATTCTGTGCTTTTCACGGCACAGGTTTCAAATTGTCGTCTCTATACTCTTTATTACGTAGACGTGTCTTTTTGCGTCTCTCCATTCCCAGCATCAAATCTCATAATCTATCATTTCATGACCGAAGTGATTTCTGCGTCGCTTAAAGTGCGTACTAGCGCAATGTCCAAACTCATGGCGTCTGCAAGACGACGATTTAAGCAACCTGGCACGATTACAGGGGCTCGATCGACTGATTGGTATGTTTGGGGTCGCTACTTTTAGCCCTGGGCAGTAAGATGCCAGGTAGGTCGGATATAGGACCATGACTAATAATGCTTGAGCATCTTGTGACCATCATTTCGACTGTATTTGCTTAGTTATTTATGTCATATAGCAAAGATAATGTCTCCGTTTTTATCTGACCGGCATGGATGGTGACAGTTCAATACTGTCGATAACAAGTAAGGATACGGTTGTTAGTTGAAGGCCAAATATACTCATACCTAAAATCTGAATATCCGAGACGATCTGAAAAGAAACCGTTACCAACTTTGAGCACTCAATGAACCTTTTCGTAGTTATACATCCCAGCAAACCTGCACACTGAATATGTACCTTGATTCTCAAGTCGAACCGCCTGTCTCAGGATAAGGAATGCCTTCAATTATTCCCGCAAGACCGGGCGCATCTCAGATTTTCATCAGCAATTCAGCTGTTTCGCCAATAACCAGGTTGTCGATAAAACTCAACAATTGCCCCATCGTCATCCGCAGTCGATGACCGGGGACGCTCGGCGTGAGTCAAGCGAGACGATATAGTGTCTTCGGCGAAGGTTTTTATGACAAAGCTCGAGGTGCAATATTAAGATGCAAGTAGAAAAATAATCATAATATAAGAATAAGAGAATCTCCAAATTATCACCCTCATTAGTCGTATGGTCATTCATTCTTCATCAGTCATTCTCATCGTGATTGAGGCTCATCTTCAGTGGAACGACACGACCCGCTTCCACTAAACCAACCACGGTCCGTGCTCGCATGTGACATCACTTGGTCCCTCACCACCAAATTTGATATCATCATCAGCCTTGCAAGCTTCTACCGTTTTAGAGAGCGCCATCAGCCGAGCGGCACCCGACCTGTGTTTCCCTTTTGCATTCCTTTTACCTACATATTTTGATCTACATCGACGACCACACCATGAAACGGTCACAAGGGAAATCTGCTGGCCGTGGTTTTGAAGGACCCCGCTCCGGCTTTGGAGGCTTTGGAACCGCAGCCTCCGGAACTTCTCTGTCGTACCTCGCCGAGCCTCCCTCGTTCTCAGCTATTTCCGATCCAAATGTTGTTGTTTCGCTCAAGAACGTATTAAAGAAAGATAGCACCACCAAGGCCAAGGCACTCGAGGAGCTATTAGCTCATGTTCAAGCTCACCCATTTGAAAAGGATGGCGGGGTTGAAGAGGGCATTCTAGACGTTTGGGTTAGTACGAGAACAACTTCAATAACGTCCAGTAACTTATACTTTGCAGGTCCAAATATATCCACGCACATCGATAGACAACTCACGCCGAGTCCGTGAGCTTACACATAACCTTCAATTCGAGCTCATGAAGTCTGCTCGCAAGAGATTTGAGCGCCACCTACCAAAGATCGTCGGCGCATGGCTTGCTGGTTTATACGATCGCGACCGGGTAGTGGCCAGAGCTGCTAGCGATGGTCTAACCCCATTTCTCAACACCCCTGAAAAGGTCATTGCGTTTTGGAACAAGTGCCAGGCCCAGATCCTCGACTACGCTATCGATGCTATCCAGGAAACACAAGACACTCTTAGCGACGAACGCTCTACAACAGCCGAGGACGCCGAGGCCAAGTACTTTCGAGTTGTTACTGCCAGCTTATCTCTTGTTTTGGGTCTACTGCAAAAGGTCGAGCAAAGTAACCTAGAAAAGTTGCAATCACGTTACGATGACTACTTTGCAGAGGAAAGCGTTTGGAAGACAATCACCTACAGCGATTCAGCAGTCAGAAAGACTGTTTGTCAGCTTCTCTTTGCTTCTATCGAACGAAAGCTACCGTACGCCGACGACACAAAGGTCAAGCAAGCCTTTATCACGGGTGGCTTAAAGACCAATCAAGCTGGTTCTGCTCTCGAGTATGTGCGGGCTTTGACAAAGATGACACAAAAGTACCCTGATGTTTGGACTGCGGCAAAGGTTACCACTGGGCCAAAGTCACCTCTGGGTAGACTGCAAGCGTTCATCTCCAAGGGATCGCAGGGAAGCCCTCCAAAGTTTTGGGAGTATCTGGACCAATTGTTAATGGTTCTACCATCTGACCTCATTACCCCGGAGGTTGCCTCGCAATTATTGTCCTCTCTCAAGTCAGGGATCACACATCGCGAAGAACCACGAACGAATACCTCATTTGCATGGAAGTGCTTCATTGATACCGCCAAGCGACTACTCAAGAATCTACCCGCCGACGACCAATTACCTTTTGTCCAAGAACATCTGTTCCCTCTCATCGAGCAATTCCTTTTCTCGGTATCAGAAAAGACCGTCGCCATCCCAATGGGTCCGAATGCCATCTCTGTACTTGTAGAAGCCTACATCGCCACTGTTCAAGCCTCTCCTTCCGTCGTGTCAGCATCCGAAGAGGAATGGAACCGACTTGCCAGCATCTTTTGTGCAAAGATTTCCGGCTCTCTACCTGAAGTCTCTCGAGAGTACCAACAGTCCCAGGAAAAGATTTCAGAGGAAGGTCGACGGTGGTTTGGTCTTGTTGGTCAGATTGGGGACAAGATAGCCGAGACAGATGATGTCCCCGACCATACAGCGGAGCCCTCTCTAAAGGCCATCAGTCAGAGTATCGCTCTTTTGGAGAGCCGAAATCTGAAGCCTTTTGGTGCGGCTCGAATCATCGAGTATGCGCTGAGCATGGCCCCTCGCCTCTTCCATGGTGATGGAGTTGCAAGACTCTCGACATTCTTCACTTCACTGGCTCGAGACGATGTTGCTAAAGCTGTTTCTTCACCTTCTTCCCGCTACCTACTCTCTTCTCTCCACCTACTTGGCTCTGTGTCTACTCAGTTCGCCCCTATCTGGAACTCTTGGGTCGAGGCTGTGCTTGATCTGCCGTCCGAGCCAAGTCGCGATGTTGCCCTTGCATCTCTCATTTCCAACGACAGAGGGGCCGTCCTTGCCAAGGGTAACATGGACTTGCAAAAGCACATCATCGGCCAAGCCGTGCTTCTCGCAGTTGGCAACAGCAACGATTGGGAACTGTTGGAGGCTGCTGTTACATATCAGACTCTGACCGATGCTAATTACCGAGAGCTTGTGCAAACTCTTGTTGAGATTCTTGAAAAGGACCCCTCAAAGACAGCATCCACGCTGCAAGCTTTGGAGATTGCTGCCAAGGGACGACCTGAGCTATTCTCTCGAGACGACCGTGTTCACACGACTCTGGTCGCACTTCTCTTGGGTCTTTCTGAACTTGACGACTCTTCCATTTCTTCCAAGGCCACTGCTATTCGTACCCTGCTGGACAGTCATACGGGTGGCAAGTTGCCTGTTGTTGCCGTCGTTCAAGCTAACCTCGAACGAGCGGGAACACAATCTCTAGAGTAAGTTGTCCGGTTTGTACAGCCGACGAAGCTAACCCATCTACAGTATCGGCACATTGGTATCTCAGGCACAGAATGCCGCTTCTAGCGATATCCCATCCGAGGAGCTCTTCCCAAGCACCAACGTGTGGATGAAGGAGCTTGCACCTTTCCTTGAATTTTCTGTGAACCCGGCGCTGTCCATCACCAACAGCACCGGCGGTGCGTCTGCATTAGTCAAGGGTACACCTCGATCCACGCCGCTACGAGTCCACCGAGATAGAAAGGGACGTTCTATTCCCGCCCGAATGGCTCTTTACGTGTCGCAGCTATCAGAAAAACTCCCGCTATCACAACTGCCAAAACCTTTTCAACTTGAGCTTCTCTACCTTCAGTGCTTGACCATCCAGCTAATCTCTGATCAAATCACTTGCATGGAGGAGAACAGGTTATGGCAGACCCTCAAGCATTCTGAGGCCAGTACTCAAGCTGAAGAGTTTGTCTCCAAGACACGTGCAGTTCTAAGCGATCTGGCAGCCGACGCTAAAGTCTGGAGCGACTCAGCTGAAAAGCCAATCATCCAGGAGCTTATCGATCTGTTAACCGAGCACTCGAAGGACTTGACACCCAGAGGTCTGTACAGTGCAAGGGCACTCAGTGAGCTTGTGCAGTTCTTGGCAGAGGCACACGGAGCATCATCCGGGTTCGAGGATGCTCTTCTCAAGCCCGATGTCCTCAAGGTCAGCCCCACGACAGTGCTCCCTGCCGCTGCCATCATTGCCGGGTTTGGTGAGACTCTCCAACCCTCCAAGGCCGCCAACACCTTTTGCAATAGAGTTGTAAGCGAGATTGCGGGCGCCAATGCGGAGAGTGACAAGACCCTGATGACTCTGGTCCTGCTTTCGTCTTGTGCTCAAATTTACGAGGCGGGCGAACTGCCTGTGGCTAACAACCGAATCGTCTTTGCTGTCCGACAGATTACTTCGTGGCTTGATGAGCCCGAGACCTTGAGCCCTGCCCTTTGCGCCGAAATCTGTCGTTCTCTCACCAAGCTACTCCCATGCATGAAAGATGTCTATGGCTCGTACTGGGAAAAGGCCATCGAGTTTTGCATCTCGCTCTGGAACCGCGCTCACGAATTCGAACTGAACGAGGCCCTCCCCTTCATCCACTCTTCGCTGAAGCTGTACAAGACTATCGAATCCCTCCCGGAACCCAACGACGATCTCGAAGATGCCCTCAAGGAGTTTGCTGGTGCCAAGCCTAGGGCTTTAATCGAGCTCCTGCGACTCCCTCGGGAAACCACATCTCAACCTCTGGAAATCGTGGATGCTATGCTTTGTAGAGAAGTCGAAAAGATTTCTCTTCGTCAGGTCCCTGATCTCTGCGATATCTTTGGCTTGGTGGCGTCGGATTCGCGTGATATCCAGACAGCAGCCTACAATTTGCTTCACAAGGCTCTTCCTGAGCAGCAACAGCAAAAGTCGGTTGACGCCATGTTGGACAAGACAGGTACGTACAAAACCAACTTAATTCACTCAATACTAATGCGTATAGATGCTCGACTGCCTGACGAACTTCTGTCGCTTCTCCTCGACGCTCCCACCCTCGAAAAATACTCTGACGAGATGCTCGCAGAGTTTCCTTCATCCATCCGCTCATACCTCCTATCATGGAAGCTCGTATTCGACGCTTATTCGACGTCGTCATTCAAGATCCGCAACGATTTTAACGATAATCTCAAGCAAAGTAATTACGTAGGCCCATTGTTGGACTTTATGTTTGACGTCCTCGGACACTCAGCCGCACACCCTCTGAAGCTCGAAAAGATCAACCTTACGTCCGAACATATTCAGGATTACGACGTCAAGCTCGCCGAGTCGGAAGCAGAGGAGAAGAACATGCAGTGGCTATTGGTCCACATCTTTTACCTCCTGCACAAGTACACTCCTGGCTTGTTTAGATCGTGGTATATCGACTGTCGCTCGAAGCAGACACGAATTGCGGTTGAATCTTGGACAACGAAATACTTTTCTCCTCTCATCATCGCAGATGCCCTTGACGAAGTGCAGCAGTGGGCTGATACTCAGGAACCACCCGCCATGGACGAGCAGGAACTTGCTGTGCGAGTTGCTCGAGCCGCGCGTGAGATCATAGCTGGTTATGAAGTTGACGAAAGCCAGGCTGCCATCTCCATCAAGATCCCCCAAAACTACCCCATCGAGAATGTCGTCGTACAAAGTCTCAACCGCGTCGCCGTCAACGAAAAGAAGTGGCAGAGCTGGATCATGACGACGCAGGGTGTGATCACCTTTTCCAACGGCAACATCATCGACGGTCTACAGGTGTTTAAGCGCAACATTATCGGTGCCCTCAAGGGCCAAAGCGAGTGTGCTATTTGCTACAGTATCATTTCAACGGATAAGCGCATGCCGGACAAGCGATGCACGACATGCAAGAACTTGTTCCACAGGACGTGTCTGTACAAGTGGTTCCAGAGCAGTAACCAGAATACTTGCCCGCTGTGCAGAAACCCCATCGACTACTTGGGTGCGGATACACAAAAGAGACGCCAGGGTTAAACAACATTGAATAAGCGAGATAGAATAAAAGACTTTTGAATTGACGCTGTAATGTTTTGCTTGAGCTAGGTATGATTGCCCAAACCCGTTATAAAGTCCAGAATGTTCTACATCTTCATATTCACTCCGCCCATCTCTTGGTCAGTGCTGTCGTTTAGCACCTCTGTAGTCTCGCCACCACTGCTGTCTTTTGGCGCATCTATAGCGATATACTCCTCATCGATGTCAGGGTCGATTGACAACCATTCTTCCATCTGCTCATCAAGTTCTACGCTGCTGTCGTCGCCCTTTTCAACCGCTCCAGTCCGATCCACGCCTTGCATAGGACGAGGATAAAATGACATTATCCAGTTCTGAAGCTCGCCTCGAACCGAATTGGGGAAAAGTTGTGGGTTCGTGAACGATCGATTGGCAGGAATAGTGTGGCCGATGGAGAGTTCGGAAGCTAACCTTTCAACCGCTCCAGTCTGATCCACGCCTTGCAAACGACGAGCATAAAGTGACCTTACCCATTCCTGAAGCTCGCCTCGAACCGAATTGGGGAGAAGCTGTGGATTCTCGAACCATCGGGTGGCAGGAAGAGAGTCGTCGAGGAGCAGTGAGCGTGGGCAACTGTCGACTTTTACGGCAGGGCAATGGTTTTGGAGATGACGAGACAAGTGATATGGGTGAAAGAACGTCTGGCTGCATCGATAACAACGGTCATCATCGTTGTCCGAGGGGGGAGAATGCGGGCGGATAACATGTCGCCTGTGGCTCCAGTCTGGGATGAATGAACCCGGAGCAGACCATCTCCGCCAGTAGTTTCTTCGTCGGTACAACGGTATGCCTGTGTCGACATGGATAGATTGGACGGGATCACGGGCGTTGATACCATCGACGTTGTTTCCTGTCAAAATGTCGTTATCGACTTCGTAGTCGGGTGTATATATATATATCGTCTGTGGACTACGTTCCAGTCGACATCAAAGTCATCGATATCATCTTTGATGGAAACGGCAAAATCGTCATCGGTGGTTTTGACATGAGTATCTCCGACGTTCGTGTATTGGACATAAGCGGCGGAGGGAATAGTAGCAGCAAGGATGTAGGGCTTTTCCGAATCACCGGAATCACTGGAATCACTGGAATCGTCGGGGCCAGGGCCAGCGGGTATGTCAGTTTTTTTCCTATGCAAAGTTTATGGAGTGGTTACCTATAGTAAACATTGTGTTGGATTGGTTCTGGGTTATTTGTGATGAAAGTGTTGTTTAACAAGAATGTGGATGATGGAGGAGAGGATCAAAACAGCAGACACCATTTCATAGTTGGACGGAGGCCTGATGGAATGGATAGTGCTCGATTCAGGCTTCCTAATTACATTGTTTCCTCTCACATTTGGCAGGTGTGTCTCTGCAAACTGATCGTCCGACTGCACCTGCCTTGTGGCTCATTATGGTTGCGCACCCAAAGCTCCATGTTCGAGGGCCTGCAGACAGTTAGTCATTAATTCGCAACAAAGTGAGGGAACTTACCTGTGTGGAAGTAAGTCGCTGACTATCATATCGCACAAGTGACGACACGAGATCTATAAAGTCGGGATGCACGTTGGGCAGAAGCTCCTCCCAGTTTTGACCGGGGAAGCTGGTCCAGAGCTCAAAAGGAGCGACCTTGAACTGCTTTGCCTCAGGCCATGTCTCGGGAGTAGGTGTTCCGATGGTTTTGAAGATGCTGAGAATGAGACCCAACTGGTTACCATCTTCGTGAACGGCACGGGACTCGAATATGGGGGTAGGGGGATCGCGAAGAACTTCTGAGAGCATGACTCCTAACCCCCACATGTCGACTTCAGGTCCATAGGATTTGTGGCCAAAGAGCACATCGATTGCGCGGTAGGGACCAGTTCCAATGTCGAGAATCTTGTCGTCGGCTGGCTCTGAGTGGATTGATAGCTCGGGGTGCCACGCTGTGCCAAAGTCAGAGAGATAGGCTGGGCCTGTGGGAGAAGAGAGGAGGATGGCTGATGGCTTGATGTCTCGATGTATGATGCCTTGAGTGTGTATATCCTTTAGACCTTGTAGGATGTCCCGAAAGATTGACCGCACAGAGTCTAGAGGTAGAGGTCCTTGGGCGAGTACATCGGCTAGAGTGTATGGCATAAAAGGAAAGACGAGAACAAATCGCTGTTCCTGGTCACGAAAGGTCTCGAGAAGAGGGATACATGGTGACCGCAGCGTCTTGAGAATCTTTGCCTCGCGCTGAGGATTATGAGGCTCGATATCCTGGTACGTGACAATAACTTTGAGAGCTTTGTCGGCTGAGCGGTAAACCTCTGAAGTGACACCTTCTGACACGGGTCGACAGTTTTTGTACGACCCAATCCTAATGCCAGAGTCGATCTCACTCTCTACTTCCTGTGACAGCGGGGGTGTAGGAGTTGATGTCGGTTGACAGGCGAGATTATACTCTTCCTAGGCCTTGTCAGCGGTTCCGTGAGTTCTGGACCGCTACATGGCGTGGGCGGACCTGAGTAGAAGAGATTTGGTAGGCAGCCTGTTCAATGGCGATGGCCTCAGTCATGCTGGAAGCCGAGAGGGAGTCTTGGCTAGAGATAAGTCAGCCTTGGGAAATGTCAAGGGTTCAAGTACTCTCTGTACATCTTTTGAATTGTCTCATAGCGCTGAGACATGGATAGAGCTGCTTTCCATTCTGGGAGTGCCATTGTTGAGTAGTGTATGTGTGTACAACTTGCAGGGTTGTAGTGGTTGCAAGTCAATTGAATGATGGCAGGATAGCAGGATGGTACGAATCGCTGTCAAAGTCTGGAGCATGACAGTCAAATTTCCGGCAAAGATCAGCCCTTTGACCAGGATGTCTCAGGTTCTTGGTTTTTGGTTTCTGGTAGAGAAGAGGCCCGCAATTTCACCAGAGCAAGGAAGCAAGGGAAGCAGGGGATATTATGCCAATGGAAGAAACATGAATAGGAATGTCAGAATTGAATGTCAGAATGCTTTAATTCAGGTATCATGATTCAATTCATTGGTGTTGATATTACTCTATAGACTGACAGACCGAGGTCTAATGAGGTCATGTTTATTTGTGTCCTCGTGATTTCTACTGCTCTAATGCTATGGAGAACTGCTAAGCTCAGCCAACCACCAAGCGTCACTTATTACCTTCTCCACCATCCCTAAATCGAGCTACCCCAGCCAAAGTCCAACCCAATTCAGTCAACGCCAGCCCTGTCTTGGTCTTGGTCTTTAGTCTTGTCTTGCTTCCAGCCTCTCCTCTCCTCTTCTACTTTTAACTTGGTCCCTTTAACCGTTGTCACTCCCAGCCAAGGCATTTTGTTACTACCAGACACAACAACTCGTCTCCCTCCAACCTTGTGTTGTCTTGGATCTGGACACTTTTGCCATTACCTACTCCGCCTCATCCGATCACCTACCATCGACATTGTTTACCAACAGCGTACCACTCGAGGCCTACGTACATAACGAAGCTCCTACTTTTTCGTCCCTCCAAACCTCGACCGAAACCCCTCCCGTTCAACGAACCGCAATGCGCATCACCTCTTGGAGCGATTAATACCATCATTAATGCATTGCTCTCTCCTCCGCATCTATATATAATATTAATATCTTTTTGCGCCGTTGTTCATCATGGAGGATATGGCCAGGGCCGAGTATCCCGCCATGCTGGTGAGCCAGTCCTTTTGTCCATTGCCATCGCCATGAGCGACAGGAACCCCAATGGAAATGATGTTTGATTGAGCTCGGCTGACTCCTTTTGCGCATATAGGCAGCTCTCCAGCCCGGCCAGGCGGTTCAAACACTCACCGAACGAATGAAGCGCATGACCCGCGTCAACACCGAAGTCGCCGACTGGCTCCAGGTACGAATCAACAATTGGTAGCGACATGGCTTCGCTGTCTCTACGACATCCCGCTAATCAATTATCTACAGGAGCGCCGTCGCGTGGAGGATCAATACGTCCAGGGTCTAAAAAAGCTCACCCAATTCAAGGTGCCAAACGGTCAATCAGAGCTGGGGTAAATCTTCTGTTCCGTGGCATTGGCGTCGCAACATGCTCACAGTAACTGCAGTGTTTTCCAGGCGCCGTGGAATAGAATTATCGACTCGACTGAAAGCATCGCCCACGCTCACCACCAACTCGCCGATCGAATCGAAAAAGACATTGAGCACCCGCTACGAAACTTTTCCAGCCGAAAGGACTTCCAAAACATGAACACCATGTCCAACAACTTGTCGACCATGGCCAAGGACCTCGATGACTCTCAGAACGCAGTCGACAAGCTCACTAAGAAGGGGGGTCGAGCAAACACTTCCAAGGTCGAGAGCGCTACATCCAAGCTTGAGTCGGCTACTGGGCAATGGGAATCGCAGGCACCTTTCATTTTCGAGTCTCTCCAGGCTCTCGATGAGTCGCGTGTCAACAACCTGCGAGATCTTCTCACCCAGTACCAGACGCACGAGTCCGATTCGGCCCAGCGTGTGCAGGAAAATGCTATGGAAACACTGGCACTGATGCTCGAGATCAACACCGAAAAGGAAATCGAATCTTTTGTGCACAGAGCTACTGCCGGCAAAGCGAAGCTTCCAACCCGAAACTCGACGCGCCAGTCATCGTTTGCTGGTACTACACCTTCGACCCCAGTACCTCCAAGCACTGCCGATAGCACCAATCTGCCAGCTCAAAGTGCTCACACAGCATCTCCTGCTCCTGTCACGGCCCCAACTTCTTCCCATGCCGACGACGATATGAGCGAGACATCAATGCCTCAAGAAAAGCCAGGTATGTAAATTGATAGCACCAACAGAACCAACTAACAAAACCAGGAGGTAAACTGCGCCGCCTCGGTACCATGTTCGGTGGACGTAGAAGACAGAGCATGCACGCCGGCTTCGGTCAGCTTTCGCCTGGAAAGTTGGGACCCAGCTTTGGAAGATTGGGAACGAGCCACAGCCAAACCGATCGAGGCCCTTCTCCCAGAGCTTCCTCCAACAACCTCCAAGAGCACCAACGATTGTCGTCTCTGGCGGAAACCCCTGACATGCCGCGGGTACCCGATGGCGAAAATGACACACCCAAGCCAGACGCGCACGAGAATACGAACGGAACGTCACACAATGAAAATCTGCTCGACAGCCCGATTCCACAGTCGGCTGGAGGCACCGTCAACGGCAACCACGAAATTGACCTGTCAAATGTCCAGCCACCTCCTGGTCCTCCTCCGTCACACAAGCAAGACCAGCCGTCGGCACCGCAAAACGCAACCAAGGATTCGGACGGGTTCAATGTCCCGCCCCCTATGAACGACCCCATCTCCGAAGCTCAACGGGAAGCCAAGCAAGAGTCTGGTGAAGATCCTGACCAACTGCTCAAGGTCAACATTCAGCAGACGCCCGTCGAAGATGAAGATCCCGATGCCAAGATGGCTGCACTTTCTAGCGTTGCCAACAGCCTCAAGATGGGACCGGCCACTCGTCGCAGTGGTACAGTTAGGGGACGTCGCGATGTGCGTCATACCATGTATGTGCCGCCTCCTAACCTGCCAGAGAGTGGCACCGATTCCCCTATAAGTGGTCTGGCAGCATCTCCAATCCTTGCGCCATCCACATCCAAGGGAAGTGCGCTTGCTGCACTGGCATCCGAGTCCAGCATTGCCGGTACTTCTGATACACAGTCGGTGCGATCTGGCAACTCATTGGGCGGTGGAAACCATCCTCAACACGCCCACATGACTGCTCCTGGCCTCAACTCGTCCATCATTGAGAGCGTGTCTGCTGTCTTTGAGGATGGTGTCATCAAGTCGGCGTCCATCACGGGTGAAGTTGCCTTTGTCAACAACCCCAGCGACTCGGGCGATGCTAAGAGTGAGTTAATGCCTATCATACCTCCTTCACCACTAACAAATCCAGCCTACGAGACTATTCGTATCAACAACTTTGCAGCTCTCGAGCGCATTGGTCCTAACCGCATCTTTGTACAAAACTCATCTCCCGACCACCACGACCAGTTCAATATTGATGTGTCTCACCTCACCAAGAATGCCACCGCATTCTCCTACCGAGTATTCGAGGAATCGGAGGCGTCAGTATTGGCCGAGCATGCTCCTCTCCTCCTGAAGCCCGCGTGGAAGCCTCAGGGAGACAAGCTTGGCTTGTTACTACAGTACCAGCTCAACCCAGCCTCCAAGATTGCCGCCCCTGTATCACTACACAACGTGGTCATTGTCGCAAAATACGAGGGTAAATCAAGTGGTGCCCAGACAAAGCCTGTGGGAATACACCTCAAGGACAAGCACCTCGTCTACTGGCGCATCGGTGACCTCACCCTCACCAACGACCCCCAGAAGATCGTCTGCCGCATCATCGGCTCAGAGGGTACAGAGCCCAAGCCAGGTCACATCGAGGCCCGATGGGAACTCACAGCCTCGGGCGACCAACCCGTTGGAAGCGGCATCTCCATCTCTCGACTCGACGAGGGCAAGGGTAAAGGCAAGGAGATCTCCGATGACGATCCTTTCGCCGATGACAGCGCGAGCACAGAACAAAAGTGGGTAGACGTGCCTGTGTCAAGGAAACTTGTCAGCGGCAAATACGAAGGACGATAAAACGGCGGGCTGTTGAATATTACCACGTGCATGGATAGAAGCCAGAAATACGTTTCTTGGCGGCGCATTGAATAGCGAGCGTAAATGGCTTGTTCGGGGTGAAACCTTTTTTCTTCACTCTTTTTCCCTCCCCTTTGTTCCTAATGTCTCTTTTGCTCTCACACTTTTCTTTGTATGCGCATTCATATGTTGGACAAAATACAGGATCTCGCTTGGAGGAATGGTGTATGTATCTATGTATGGTATAAATCCGTAGTTATATATCTCGGGCTGGGATCAAGAAGGACATTTTGTCCAAAGTATTTTGTTCATTTCGCTACGTCTATACTCATTTATCGTTCATGTGAACTGGTACTTCAAGTGACGCTTGCTCCTCCTCTTTACCCAAGATACGCTTGATGTATGTCTGCTCATTCTGACTTTTCTGACTTGTCGGCTAGTTGTTTCACCTTTTTGTCCACTTTGTCTTTTTTATACTTGGAGTACTTTTCGCCCAAGTATCGCATTGTTCTTGATACACCACCCATCAAAAGACCCTTGACACTCTGTACTATGCTGGGCCAGTTTACTGTCTGCTTGATGGCTACACGCACTGTCTCTTGAAGCTTCTGGGGGTCGTCGGTGGCAATGCGGCGCTCAAAGTCACCACCCTGCATCTTCTTCACGGCAGTGCCATCATTATCCGTTGAGGCCTTCATGAGCTCGTTGAACTCTCCTCGAGGAATGCCGAATCGCTTCTGGTACTGGAAGTAGAGACGTGATCGGAAGGTCTGGGGCAGGCGTCTAACCATGTTGCCGCGGCGCTTGGGGTCCATGTCCTGCTGGAGTCCCTTGTCGGGATCCGGGTTCATGATCCAATCCGTGTCGTCGATGCGGCAGGGTCCGGTAAAGTCGACATTAGGAAGCGTCTTGACGAGCGGTGCGTACAAGCGGCGGAAGTGAACGATGTTGTTGTCAACGATGTTTGTCACCTTGCTCTTGTTCTCTGTGGGGAGAGCCATGCGAGGATCACCTAGGTAGCTGAGCCCTGCGATGGTGCTGTATAGCTCAACTTCTGTAAAGTTGGGCGGTAGGAGGAGTAGAGCGGTTCGAAGGGCAGCGATGAGGTTGTGCTGGTTGGCGAGTCGGACACGGGGATGGTCGCGAAGAATCTTGACGGGCTTTTGGAGACGACCCGCTAGATACAAGCTATCCCAGGAAGAAAGATCGTGGACAAGATTGTCGATACTCGTTACGCCGTATTTGATAAGCATGCCGTTGACTTCTACAAAGGGGTTAAAGTAGACGCCAGCACCCCAATTCCCCACGCGCGACACAACGCCTGATCCCAGTGACGCAAGACCGGAGTAGTGGTGACGGTTTTGCTTCATGTTGATAGAATGCCAATGCTCAACGTGTGATACACCAAAGATAAAATCGAGAACCTTTGGCGAGCCCTTTTGCGACTTGATCAGCGCCTCTGGGGGACTTGGGTGCACAGCTCGAAAGTCGGCCTCGGATATGCTGGCCTTGGAAGCAGACTGGGGAAAGACACCAGAGCCATAAGCGAAAGAGTATACGATGGGCGCGTTGAACTGGCGCAGCATGAGGCGCAAAGCTTCCTTGAGTTCGTAGTTAATGACCATGTGCTGGTTTGCGCCAAACAGACGGTGCGGCAGGTCGGAAAAGCTGCTGATCTTTGTATCGAGGTCTTCCCATTCCGTGCTAAAGATGTTGAGCTTGCTGGCTTTTGGTTCGGAGGATGCGCTGCTGGCGATGGACTCTTCCGAGCTTGCCGAGCTGTTGGTAGGAGGCTTTGACGAGTCCCATCGTGGTGTTGAGAAGGAAAAGTGTCGTTGTGGTAGTTGGCGCTTGTAGAGTGGGAGGAAGCGGGAGTGAGAGGATCGAAGGGTTATGGCTCGAGTGGTCGCGGAGGACTGTGAAGCTGTTAGAGATGGTACGATGGAGGGGTATGGGAGCTTACCCTGAGGCCAATTGAGGCCATGGTTGGGATGTGCGGTATGACGATGTTGTCAAAGATGCCGAGTATATGATGAAAGTTATTAGTGTGTGGAAGCTTTGGTATAGCAACCGAGGCTAGGGATGTACGTTGTGTGAAAGATGTTGGTGTAGAAGCTATCTGGAATGCTCCGTCCAAGTGTAAACGATGGGTCGTATAAGTAACGAAAGTCAAATGGTCCAACCGATTTTAGAAACTCTCAACAGCCCCAATATCGAATCGACGTCAGTGGAGCATATCTGTAAAGGCAGTGAATGATAACTCGGTGATCGTCGGGTCTGACGATATAGGCTTGACCATATTCGAAGCTGTGAAGCTCAAGAAAATAGATCAGAGTGGGTCACGAGAATGGAATGTGGGATGACCAATTAAACAAAAGCTTCATCATTACGGGACAGGGTCCCCCTCCATCTTTGTTGCCAGGCACTGCTACGTCACTGGACGGTTCGGAACTTGGCAGCTTGGGATAAGAGAGGAACGTTTCAGGAACATTCTTAGTGGGATGCGTCATTGATTGATTGGAGCAGCTAGACAAGCTATGCAGGGGTGGTTATACGCACCTAGTATTGTTGGTGGTTTGACAAAGTATGACTGAAGAACAGAGTGCTGTGTTGTCGTTGAAGTTGATCTAGCAGCCTCCAATTCTCACCAGCAGGGCTTAACTCGATTGACACGTTCATAACGGCAGCCACCGTAATCGATCAATCACGTTGTATTCAACCATTTAACGCTGCAACAGCTTAAATGTAGTTTCATCGTCGGAAGTGGCTGACGATGGCATCTACCCTACAACACACCAACAAAGTCATGATGTCTTTCATTATCCACATCAATCAAGCATAAGTAAAGGGATGGAACTAACATCAATTCGATTCCATATCCCAAACATGTAGATAGTAGATACTATCATTTATTGACTGACTTCAATGGTTGGACCAGGCAAGCTGGGCCGTGGTGTCACGTGATAGCGCAACGTGCTGGTGATCCAAACAAACCATTCTGCACCGCGACTTCACAACACAACCAATTACCCACCATCACAATGCGCTCGCACACGCCCAACGACAAGAATGGGCGTGGAGGCCGCACAACTCCCATGTCCAATAATAGATTCAGGGCCAGTACTTCTAATGTCGGTCCGCAACCGTCGCTGCGAAACTCCAGGGTAAGACATCCAAAACAAAACAAACAATTCAATTGCTAACCGCGATCATCAGATGTCCTTTCGCGCAAGTACACAACCATCCTACAACCTCCTCACAGGCGAATCGAACCTCCCTCGTCCCGCCTCCCGAACAAGTATGGCCCCAGAATCCGTCCGCCCCAGTTCGCGCGAAAGTCATAAGGAGAACATGCCGCCTCCTGAAGCGGACGAGTCTGAAAAGGAAAAGCGCCAGATGGAGGCGTTGAAAGCAGAAATAGGAACCCTGCAATATCGCCTGCAGACGACCGAACAAGAGAAGGAGATCGCCCTGTCGACAAGCAACAGCAAGGTTGAGCAATCTCGTAGGGAGACACAAGATGAAGTCCAGAAGCGCCAAGCTGCCGAAGCCGAACGCGAGAAGGCAGTTGAGCAAGCTGAAGCCCTACGAAGAGAATTGGAACAAATCAAGGAGTCGATTGAGGATGATAAGAAGAAACTGGAGCGCAAGGCTCGTGACGCAGAGGATGAGGCCCGCTTGCTTCAGGATCAGCTTGAGGATCTGTCCGCTGCCAAGGACGAAGCCGCACGAATCGCCGACCGCAAGGCTACCGATATGGAGATGCAGATTGCAGCTGCGCAAAAGACAGTCAAAGAACTCGAACAAGAAAACGAGCAGCGAGAGAATGCCCTGCAACAAACGCAATCACAATTGGCCGAGAGGGATGGACAGATCGCAAACCTAGAGGCAGATGTTTTGCGACTCAAGGCTCAAAGTGGCGATGCAGAGACGATGGAGATTATCAGACAGGAACTTACAGAACAAGTGCAACATATCCGCAACCTCGAATCTACAAACCGCGACCAGCTATCCGAGCTTAAACATCTACGGTCATTGAGCAAAGCAGTCGAAGTCGTCGAAGAAGAGAAGCGAACCCTACAGCGACGATTGGAGTCTGCGGAAGTGATTGAAGCAGAGCTTGCCGAAGCCCGTATCCAGCGACAACGACTTGAAGACGAGCGATTGGCCTGGTCTGCGTACCTTAAGAATGCCGCCGAGACTGACGAATCCCAATTCGACTCACCAGAAGCTGTCGCCAGAGCTTTGGTGGAGGAACGTCTTACCAACGCGTCTTTCGTCGAGAAGGTTGGCCAACTGCAAGCGGAGATGACTTCTGCGCAGAACACGATCCAGTCTCTGAATGACGAAAAGGCCCAATTGAAGAGCGAAGTCGAAAAATCCAAGAGCGCCGCAAGTGCAACTAACACCGACAAAGTTCGCATGCGTCTGGACCGACAGCGTATTATGGCTGTCAAGGAGGTGGAATACCTTCGCGCCCAACTCAAGACTTTCGATACAGAGGACGAGACGCTTCAGCCAGAGCAATTCGACCAAGCCCGGGTCCAACGAGTCCAAGAACTTGAAGATCTGGTCGACCAGTACAAGAAGGAGGTTCAAACACTACACGCCGAGCTATCATCTCTCGAGCCTTCGACGGGCGTCCCTCAACCGGTTACAGGCAGCAAGCGATCGAGAGTGGAAGATGACAGCATTCAAGAACAGCTTGGGCAGCTGACGAGAAAGAAGCGCAAGCTGGAAGAGGAGTTGACAAAGTCTCAGAACAAGATTTCTCTACTGGAGAAGGACTTATCCACCAGTCGCGAACAATTAAAGGCTGCTAAGCAGTCAACACAAACACGCGTCTTGTCGCTCAAGTCCAACCCGACATCAGACTTTGAGGCAATCAAGCGATCAACTCTCAAAGCTCTCAAGAAGGAGAACGAGGAGCTCCTGGCTACACTCCGCGGCAAATCATCCTCACCCATGATTCCCACATCCGTCCTCGCGGCAATGGAGCGCGAAATTACAGCAGCCAAGGCGGAAACAACATCAGCCGAGAAGCGAACGCGTCGTCTCAAAGAAGTCTGGGGCTCCAAGTCTCAAGAGTTCAAAGAAGCCATCTTTTCCACGCTCGGCTGGACCGTGACGTTTATCCCCAACGGCAAGATGCGAGTCGAAAGCACATTTTACCCATCGCAAACAGACGAGCACGAGAACTCTATCGTGTTTGACGGCGAGCGCGGCACGATGAAGGTGGGCGGCGGTCCACGAAGTGATTTCGCGAGAAGGATCAGCGATCAGATTGGGTTCTGGGTTAGGGAGAAGGGGTGCATTCCTGGGTTCCTGGCTGCGTTGACGCTGGAGTTTTACGAGGAGCATAGTAGAGCGGCCAAGTAATGGATGATGAGACTTGATACCCTTGTACAGTCGATTTAGGAGTTGCGGGTTTGTGCATATAGAGAATGAGCACCGTCAGATATACGAGATATCGTTGAATAACATAATTCTTACCCTCTGATGTTAATCATTCAAGGCTTATCGTTGCAATCCACTTCGGATGGTTCAACGGGAATAGCGAGCCGATATAAGCCTCAAAGTCTAGTCTAGTCTAGTCCGTCTCTATCCGTTGAGCCGCTTGATTTACGTTATGAATGACAGGGATCTTGTCATTCCTTAGTTATTGGAGTAACGTAATTGATGCGATAGGTATTTATGTCGGTGAGTGTATGGAGTAAGTCATGAGTGTGTGATCGGGGGCAATTGACAGTGTTGGTTGCAGCGTGTGGTTCTATATCTACAGTGGCAAAGTACCTGTCGAACCACTACGGATGGCGATGAAAACGTTTTTCGATCGGGCCGAAGACTGTTTGAAGCGGGAGATCAACTATCAATCAAGATCGACAATTCTTTGTATCTAGGGAAATGTATTTTCTCACCGTATAAATATTAAACTCTCGTTAATTGTTATTAAACTCTTCCGTTGACGTGCTCTCCAATTCCCTGTACGGATTACTCCAACTTCCACCCCAATTGGAGTAACATCGTCTCCGCACACCATCTCTAGATAACCTCACTCAGACCAAACATTCCCCATGGAGATTTACGTAAAAAACAAAAGTCAACACCCGGGGAAATAAAGCAACCCCTTTTTAGATCGTGGAGATTTTTACTCGACGATTGAATTTTCTTTTGCCATGGTAAAAAACGCAGAGTCAGAACCATGTAAAAAATGGGTGGAACCACTAATGGAGAGTTTTTTTTTACTATGGGGCGAAATAGAACCGGCTTGTATTCAACAAAGATCCTTTTTATAATGGGGCACAAGTAGCCAGACTTTTCTTTTCTTCTGTCCCTTTTGTTTTGTTATTCATTCTGGGTCTAGATACAAATATGGCTGTTGAAAAAGTCACTAGCGATGCCCCCGTCGTGGGTGAGAAGAGCGTCGTGAGAGATGTCGACGAGAGAGCTCCCGAGGCCTTTACCGCTACGGGAGAAGAGTATGAGCAGGAGGATTTCATGACCAGGACGGGTCTGAATGCAAAGTCTTTTACCAGAAAGCATTATGGTTTGGGTCTTGTGGAGTTGGATCGCAAGATGAAGCCGAGACATCTTCAGATGGTTGCTATCGGAGGATCAATCGGTGCTGGATTCTTTGTCGGTTCTGGTTCTGCTCTGAGCAAGGGTGTAAGTGAACCAACATCTTACTGAGGTTACAAACTGACTCCTCCAGGGCCCTGCTACTTTGTTCATCGACTTCTTCCTCGTCGGAGTCATGGTCTTCAACGTCGTCTACGCAATGGGCGAGTTAGCCGTCATGTATCCCATCTCTGGCGGTTTCTACACCTACGCTGCGCGCTTCATCGACCCTGCCTTTGGCTTCGCAATGGCCTGGAACTACTGCCTTCAATGGGCCGCCACGCTTCCCCTGGAACTAACAGTCTGCGCCATCACCATCCAGTACTGGGCCCCTGATTCGAATCCCGGTATCTGGATTGCTGTCTTTCTCATCGCCATCATCATTCTCAACATGTTTGGCACAATGGGCTACGCTGAAGAAGAATTCTGGGCTGCGTGCTTCAAACTTACCTCGATTTCCATCTTCATGATCATCGCACTCGTTCTCGTCTGTGGCGGCGGCCCTTCAAGCGGCAGTTACAGCACATACCAGGGATTCAAGCTCTGGGAGGACCCAGGCGCTTTCAAAAACGGCTTCAAAGGATTTTGCTCTGTTTTTGTCACAGCGGCGTTTTCTTTCGCAGGCTCCGAACTCGTCGGTCTTGCTGCAGCTGAGTCTCGAAACCCAACCGAGTCCGTCCCCAAAGCGATCAAACAGGTGTTTTGGCGAATTTGCTTGTTCTACATTGTTGCACTGCTGTTTGTTGGCATGCTGGTAAGCTGCAACGACGAGAATCTCCTGAGTTCCAGCTCCTACTCCAACAGCGCCGCGTCACCTTTTGTCCTGGTCGGAAAATACTCTGGTCTCAAGGGTCTCGATCACTACATGAATGCCGTCATCCTTTCATCCGTTCTGTCTCTCGGTATCGCCTCTGTGTACGGAGGATCTCGCACGCTTCTTGCTCTTGCGCAGCAGGGTTTTGCGCCCAAGATCTTTACCTGGGTTGATCGCGCGGGTCGACCTTTGCCTTCTGTTGGATTCATCATTGCGTTTGGATGTCTTGCTTTCCTGAACCTTGACGCGGCTGGTCCTGTTATTTTCGACTGGCTTTTGGCTTTGTCTGGTTTGGCTATGCTTGTTTGCTGGGGCTCTATTTGTCTTGCGCACATCAGATTCAGAGCTGCGTGGAAGTACAATGGACACACCCTTGACGAAATCCCCTTCAAGGCTATCGGTGGCGTCTACGGATCCTGGGTTGGTTTGATTTTCGTTGTTGTCATTCTCATCGCCCAGGTAAGTTTTTCTTTCCAATCCTTCGAATCCATCTAACATGTTACAGTTTTACGTTGCCATTGTTGCACCAGTAGGCGAGTCAGGTATGGGAACGGTTGAAGATTTCTTCATGCAGTACCTTGGACTGCCCATTGTTTTGGCGTTCTGGGCTGGTGGCGTTATCTGGAAGCGAACGAGCTGGATCAGCATCGACAAGATTGACATCGACACCGGACGACGTGAACACGACTGGGAGTCCATCAACGCTTGGAGGGCAGAGCTTGCTACGTTCCCTTGGTGGAAGCGATTGATGTACACACTATTTTAGGGGATGGATATGATTGAAGATTTAGAGTTATGAATAGCGAAAAGTTTTGGATTTTACGAATAGAGGATTTGATTTGATCATTGGTATTGAACATAAATCGATGCAGGAGTGGACAGCTGAAATTTGTTCTAGTCTTTTTTGTTAGGAAGTTTTGTGTTGTGTTGAAGACAAAGAGCATTATTCAGCGCAGAAGGCATCCAAACACCACAGGTTTCGGTAGAGGACACGGTCATATTCAGAGAACAATAATGAGTTTTGAACAATGCTAAAAATTCCACAAAAACCATGAATCGTCCACATACCAAATCCAATGCCCTGAAAGATTACACGTTTCGCAGATTTATCATCCCTGTTGAATTTCTGTTATACTACGGTTAGGAGCATCACTTTTTTTCACTAAGAAGGATAACTCACCAACACATCACATCATCCCAGACTAACAACACACAGTATGGATTACGAAGGCGATACAATCATGGGAGGCATGGAAACCAGTCTTCCCTTTACCCAACAATCCGCAACAGGTCTACTCTTCCATCTGCAAAAGGCCTCCACGCTCCTCACCAACTTGAATCCACAGAACCCATCAGCAGCTTATGAGGAGAAGGAAAGTCAAGTCAAGGCGGCGATTGAGGACATCTACAATCGGGTTGTGCGATATGACATGAAGGGAAATCAAGGTCAAGTTGAGATCTACGAACCGAGCAGTTCAGACGATTACGATTATTCGGACGAGGACGATGACGATTATGTTGACATACCTCTACAGATGCCAACTCTTAGTGCCGTGCAAGCGTTGGCTGCTGCGAGAGCTTCTGCTCGCGAGGGCTACAAGAAGAGAAAGAATGGTTACAAGAACAGAAGTAGAGTCGAAAGGAAGAAGAAGAGAGACAAGAGGACAAAGCGAGTTGAAAGGAAGAGGAGAGAAAAGAAGGGATTGGCCATGATGGCGGGTAAGTACTGTAAGTATTGTAAGTCTCATTGAGTAGACAGCTGGAGGCGTTCTGGGAAGGATTGTGCTTTTGTTCGCAAGAACATGCAGTGAATATGTGATGAAATAAAGAAATTAATTCATTCATTTTCTTGCGCTTGTCTCTTGTGCATACGTTGTTCTCTGCGATATTTGTTCAGCTGGACAGACTGATAAGGCTCTGAAAACTCCTTGAACAGTAACCTGATAGGACCGGAGCTTTTCATAAGATCCATGTGCTTAACAGGAATGACATAAACAACCTTCCTATTCAAGAACTTCAATCATGCCTCTGTTTCTTGGCATCAACACGATGATACAGAGCGATGCAGCTCTATTGCGTGATTATACAGATCTTTACCCCAGAGAGTAAGTTATCAAGTCCAACTCCATATTTTATGCAACATCCTTATCACTTCTTCCGAGCATTATTCCCATATCTGGACGTCGGAGATAATATTGACCTCCGGCAAAGGCGGGGTTGATACAACTACTTCTAACTTATAACCCATCATCAACCACGTATCAAAATGGATGAGCCTCACGAATCGAAAAAGTCTCCCAAAATGAGTGAAGTAGCACACTCCAACGTCGTCGTCATCGGCGGAGGCATAGTCGGAGCCTCCATCGCCTGGCACTTGTCCTCCGAAACCAATGTCACTGTCATAGCAGAAGATCTCGGCGGCGTGGCAACACCCAACTCATTCGCATGGCTCAACGCCGCATCGACGGACAAGAAGTTTTATTATGATTTTCGTCTTCGCTCTATGAAGCGCTGGAAGGAAATTGAACAAGCCCTCGACTCGCTTCCGATCCACTGGGGAGGCACAACGACGTGGGATAAATCACCCGAGGAACTTGAAGCCGCAAAGATCAATGCTTCAGCTTGGGGTTACGATGTTGTCCGTGTTGATAAAACGGAGATATCGGAGATTGAACCTCATGTCGAAGAGAGGATTCTGCCGGAATGGGGTCTTGCGTATGAGCAGGAGGGAGCTCTGGAGGCAGAGATAGCGGCTCGGCAGATGATTTCTCAGGTCGAACAAAGAGGCGGCAAAGTCATAGAGACAAAGGTGAAAGGATTCACAAAGACTGAGGGCCGTGTCAGCGGTGTTGTTCTGGATTCTGGAGAGACACTTACTGCTGATCATGTCGTCGTCGCTGCTGGTCTGGGAAGCGTCGCATTGCTTGCGTCAGAAAACATCAAACTGCCCCTCGAAAGCTCGGAAGGTCTTTTGGTCAACACAAAACCAACCTCAAAGAAACTCATCAACGGCGTCATCAACGCTCCAGAACTTCACATCCGCCAAACAGTCCATGGCGCCCTTCGTTTCGGAACCAGCTACGCAGGCGGCGACGTCGGCGACGATGTGGAAAAAGTAGCTCTTGAACTATTTGCCAAACTTCAAAAGTCAGTCATCGGCGGAGAAGAACTCGCGTACAGCCACTATACCGTCGGACATCGAGTTTTGCCAGAAGATGGTCTGCCTATTCTTGGAGAGACGGGGTTGGAGGGGTTGAGTGTTGCGGTTATGCACTCGGGTGTGACGAATGGTGCTCTTGTTGGTGAGCTTTTGAGCAAGATGATTTTGACGGGCGAGAAGGATCCTATTTTGGACAATTTTGGACTTGATCGGTTCAAGTAAATATAATGAAACTAATTACCCCTTATCTTCGTTCTTAAGTTTTGTTAGTTGGACAACCGATAATTACAGTATACTTACTATAACTTGTGTTCTCTATCTATAGTATAGCTTAACTCTTATATATACTTACATTAGAACGAATTGAAAATATAGAATGTACCCTTTATTACTGAGCTTTAAAATAATACTAAGTGTTTAGCAGCTGTAGCAGTTCGTGAATGAAGGCAAAAGTGGGTCCGCGCAACTTTGGTTGCATTTACGTCTTCCCATAACTCATATCAAAAAACAAACCTCAACACAATACGATCGCAAGCGCCCTTTTTTTTATTTTTTAAAAGAGTTTCTAATTTTCTACTGCTTGCGCTTATTCATCATAACATTCGATCGTGAAGATGAATATCGTCGTTGTCGGGGTCCACCCTGTCAAGCGAGAAACGAGGATGAGGATGAAGAGATGGGGCAGGAGGATCAGCACGCCCTCGCTCAAGCTTGGCGTGAAGCTGCTGAGAGGGCCCAACGCTTTGTTAACACCTCCCTTGGAGATGGCAACAATGAGCGCTTCGCCGCTGTTTCATTTGGCGGAGGCGCCATTGGGGCTGCCAATGTGCCCTCAGACCCTGTGCGAAGCGACCAGCAGGAGTTCATGTACGATTTCACCACCAACATGTTTGTGTCGATTAACTCTGGACGGCCGCCGGTGGACAACAGGGCCATTGAGCATGTGTCCTCTGAAAACGGCGTTTTATGCCTGGGTTGCCATCAGACTGGGCATTCATTGCGTTACTGCCTCAGTGCCCCCTTTGGGACAATCAAAGGTTGCGTCCTTTGCAACGTCTTGGGGCATTCAGTGGACACATGCAATGTCTTCATTGCTATGTCGCTGGAGGAGAAGTTTGATCTCCTTGTCACTCAACGAGGCAGGATGCCGCCGCTGGATACCCAGAAGAAGTGGTGGGAGTACCTCCGGGAGTACGGCCACACTGATGGAGTCACATTTCCTAATGACTTCCCCTGGTCGCCCGAATTTGCGGAGGCCAAGTACGCCCAGCTTAACAAGGCCTATATCCGAGAGCTTCAACAGAACTGGGATACGAACAAGGACCGCAAAGCTCTGCCAGTGGACCCCAAGCACGAGACCTTGGAGAAGGTCGACAAGGCCTACTGCTAGGATGGTGGTGGTGATGTTGCCGAAGCCATCCAATCTTTGGCATTGAGACTAGCGGAGGAAATCCAGGTCCCTGCCAACGGGCCCCAGACTTCACGTCCATCTTCGGCTCGTGCAGCTATGGCCAATGATCTCCGCACCCAGAAGCCCACCAGGGACAGGACGGCAGAGGACGAGACAATGAGTGGCACCTAAAATGTCCATTTCCCAATGTCTTGTCTCCGCCCACGGAACCCATGATTGGACTATTTATATTACCGTTGTATCGCAGGGTAACACTGCGTGGGTCTCTGGGTTATCTATCCCGTTAAGAGAATGAGGTCTCTTGACCCCCTTGGGTATTTGATGCCCCCAAAATCTGTCGGCCTGTTACAGACCGTTGGGTCGTTGATACATTGCACGTTGGTTCATTACCGGTTTCGGTAACTTGTAAGTTATACCTCTATTTCTGTTTACATGACTAACATTTCTAGAATTCAGATGCACCAAGTCGACCGAAACCCATTGCCGGCTGTACAATAGCCGATTGAGCCCAACTCGGACGATCGATTCTGTTACACAAGCCAGTTGAGGAACAAGCGAATGGAAGTCTGGGACTTTGGACGGAATCAGGGAATTTTGGCGTCGTACTTGATAATTTGAACATCGACCTTTATACTGTCACACTGAACCACTCATTGATATTTGTATACGTGAAATGAATCTGCCATTCAGCTCAATCGATGATCTTGTCACAGGAGCCATGGGAGATGAAAGCAGCCCACCACTTGATGCTGTTTACCTCTTCAGCCCAGCCTAGACCTGCCACCCGCTGACCTGGTTAATTAACATGGTGTTTCGACGAGCGCGATGAATCTGCCTTCGGCGGGTTGTTAGTAGGTGTCGTTGGTGCACATATGCCTAGTGCTAGCTGTTGTCGATCATGATGTATAACCGCTGGGATTGATTAGTATTATTACCTGATCCAGATATGAGCCGTCTGACTATTGGTCCAAGGTTTATTCCTAGTAGCGTACCCACGGAGCTAGACAAGACACGTGGTGAGCCGATGTACCCTGTACTGTTGGAGGGTCTTAGCCCGAGACTTTAATTGCACTACCACAAATGCAAATAACAAGTAATGCAATCATTCTGTATCCAGTAAATAGGCACAGTATGCAAGCAATACTTAATATACAATAAGGGTCACTATTCGGCACAGGGTCACATAAGCGTTGCAGTTGTACAAATGATCAGTCACATAGTCAAACGGTCTAGACGTTGCCCCAATCATCAAATCTTGTTTCAATTATCCCCTGTAAAAACTATTTTGGTACTTCCATCGCCTTGCCCTGCATCTGTCATATCCCATTATATGATAGTATCGTTGCCAACATGATGATGGTTTATGGCCACTAGGCCAGCTCCTTCTTGGCCAATTCCTTTGCACCAGCCATGTACCAGCGGGAGAGAAGGGCTTGACCGAAGCCCAGAGTTTGTGAGCCGGTCTTGCCGGTTCGGGCTTTGACTGAGCGCGCTGGGCAACCTTCTCTGGCGCAAAGTGAGAATCCTTAATGCCCTGAGCCGGAGGCAAGACGCGAGGAGCCTGCTTTGGGGAGACAGGCGTGTGAGTGGAGGGCGATGCCTTCCCCTTCCCCTTGGCGTCACTCACGGACTGTTCAGGCTGAGGGACTGAGTAGCCCTTAGCCTTTCGCCAGTCCATGTATGCGGACGAAACGCCATGGGCGAAGTCCTTCATCCTTGGCTCTGACTCGTCGACCCAAGGCCAGCCGAAGTCGTACTTGTCGATGCCCAAGTCCTTCACGTAGGCCTCCCACGTGATGCGGTCGACAACGTACTCAAAGTGAGCATGGCCGACCCGGCGATAGCCCGCTTTATGGAGCATACCGCCAAGCGTCTCGACCGCTTCAACTCGAAAAGAGTTCCACTTCACGGCATTCCAGTAGCCCAGAGTATTAAAATACTCCTCTGTACGATAGCGCCGCATGCCTTGGTTGATTGGCGAGAAGCCGAAAACAGCATTCTTCCACTTCCAATCGTATTTGGACTCCATTGCGATATACCTGTAATCTATTAAGCAGTCAGTAAGATCCATGTGTTGAGAATTTAATGCGGATAAATACTTGCGGACGCGTTGGAGTTTTCATGTGTTGTTGTATGAAGGAAAAGAGAGGGGTAAGAAAAAAGAGCAGAAGATTGCAAGAAGAGCTATGACTGTAGCGGTTTGCTTGAGTAGTTTTTTTTAGGCATCCAACTCCTAGACCACATCACTTAGCATTAATAATTGCTCTGGAATTATTTATCTTGCTGTAGAGACTCTAATCTATCTTAGTAACATTTTAACATTAATGACAATGATGTAATGTTTATTTATTACTCTGTTGACTTATGAATGCAAAGTTGTGAATTTTCCCTTGCTGGTGTTGCGTATTTTTTGATAACAGAATTAAACCGGCGCATTAACCTGACTGTGTTTTTCACCCTTTCAACAACCCAGCGCCTTTCTAGATCATTCAAAACTTTCAACCACAGTAGCCCTGCCAACATCTACTGGTAAGTTCAAGTCGGTGATGTATGCGACAGACCACTAATTTGAGACAGATCAGAATGTACTCCCGCGGCATTCGCGAAAGGCAGATTGCAGCATCGCGCCTCGATGCCTACCCTCCTCTAGTGGATGGGAAGCGAAAGCAATCTGGACTTGACTGACTACTAGTCGTCATTCAACGCAGCTACAGCTACAACATGCTGGAGCCAGGTATCATGTAGCGCCTTGGTTGGGTTGCCAAATCCGAAAAGAAGAACCTTATCCTCGCTCACGCTTGGAATGTGTTTGGCCATTCGCCTGAAGAGATCAAAAGGGCGACTGAAGATCGAATGAAAGTCAAGCAAGCTCTTGTCGCCCTTGATCTCCGAGTAAAGGACTCATTTGAGACCCTGTGTACTTCATCTTTGATGAACGAAACCTTTGGTCACAGGGTGTATTCTGCCTCAGTCCTGATAATAAGGTTTCCATCTTTAATCACACTTTTCAAGCATTATGACTCCAATGCTTACACAAGACCTTTTTTTTTTTTTTTTTGCTATCTTCCTTCCACCAACATCAACACACCACAAAACCACTCAAGTCATCACAACAGCCGCCCTTCAAACAACAGCCACCTTTGCTAAGATGCGTCTAACAGAGGCCATCGAAGAAGTTATCGGCTGCCCTAATCATGCTTCTGCCTCAGTCACCCTCTTTTCAGTGCCTCTACTGGCGCACCGGTACAGCTCTCACCAGACGAGATTGTACAACTGAGCACTCTTGAGCTCCATTCCGCCGATCCTCCCAACTATCTGCAGCGTGTTGTGGATGAGGACTTCGGGGTCCGCACTTGGAAAGATGACCAAATAGTGCTGCGTCCAAATGCGCCCTGGGTCGTGCGAATCATCTACAGGGTTTGTGAATCGGATGACAATCCATCTACACAGGATCTCAAGTCCCTGCAGATACCTATTTGGAGAAAGTGTTTAGACAAACCTACCCTTGCCTTTCAAGGGGAGGGAAGGTCTAACTATCATCTCATGGCTGTTGTCCGCATGGGACAAACCGGTTCTCGAGATGCGGCGCGGATATACAATCCGACCGGCTCAAATGTTCTGTTCCACAAGCATATTGACGCAAGCGTAACTAGGAAGGGCTGGCCAATTCAAGAAGGACCCTGCACATACATGCTATTCTACGGGTTAACGGATCCCAGGATGTTCTCTGAGGAATCTTGGCCTGAAGAGGTAGCAGAAGACTGGATTGCCGACTTGGAGGCTGCTATCGAAAGGAACAAGGCTACGCTTTGATCTACAGAGCCAAAGCCTAATGATAGTACCAGTAACCAGTTGGCTCCCTTGCCTCCATCTATACCGCCTCAGGGTTCAGCGCCTCCTGAATTAAGTTTTCAAGATTCTACAGGAGGTAAACAGCAGCGCCCTACAGTTATATTTAATACTGAAGAGAATGACTTAAAGCGATAACGCAAGATAGAGAAGAATAATGATAAGTAGTATATAGATTTTTCTTTAATTATATTACTTAATTTAAGAATAAAGAAATTAAATAATAAAGTGATTATTTTTTTATCTTTTTATAAATTGAAGATAAATTAAAAAAAGGAAAATAATACTTATAAAGAGGCTTAATATAATAATAATATAATTAATTAAATTCTCTATTAAAATTACTATTAAGATCACTATTAAATCTATTATTATTATAAGGTGTTTATTATTAAATAGTTTCATAATTAATAAGGCAGCCTTATAGCCTTACTTAAAACCCTATTTTCTTCATTATTAAACTACTAATACCATACTGTTAAGGGTACCCTTCTTAGATAACTCGCCACCTTATAATTAATTAATTTAATTTAATCTTATTATAGAATAGTTTAAAAGTAGCTCTGGTAAGTCGATATCCATAGCGCCCTCATCGCTATGAATGTTAGGTTCAAAATCAATAGATCGAGATCTATTGTCTCCATTGCCACCCGATTGATGCGATTGCTTGGACAGGTCCGATTTAGGATCTGTATGCAAGTCATTACCGTCAGACTGCAAGTCGCCCATTTCGGTATCAGTGTCACCAGTCGCCTCTGGAGCATCCGTACCAACACCAGGAGCATTAGTCTCAACTTGAAGACCCGTGTTACCAGATGAGTTTCCCCCCTCTTGATTTTCCGTGATGGTATCAAGAGTATGTGGCTCATCTGGGACTTCAGGAGAACTTGAATGCTCTTGGACATCCAGATCGGTATTAAGCCTGGGGGGTGCATCTTCCACACCCAACTCAGGGCTACGGCCCATGTTGAACTGCGTGTTGCGTGGCGGCGACCGTTCTCGAGCGTTGAGCTGCGTAGTCTGTGCATTGGGAAGCGGAAGCAACGCATCTAGACGTTGTTCGATCCTATCGATACGCCGTGACAGCGCAAGGTTGTAATTGCTCATGTCCACTATGAACTTAGACTGGCGTTCGATCATTTTGCCCATTTCGATGATTTGCCAGCGCATAGGTGACCCGTGTTCCAAGTTGGACAATAACTGCTCGGCAGTTGGGTAACCATCATCCTGTTGCGAACCCACGGGGTGCATGGATGACTGAGGGTTCGGATTGCCGGGAGGGGCCCCCTGAGACCTCTGTTCTCTGGGTCCAGTCTGTTCCCTAGCATGTCTCTGTCGAAGGGGAAGGGACTGACTTCGCTCTCGGCTGTCCTCCGAAGATGTGTCAGTTGGTGGCGGCGGTTGTACATTGTGGTTGCCAACATTGCCGTCAAGAATTGTATCGATGGTATGCATGTCTTCGTCGACATCATTGGAATCAAAGCCACCGGCAACATAGCCATTAGCGCCAGACTCCTCAGCGCCCGAATCTTCAGAGCCAGGCTCTTCGGCACCAGACTCTTCAGAGCCAGACTCATCAGCGTCAGAGTCTTCGGCGGCAGACTCCTCAGCGTCAGAGTCTTCGGCGGCAGACTCCTCAGCGGCAGACTCTTCGTCGTCACCAAAGTCACCACCAGCGTGCTGAGAAGCCTGTTCCCTCCTGATATGAAGTAGGCAATCCCGGATGGTCTGCTTCTGAGCTCGTTCAAAGTACTCAGGCATATTGCCATCGTTGGGGAGTTCATGAGCCCCTTTCTTAACTCGCTTGTAGCTCAAAAGAGCTTCCTCTGTCGTGCAGGCGTAGTCGGCACGGCTCGGTGACCATTGCATGCTGTTAATGGCCGACTGTACATTCTGCAAATCTTCCAGTGTGAGGGGAAGGACATTTACTCCTAGGCGTTTAACGATACCCTCCTCCGGTGTTAGAGCTCTGGGTTCGTTGCGCAACACCATTAGGCCAACGTGGTAGAGCAGATTGGATAGCTCTGAAACCCGTGTTTTGTTGCGAAAAGCCTCGTTTCTCGCCTTCCCGTGGAGTTCATGCAGGGGTCGAGTCCTGCGTGCCATCTTATCTCTATTGATCTTGCGAATGATTTCAGAAATGGCAGGGCATGGCGACTCATCCGGGTCTTTAAGCTGCCAGCTTGAGCAATCTTGAATGCGAGTCATGATTGCGTATTGCAGGATTATGATCATCCTGATCTGGCCTCTCCCCATACACGGATGAACGATCAATGACTCAAGCGCCTCGCAAAAGGCTTTAGAGTAGATATGATCGTGTCCCGGCATAGATCCAGCCTTGGGGAGGTACCGCATGTTGTTCATGGGCGAAATAAGCGCCACTGGACTGCATCTCCGGACTCGAAGGCACTTCTTCCATAATCGCGAATATTGAGTCTGCGTCGTTTGCTTGAGCACGTCGACAGTCAGTTTCACATCTGACGACGCCTCCCATATCTCATCGATCTCAGCCTCATCCTCTGCGGTCCAGGTATCGCTCGGAGGCTTTTGTAGGGGACCGATGAGCCCATCGATGTCTCGAGACGTGACGACTTCATTGTATTCGAGATAAAGCTGCGCCGCCTGCTGGGCAACTGGAAGGATGAGGGACTGGAGAACTGGACACCATGGGGATACGCAATAACTTCTGTATTGCTGAGATTAGCACCTAATCCTACCACTTAATTGTCCACCAATGTCATCGAACCACTTGCTCGTGAAACCCAGTAGCCATCTTCTCGAATCATTTATGCGCGTAGACTTTGGCACCATGTGTTTTCTATCCTATATACAGTCTCTCATGACTTCAAATTTGTGATTGCGGCTAAAAATCTTCTCTCCTTGTTCAAATGCGTCAACACATGCCGTAATAATCATACGCGTCTTGGTCATCCTCATTCTAACCCAGCCCTCTTGTTGAAGCTTTATCTGATCCCGCTCAAACTCCCTTTCCCAGCGCTGCTCGACGCACGCTGACAATGGATCATCTGGCAACACGCTGGCCTTTGTCGTGGTCCACCAGCCGTAGACCCAACCCGTCTGGTCAATTTTCCATTTGCCGTCGTCCCAGTCAACATGAAGAGCAGTCTCTTGGGTATCCCAATCCTGGCTGACGAATGTTTTGTGGTTCACAGGTCGTAGTTCCGTTTGGGATAAAGCGCCATTGACCGCTGGCCTGAAAGGTCTAAGCTGCGAATCAAGCGGATTGTCTTGTCGGATTGGTAAGTCGAGGCCACCTTGGGCGCAGTCGATGGTGAGAGTAGTGACTTCAGGCGATGGCCATACCATGGGGAAATATGTTGACGACAGTGCAAGACGGAGACGACTCCCAGGGCTGATGCGATTCCCAAAATGATTCAACTTGAGAGTAACATTGTAGAATCTACCTGGCTGGAGAGGCTCCAAGTCTTGATGGCCATTTCGATGTGTGAGATTGAGGAGTCCGTGGGAGATCTTGGTGACTGCACCGTCTGGTAAGACTTCGGACAAGGTCGCTGTTATCAAGGCGTTTGGCTTGTTGCTTGCGATGCGTAACTGTAAGATTGGGGGCCCAAGGAAGTCTGTCGATTTTGCAAAGGGCTCTGTATCGAATAGAAGAGAACCACCAGCCTCCAGACGTTGGTCTGCGGGTCCTTCACCTTCGACGCCAAAGATCAACCACCTACCACCAGCGAAACCAAGAGTTTGCGGAGAACAAATATCAATCTTATCAAGGCTATTCGATTCTCCACCGGTCTGTTTTCCTGGAGACAGACTCATGTGCTTGAAAGTACATTTGTCGTCAGACCAGCTATCCTCGGCAACCCAGGTACCAGGCCGAGTTTCGACATAAGGCGCAGGCCGAGTTGTCTCGGACAGGAAACACCGCAGCATGGGCTCATGCATAATCCCCGTATCAATCCCTTTTAGCCATTTATCCCACCATCTGATCGATTCCTGTAAGAATCCAATCTGTGGTCCCGGATATCCAAAGTTTGGATATTTATGGCCCCACGGTCCGACAAGGCCCTTTCGCGGGACTTGTAGGTTTTCCAGCATCCTGAATACGGTATTGGTGTAGGGATCCATCCATCCGCCCACGAGATAGACGGGACACTGGATGGAGCTATAGTCCTCGCAGACAGAAGCATGCTTCCAGAAATCGTTCCGGCGTTGGTTTTCGTGCCACTCCTTGGCATAGAATCCACCAGACTCGAGTCGTTTTAACCACAAGTCACGCCACTCGTCCCCAACCAAAGCTGGGTCTGGAGGGGAAGAGTTGATGGATAGCATGGATGCAGCCCAAGTGAGATTCTCAGTCAGTAGACAGCCACCCATGTAGTGAATATCGTCGTTGTAGCGGTCGTCTGTTGAGCACATGGTGATGACAGCGCGAAGTTCAGGCGGTCGCCGAGCAGCGACTTGTAGTCCGTTGAAACCACCCCAGGAAATGCCAATCATTCCAATTGACCCAGTGCACCATTTCTGAGCAGCAATCCATTTCAAGATCTCGAGGGCGTCGTCCTGTTCTTGCTTGAGGTACTCGCCCAACAACAGCCCTTGGGAGTCGCCTGTGCCGCGCATATCTACACGGACACACGCATAACCATGTGCCGCCACATAAGGATGATTCATAGCATCTCGGACAGCAGTCATATCGCTTTTGCGATAAGGCAGATACTCTAGGATGGCGGGTACAGGGTACGACTCTGCATCTTTGGGAAGCCATATCATGGCTGACAGGACGACGCCATCACTCAATGTGATGGGTGCATGAAAGATGATGTCGATGGGTTCAAGCTGCATGGTTGATATGACAATTGCAAAGATTTGATTACAAAGTGACTGACATGACAGCCCAGCCTGTTTCGAGTAAACAAGGTGACAAGAGTCAAGGCTTTCCTCTTGTAGCTGATGTCTCTGTCCAGTGGGGACTGATCGTCGTTCTCTAGATACGAGGCGGGGAAGACGAGGTTAGCCTATCTTATCATTCGCCGACGTTCTGATTCTCAATGAAACATTCAATAGATAAACTTCCCTTCTTGGTAAACGTTACCTGGTATGCGTTGCATTCGGCTCCAGTTCTAGTATGCGAGGCGCATTCTCCGCATCTTATCTCGTGCTATCCCCTCTTTACATGATGTACATGTGCTGATAAAATAACGCTATACAGGCTATCACCCGTTCATGCGTCTGAATTCGGTTATCTGCTGCCGTCGGATATAAGAGAACATCGTATCTCAGCAAGAAACCGGCAAGATGGCCGACTTTGCCGATTTCTTGACCTATCATCTGAATAAACCATTTTCCCTCGTTAAAGTATCTAACTGGATGATTCTACTATGTATTCCCCATTCTCCAAGCCTTGCTTTAAATCACAGTATTAAAGGCTGATTTATTGACTGCATTTGAATCTCATTCCCTCATCACAAAAGATCATTTACAATGTCAACCCTCCAAATCAGCCCGCCCGTCTCCAATGGCGAGCCTCATGACGCAAAGATTGAAGAGAAAGGCACACAAGATGTTGAGATTGGTGTGAGCCACTCTGAGAAGCAGACCTTTTACTCCAAGGTGTCGGTGTACCTGATGATGATCTTTTCAGGTCTCGCCTTGGGTTCGGATGGATAGTAAGTTCATATGGTATCTCAACAATGTCAGTTTACCAACGTCACCAGCAACGCAGGAGTCATCGGTAATCTCGAGCTCTTGTTCACATCTCTGTACCCGGATGCCCTGACAAGTATGATGTCTTCTCGTCTATCCAACGCATTTCTTATCGGCATGATCGTCGGTATGATTGGCTTTGGCGTTTTGGTAGACCAGCTAGGCCGTAAGACAGGAGCCGTCATGACGACTATCATCCTAGTCGTCGGAATCGCGCTCAGTACTGGCGCCAGCGGAACATCTGACACTGGCCTCTTATGGATGCTCGTCATCGCTCGTGGAATCGCTGGTGTCGGAGCTGGTGGTGAATATCCTGTCTCGGGTGCTGGTGCACTGGAGGCTTCCGATGAGGCAAGCCACTTCCGCAAATCCCGTGGCTTCATGTTTGCCATGGTTGCAGACTTGTCAGCTGGTTTGGGATACACCTTTGCCGCTCTTGTTCCCCTGATCCTGCTACTATGTGTCAACCAAAGGACTGATCGCTATGAGCTTGTCTGGAGATTGTCCTTCGGACTTGGTGCTATTCCTCCTCTCACAATTTTCTGGTTCCGCCTTAGGATGCGAATGTCTACCGCCTATCGAAAGTCTGCTATGCGAAAGCAAAAGACTCCTTATACATTGATCTTCAAAAAGTACTGGCGACGAATCTTTGGTGCTGCTTTCAGCTGGTTCCTCTACAACTGGATCTCTATTCCATTTGGTATATTCAGTTCTGTTATTATATCTCGAGTCAATTCATCCAACTCACTTGTTCAGAATCTGGGCTGGGGCGCGCTCATCAACAGCTTCTATCTTCCTGGTCCGTTTATTGGAGGATTTCTTTCTGATCGAATTGGAAGGAGAAAGACCATGGCGCTGGGCTATACCCTACAGGCGATCCTTGGATTTGTTCTTGGAGGTGCCAATGAGAAGATTCAAAAGGTCTTTCCACTCTTTGTGGTTCTCTATGGAATCTTCCTTACCCTAGGTGAGGTTGGTCCAGGAAGGTAAGAATCCCTATGCGTTACTAGATACTTTACTGACCTGTTTGCCTACAGCACGGTTGTCATTATGGCAACTGAGCCATTCCCAACCTCGGTGCGAGGTCATACAATGGGATTCATCTCGGCGTGGTCCAAGGCCGGAGCTGCTATAGGCACTCAAGTCTTTACTGCCATACTCGCCTCATACACCGATCCCGTTAAGGGTAACCAAGTTGCCTTTTTGGTAGGCTCCGGATTTGCAGTCGTTGGTGCGTTGAATGCCTGGTTTGTTCTACAGGATGGTGAAAAGCAGCTGGACAAAGAAGACCTTGTTTGGAAGAATTACCTTGCTGAGCAGGGATGGGATGTAACGTGGGGCGATTATGAGACTCCGGACCCGGTGAAAACAAAGCATCAGGAGCTATTGGTACGATCGTGATGTCTCCAGTACAGTTTATTATATCAGACATAGTGACATCCTCGCAATAAACCTCCCGTTTTCAGTGCCAAACAGGTCAAACGAATCGCGAGAGCAACTGTTAGCTAATGAATATCCCTTTCGATTGGTGATGCTAACTCATACATGTAATCAGACCGTAGCTGAACTTTTGCCCTCAATTAAAGATTCCCCGATGGATCCATTGTGCCAATATCTATCCGCTATTCTTCCAGACCGTATCCTTATGCTTAGGTTCGATGGCGTTGCTAACATGGTATAGCAGTGACACGCCATATGTTGGGCTACAAACTGGCCATTGTACAATCGGGGACGGGGGTAGGTCAAGTCTGTATTTAAGAAGTTAGTTATGGCAATGAACAGTGAAACAGAAACTTACAAGTGACCGACACCTGTGTAGACTAACACGCCAATGTACCTTTTGTCTGGCTAGGATAGCTGAGTTTTATCAAGCAGTTGCCCTCGACTAAGGGCTCAGTGACAAACTCTGTGGTAGGACGTGCGTGATGTCGGGAGATTGGCCTATTCAACCATGTCCTCATCCTCCTCATCCATCGTGTCATGTTTAGGACCACTGGATGCATTGCCTCCAAGTCTGGCAGCGACGTTGGCACGGCCCTCAGCGTATTGGGTGCTGTCGGTAAGGAGTTCGGCCGAAGTGGATTGGGGGGTTGGAGGGTCAGATACGACCACCCCAGTAGAGACGACCTATGTCGTAAATAGAAGAGTGCGCGGGATCATTTATCAGATCATCAACGCGCTTCGATGCATCCCAGGTAGTTTGAAGGTCATGAATGGTATCACCTTGGTTTTCGCCGGCCTTGTCCGCAGCAAAGTCAAATGACCAGGGTAACTCAGTAGGCGTTTCATTGCCACCTGCCTTGAGATAGTCCGCGAGGTAGTCATACCAGTTCTGGGCGGTCCTCATGGCTGGCATCCGTTTTCGGTTATGAACTAGGAGTTTTGTCTGCTCTGCCTGGGACATATTCATAAACGTTGTACATTGGTCAACGTCATGGTCCTGGGTATTGCAAAAGAGGCAACCAGGGATCCATCCCTCGTAGGCCAAAAGGCAGTCCCCCAAGGCATGCGAGGTCTTTGCGCAGTTGGTGCACTGCTCTTCGTCCTCTTCGGAAATGACCTCTACTTGCTTTTGTCTGGCCCTGCGAAACCACGGTTCCAGATTGGAAGTGCCCCTCATCTCGGCGTGGGCGGCCTGCATCATGGTCTGATCGTCCATCCCCATGGGTTCCCAATGAAAAGTCTCCCAATCGACTCCAGTTCTCATGATGGACCGGCCGGCTGAAGACAGGTCGTGTGGCCTACTGGTCGTCCCAGAGATCACCCTGCTGTGGGTAATGGCCGCGAAACGGGCATTGTTAGTGTTGACAATACTTTGGGCCGTCTTTCTATCGGCACCAATGTACTCACGCTTCTCGACCTCCGAAACCCTGGCAAGGCACTTCTTGGTGTTGTTAGTGTTTTTGGAAACCCCAGCAAATGAACCTTGACCGCTCTGGCCAGAAGTGCTGTTGTGATTGAAAGTCGACGAGTCTCGGTCACCACGGTTGGACTGGGAGACACTGCGATCATGCGTTAAAGTGTTACCTCGACGCGCTGAGCCTGATCGGGAGTTGTTGGCCTGTCGGTTGCGCGCGCGTTGAAGCAGCCGTTGCATATCCGAAGTGACGCGCTGCAATGCATCGATATCGATGCGCTCCTCCTCCTCATGGAGCTCACGTCGCTGGCTAGAGTGACCGTGCTTCGAGTTCTTGTCGCCGGAGGGAGCCATAGTAGTTGTAATTTTCTTTATTTGAGACGTAAAAATTTGTCCTTTTTGTGTTAAAAAAAATGAGCTGCTGTTGTGTTGTTGTAAGGCTGTGATGAGTTTTGGTGTTTGTAAAGACTGGATGCTGCCTACACCCACATTTTTTTATTCACCTAGCAAGCATTTCATCACCTTCACAACATCATACCTACACAAAAACCCAACACAAAACATCTACACAACTGTTAGTTCTCAACTTGACTTTTACTGTACATCGCTAATTCGTCATCAGGCTAGATATTTCAAAGATGTCTGGAGTGACACCCGCTGGGCAGCCGCCCCTGTCAAACTTTCACCCTCTTGATCACGACTCGCGCCGACGCTTTATCAAGGAGCATTTCGAATTTCACCACCACTGGATTGAAGAGAACTGGGCAGCCTCCCGTGCACAAGTGCAGCAGAGTCTTTTCACCGCAGTACACAGTGCCACAGACGCTCGCCAGATTGGCGACGTTTGGTTTCAATTCGAGGTTGACTACCTCACATGGTGCCACTACGTCGGCAGGCTGCAACACTACTCTCGTACGCAAGAATACTGGCATGTTTGGCGTTGGGGTCGCATGGCAACGATAAATGCCCATGACGTTTCAGGCGGAATCTCCAAAGAGTACGATGCTTGGCTAAAGGCAAAGTCCAACTGGATCCCAAACCAGCTCCAGAAACAACAGAAAAACACTCTCGAAAGTGTCACCAATCACTTCTCTTGTTGAAGGGGGAAATTGGTTAGTACTATTCACTGGGCTTTTAGCAGTATGACAATGACTAACTGTATCGACAGATTTTACTACGGGTAGAGGCATCATTTCTTCTCACTACAACGGATAACACATCGACAGATGAGGGCTGAGTTTGGACTGTCAATGGAGGAGGGGCTTTGTCTCATAGCAATGAATGGAAATGAGATGCACTACTTGTGCAACCTCTACACCGACATGACTACGTGACGACCCTTGTGATATGAAGAGAAAGCCTGGCCCCCAGATGGAACAATCAGGGATTCGCTGCGCCCCATGCACTAAGCCTTGCTACCCTGGCAGGTGAGCGACATAAAAACTGGTACCTTGAGTGACTGACGAAAATATTAGACCATCTTTAGTGTATACTTATCCTATGAGATCGTCGATATTTTCAGCTGCTCTTCGTCCAGTCCTCGTTTTTATTTCACCTGGACAAAGCTGGCTCCCTCCCATGTCAGCATCAGCCTTAAATAATGTCTCAACTCCAACTCATGAGAATGCAGACCCAAGCAAAATCCCTACAACATGACTTCCACCAACAAAGAATGCTTTGTCGAGCGCAAAGACCTTATTCAGGTCCATGATCACTGTCCAGAACAACCGTATGTTGAACTAGAGATCCCCCACGATGCCAAGAGGGTCATCGCAGTCAGCTTTGGAGGATTGTCTCGTGATCAAGGTACGGATAATTCCCGCGGTGAACCACAGGTACTGACTTCTCCAAGGCTGGGCTGATAATGCCGAACGAGTCTCCTTCACTTGGTTCGATGCGTCGGTCAAACGCCCGGAAGGGCGTGGAGATCTTCGCACCATCCTTGTTCACAACAATCGCCTCGCAGAACAAGAGCCTCAAGACTGGACAGAACGATGGCACATCTGGCTTGGTCCCCGGAAACGTCTATGGATAGAAGCGCTACGCCCCGGCGATATTATCCAACTGATCCCGCGAGCTATGTACATGGCCTGGACAAACATCATCCATGAAGGACGAATCAATATTGAATACGAAGCCAATGATCCTCTACAAGTTATCCAATCGCTCTCCATCTCTTCCAACGCCTCCCATTACAACCACGCCCTGAACCTTGGCCGCCAGGAAATTCGACTACTACATGTCAAGCCAGGATCCTTCGACGACCCCATCAACGCCTATTTCAGCATTGCGAGCCTCAAAGATGCCGAAGCACAGAAGGTCGACTTTCATGCCTTGTCTTACTGCTGGGGCGACTCTTCAGAGCGTGATGGAATCTTCCTCTCTCCCAACCAAGACGACACCCAAGACACACCTTTTAGTATTGGGAAATCCGCAGCCCAGGCTATTCGTCGTCTGCGCCTTGCCGACAAGACCTTGGCCATATGGATCGACGCTGTGTGCATCAATCAGGATGATCTTGAAGAGAGAGCTCAGCAAGTTACTTTAATGACCCAGATTTACTCCTTGGCTTCAATTGTGCATATCTGGCTGGGCGAGGACAACCATGGTGTAGAAGCGTGCTTGAAGCTCATTCGAGACATCTGCAACTACAACAGCGAGATATGCCAAGGTGGCGATGCATGCAGCTGCGCCGGAACCAAGCATCTGACGCCGTTGGCCGAGGTCAAATCCTTCGGGGAGGATAGAATGAAGGACGGGCATAAAATTTCGTTCAAAGGAATGTTTGAAGTATTCGAAATGCACCTCAAAACATGGTCCCAGGACATCATCGACATGGCGGGCTGGTACGGCAACACCCAACTGTCATTTCTCATGAGCACACTATACGAAAATCCCTGGTTCTCAAGAGTTTGGGTCATCCAAGAAGCTTTGTCGGCACGAGTACCTATAGTCCACTGTTCAGCCGAACATGTGCCCTGGGAAGAGGTTGTTCAAGTGAGCAACTGGCTTGGACATCCGGCTTACGCAGCTCAAAACCCGCACAACGCTTCGCAACAGATTTCCATGGCTGCTATTTGGAAGACATTGAAGCCCAAGGGACGAACGAGGGAAGTGGCCACCACGCCTATCGAGGCAGATGACAAAGATCAGCTGTCGAGTATTCTCGAGGTGTTTCTCTCGGGTCTCGATTTGAAAGCTACGGATCCTAGAGACAAACTCTTTGCGCTACTGACATTTGCCGACGAAACACACGACCCCTCGCAGCTGGACGACTTGATACGACCGAATTACGACAAGTCGAAGGAGCGCGTCTTTGCCGATTTTACACGATGGTGGATTCGCGAGCATAATTCGGTGGCGATATTGTCGTCAATACATTGTCAGCCTACACGAACATGGGTTAAGACCGTCGGGCCGACCGCAGACACGTCGAATGATCATCCTACCTGGTCCGTCGACCAGAAGGGAAGTTCAAGATGGACGCAAGCAAACCTAAACGCTTGCTTGAGATTCAAAGCCGCCGGCGACACAAAACCCAACCTTGAGCTGCTCAAAACAGATGACCCGCTCATCCTTCGACTTTCAGGCCTTCGCATTACCGAGATTAAAAAGATCAGTTGTGTACCCATAGAGTACATGTACCCTTACCAGGGGTCTTTCGATAATCAACAGGAGATATGCAAAGTACTTCATCAGATCTTAGATCCATGTGGTCTGACACCTTTTTGGACACGGAGAAACAGCGCGGGCGACATTCTACAAAAGACTGTTCAGGAGTGCAATCAGAAATACATCGACCACATGAATTCGCATTGGGCCTACTCAAACCGACCTGCTTTGAAAGTGCTTAAACCAAACGCCAAAGCCGATTTGGAGTATTACGAGACCAAGAAGCTACCGACATGCATAGAACCTTGTTTTTTCGTTACGACGTCTGGACTGTTTGGATTGTGTCCTTGGGGGTCCAAAGAGGGAGACGCGATTGTCTTGCTCGATGGAGGGAACGTGCCATATCTGCTGAGACCTGTCGAGAAGGAGGGAGACGAACTGAGATATGAGCTTGTTGGCGAGTGTTTTGTGCAGGGGATCATGCATGGGGAGGTTGTCGGTGCTCTCGGTGCGAATAGTGACCACAAGCAGGTTTTTACTCTCGTGTGATGGGATTTGCGTTGGATTTGAGTGGTGATAAGCACAGGAGATTTTAGATTTTAAGAGGGATTTATGCTAAAGATATTATGTTGATGACTTAGCCTCGTCATCGCGAACCGTCTATGTACCGTTGCTTAGAGCACTTGTTGGGAAATCAAAAGATGGGGCCTAGGGGAAGTTTACAACAAATCAAATCGGTAAAGGCTTTTATTGACTCGGCATGCAGAAGCGCGGATGTTCAACCTATTCCAGCAATTTCCATTCCAAGCCTGGTATAACTTATACAAAAGAGAATTTGAGCGAAATGACTCTTCAAGACCGCCAATACCTTATTCCGTAATATCCAAGCAACCCCGTCCCCGAAACAAGCGTGGTCAAGACAAAGACCAGACTCGTAACAATACCCTGTTCAAAGAAACCAAGCTGTGTTCCCTTGAGTCGTCGCTTCATCTCTGGGAGTCTCTTTGTCGCCTCCAATTCTAGCGCTCTTAGTTCAGCAGCGGTTGAAGTTCCCAGGATCTTGGCCAGCTTTTGCTCCGTGCTTGATTTTGTGAGGTATTTCGGTTTTGAGCTGGAGAATTGGTCTTCGTGGTAGATGGTATTGGTGATTGCTTGGGGAGGAGAGCCGAGTGGTGCGATGGGGGAGTCTAGAGATGTTAGTTGGGGTTTAGTGAGAGATTTGGTAACGTACAGAGTAGTTTGGTGGGAATTTGGTTGACGTAGCTGACAGCTGTGTCGAGGAATTGGCATATGTATTTGGCCATGGCGGGTGTTGTAAAGACGTATGCGGCAGCAAGAGATCCGATACTAAAAGGTCAGTCGAGAAACAGGAACAAGGCTGGGGGAACATACTCTCTTGAGGCGTCGATGGCATCATCCATACTCGTGACAGAGTGAACAATCAAAGTTGTCTCTTCGACCTTTTGCTTCAGCAAACTCGAAGATCTATCTCAGTTAGCAAACGTCCCATCTCAATATCTCGCAAGGTTATTACCTGTTCTGAACATCAAGGATGACTCCGTTCGATCCGGACAGCACAACATGCGTGCTATCGTCCTTTTCAACCTCCCTCGCAAGTCCCGTCTTCAAAGCTCTTCCTTTCGTGGGTGAAGTAGCCAGAAACTCAGTGCTCTGCTGCACAAGCGCGCGAAGCAGATCCTTCTTGACCCATTCGTTCACAAAAACCACATCAGGCGCGTAAGGTGATTTTCCTTGCAGACTAAAGCGTGCCGAAACCAGAGCTTGAGCGGCGGCTGAAATGTCTGCGTCCCTTTCGACAAATGCTATGACAGGAGCTTTGGGGTCTGACACGAGATGGTTGCGGAGAATGGGTCCTGATGTGCCATTTTGCGACACGAAAGCATGAGACGTGCCGATGTCTTCTGGTGTGACGGGCTGCGCTGAGACGGTAAAGATGTCTCTGTCTAGAGAGTTTTCGATGAGATTCAGAACCAACTTTGGTGTCTCGCGCAAAGAGTTCTCGGACTAATTCGTTAGCAAGGTTTTTGTGGATTGGAATGAGAACTTACCTGAACAATGACACAGTTTCCAGCGGCCAGCGCAGGGGCCAGCGCAGAAATCAAACCATAAAAGAAAGCATGACTCGAAGGCTCAATAACGACAATTCCAACCGGTTCGCGGCTAGTAACGTCATCTTGACCTTTTGTCACAGCATATTCTTGCTCCAGCTGCTGATCAGGGTTGATGGCAATGTAAGCATCTGCAATGAGCTGAAGCGCAAGACAATACTCGACTTTGACCTCTGAAGGCTGATGTTTTGAATCCTTTGCTATCGCATCTTGAATAGCGGATGCGTTATCCGCCAACGCGCTGTGAAGGTTGCGCAGTTGGTCTTTGCGGTAGATTGGGTTGTGAACGCGACCGTCAATGGCCGCTGAGCGGATTGCAGAGAATTGTTTCGACATGTTGATGATTTGAGTGTGCTTTCAGAATCTCTGAGGGCATCAAGACCAAGTATTTGGACTTCAACTCAAAGTCCTTCTGAGAAGAGTAAAGTCGTAGTTGATCCGGGGTCCCCGGATTGTCCATCGGTTCGGGTGTTTTGGTTTGGTCTGCTCCTCCACATCCCGAGTGGAGGTCACTTTAACCTCAACAGCCGATCTCCGCGCCTTCCGTTGGATTCAAGTAAGCAGGGAAAGTCATTTGATAATACCAAAGATCTTGACCCAATTATTGATTTTTAATTTGACTTTTTCATCAGCAATCATGTCGACCACAACAACCCAAACGCGTGTCCAAAATGGATCTTTCCACAGCGCTGTTTTGAGAGATTACGAACTTCACCATTCACAAAGTCGCGAGGAAACGCCAGAGCGTTCGCCTGTGTCGGTTGATCATCCAGAGTTTGATATTCCGCATCGGCGGGTACCTTCTTATCGACCATTGAACCGCGATCCGGAGCACATCAATGGTGTGAGAGTTTATACCAGCACGCCTGAATTGTTTTTCATCACTGCCATGTTTCGGGGATTGAGCTTTAATGCTGTGAGTTTGGCAGCTGCAGAGGTTGAATTTGGCTGACTTTCTAGGGCGCCGCGCAAACTTGGAGGGCTTCGGTTGGAAAGTTTACGGACAAGGTTTGGAAGTATCCCATCGGGGGAGAGTTTTAGGGGAATCTGGAGTGTCGTTTATTTGGTTCTATGGTTACAGTTTTATATCAAATCTTTCTCGCATTCGTTTGGCACTCTCCGGTGACTCCATCGTGACATCCTGTTAGAGCCTAATGCGAACCACTGTTTTCATCCAATTAACCGCCTTAATGGCTCAGTGGTAGAGCGTGTCACTAGTAATGACAAGGTCCACGGTTCGATCCCGTGTTGAGGCAAACAAGTTATTCAATCGAGTGTCTTATTTTTTCACGTTGATCAAAGAAGGACTTTTTTTTTGTTCATGAGACCGTTGTGCGGGTACAGGTTATGGTGGCTTGGAATGACTTTGACAACGTTTCTACCAAGTTACATGGCCTTGTAAATAATCACAGGTTGATGTACCACGCGATTTATATTTGATAGTTTCGTCAAGTTGCTTGGAAGTGTACTTTTGATGTTGAAACAAATTGCACTTATATTTTGACTCATCACTAGTGTGGGTTGCTTGTCTGTCTATTCGGACGCCTTCACACCAACCATGTTTCCATAATCCTCTCCCAACTCCTTGTCACCAACAACAGGCTTCGTAGATGGCAAAAGAACATAAAGCATTCTAGCCCATTCCGTCTCACTGCAGTTCCTCCAAGCATGCATAGTAGCTCTCTGCACACAAACATCTCCCCTCTTCATCACTCTCTTATCCCCCGAGTCCAAAATCAACTCCACCTCTCCCTCAAGCACAACACCATAATCAAGACTGACTGTGCGGTGCATGGGAGACATATGGCCAGGGCACATATCCACGTATCGCAGAACAGTGCCTGTTGAGACGCTGAGGCCTGGAGCGTCGCTCAGGAAAGATTGGTAAGAGGACACGTCTTTTGACAGGTCGGCGGGGAATTGTTTTGTTGCGTAGCCTAAAGCAAAATGGGCATCTCCGTTGGGGAGGGCGTAGAAGGGTGCATCTGAGTCGATTGTTGTGTCGACGACTGCTTTGCCTTCTTCATTGTGGGTTGTGATGAAGCGTTGAGTTTGTCGGAGGTTTCCGTTGAGAGCCATTTTGTCTGACATTTGGATATTGATAGGGTGAATCAAGAATCAACTTTATTTATCAAGGAAAAATCAATTGCTGTGTATCAATCAAGAATCAATTACCTTCCACTTCAAATCCATGGTGTTTTATGGTGTTTGCTAATCATATCTCCGGCCGTTTCCCGGGATATTCACCCCTCGGGATGTGGAGGTCAACTCGGCCATCTTCTCCTACATCCGATGGCCCACTTGACAATGAACTCGCGGGGTCGGGAATAGTGCCCGCGGATTAAGACATGATGGCTGATATCAATCGTCAATATCCTATTCTATTCTGGCTTCGGTTAATCCAGCGCTATCAAATTTCAAAATGACTTCACCAGATTTCTCCCACCACTTCTCTGACAAGAACATTCCTTTTGGAATCGCTTCTTCTGCAGCTCACAAGAACCCTCAGGCTGTCACCAGACTGGGAAACACTGTCATCTTCCTCAATGATGTAGTAGACGACCTGTTCAAGGGTATCAAAGGTCTCACTGGTGCTTTCAGTCAACCAACTCTGAATGCGTTTGCTGCTCTCCCCAGAAGCGTTCATCAAGATGTTCGAAAACAAATTCAATCAGCACACCAAAAGAGCGGCCTTGATGGATTCCCGTCCGCTAGCAAGGAAGATGTGAGCGCCGTCACGATGCATCTGCCCATGGAAATCAAAGACTTTGCCGGCAAGTCACCCATCCTGTCCTACGAACAACCACTGACTTCCCAGACTTCTCCTGCTCTTTGGATCACGTCATAAACGCAGGCCGTATTGTCGTCAACAATCCCAACCCACCGCCAGGTTTCTTCCACTTTCCAGTCGGCTATCAAGGTCGCACAAGCTCTATTGTCGTGTCAGGTACCGACATTGAGCGACCATACGGACAATTCCGTAACCCCAACGCGGCAAACGGTGAAAGTGCCGTCATTTACGGACCTTCTCAAAAGGTTGATTATGAGGTTGAACTTGCGGCTGTTATTGGAAAGCCTTTGGGCATGAAGCAGAGGTTGAATGCAAAGGATGCGGAGGAACACATTTTTGGTTTTGCTATCCTCAACGATTGGAGTGGTAAGTCAACCGACTGTCACAAAGATACTCTTACTGATTAGTTAGCCCGCGATATTCAAGGTTTCGAGATGAGCCCTCTTGGTCCATTCAACGGCAAGAGTCTGGGAACCTCGCTCTCTCCGTGGATCGTCACACTCGACGCCCTTGATCCTTACAGGACACGCTCGCCAGCTCAGCAAACCCTTGCAGCGTCATACCTCCAACACCCCAACCCATCAACCTTTTCCATCACCATGAAAGTTGAAGTCTTGGCCAACTCGACTGCTACAACCGTTGGTGTTTGCCCTGTAGAGGCTCTGTACTGGACTCCCCAGCAGATGATTGCCCACTCTGTTAGTTCAGGCAGTGCTCTCCGAACTGGAGATGTTCTAGCCACAGGAACAGTCACTGGTTCGGACGAGACGAGCAGAGGATGTATGCTCGAGGCAACAGAGGGTGGCTCCAAGCCTCTTACTCTGAAGGATGGATCCAAGAGAGGATTCCTCAAGGATGGTGATGTTGTCAGGATAACGGCTGTTGTCGGAGAAGAAGGTTCCGGTGTTGGATTTGGTGAATGTACTGGACAGCTTACACCTGCTCGACCTCATTAGATGCACATAGACATAAATGACACGTTACAGCAAAAAGAACATCCGGTGGCGTTGGGATTGCTCCCGCCAGGGCTTGAACCTGAGACCTTCGCATCACTGAATATTCAGATTGAAGTATTAGTACGACGCTCTAACCAACTGAGCTACGGAAGCCAACCGGATGAAGCAGATGACCCGCTTTGATGGGGATGGAGTTGCTAGAGCGGGATAGGAGTGGAAGAATGACCAACTCAAATTAAAGATGGCAAAGACTGTTAACTAAACCGCTAAATTGAATGTGATGAAACTATCTACTCTACTCTTTTCGCGTGAGAAATATCATCGACACCCCTTCCACGCTCGACCTTGCTCTTCACAATTCCATAGACAGGGATCTCGGAGAACCCAGTCGCGATGTGGTTCAGTGTTGGCAGGGTATCCCATGTCCCAGCAGTCAAGTTTAAGTCGGCTCCACTTCCAACAGAAGTCTTTTCAACCTTTCGGGGAGTCGACTCCAAGCCATCCTCGATAAACACGGGATAAGCAGCGTCAGGAACACCCGGGTTGCCCACCGAGGGGACATATCGGTAGACAATTTGTCCTTGCTCTTCTGGCAGTGGAGGAGCGCCTGGAGGTCCAGTAGGTTTGGGTGCCCCGTTTGTACCGTTGACGCCATTGGCTTCGGCAAGACCGTTGATAGAAATATCAACAAACTTAGCTCCTCTCCAACTGCACTGTATCTTGGCTGCTGAATCATTCTCTTCAACGTCAATCTCGCAGAATAACTTTGGCATGCCAAGCTCTTCCCTGCCAGTGACGATAGGATCTGCCAGGTTCTCCATGAGAACTGCCAAGAAGGATCCAAAGATCTTGCTTCCATCCTTCTTTTCATACTGAACACCATGTAACCAGAGGCCAAAGTACTTGTAGCCGCCTCCGCCTAGCCACTTCATATCCTTAAGCTCGGTGCACGCAAATGTAGCTTCTGCGACGGTTCCGGGCTTATAGAAGCTAAACTGTGGTGTGGGGAAGAGGGTCTTGAGATATGTAGCCGAGGACTTGAAGCGGACAGAGTACGTAGTGAAGCTCGAGTTTGTCCCATCGTGGCGTTGGCCAACAATGTCTTGACGAGGGCTGGGCATGGGACCGAAAGATAGGGGAGACTTCCAGTGGAGGGTCTTGTTTTGGGAGTAGAGATAGTCTCTGAGGGCTTTGGTGGAGTTGTGCCATTCGTCGTGGTTAAAGTTGTAGTCGAGAAACTTGTAGACTGTGCCATTGTTAGTGGCGCTCCAGAAAGGGTGTGATTACTCACTATTGAATTTGGCGCGCTTCTCTCCGTGGAGATCCTCTCCTGCTTGCCGGGTAAACTCTTGAACTGTATGCGCTCTCTCATCTCTGGTTTTTTCATACAGAGCTAGACGGGATGGGATGTCGGCTGGCGTGGTACCAAGTGGTAGTAGTGCAGCCAATGACGCTGCGTCTTCGATTGCGATACCGCCTCCTTGTCCCTGGTCTATAAAGCTGTTAGTAGGATTTACAGAATAGTTCCGGTTTACTCACGAGGCAAGAATGGATGGGCAGCATCTCCGAGAAGTACCAGCCTCTCCTTGTGCCAGGTTGGAATTCGGTCCATATCCAACAGAGTCCAAAGCTTCAGTTCATCGGCATCCACCAACTCCAGAAGAGCTCGGACTCTGGGCTCAAAGTCTTTGTAAACTTCTTTCAGCAGCTCTGTACTACCGCCACGTCCCCAGCCTGTTCCCAAATTAGCCAAGTCTTTGAAGGTGTTCAAATGAGACCTACCAGCGCCCTTGTTCGAACCAGCAGAAATGTTACTAGGGTGAATGGCGACAAAGTTCATAAAGGTGTTGTTGGAACAGGGATACATGATCAATCTTCGGTCATCGCCCATCCACATCGTCATGAATCCTGTTCGTTCGGTAAAAACCTTGGTGGCTTCGTTGTTGCGGATGATATCGTGGGGAATCAAAAATCTGAACGCGCTCTTTCCTGAGCCAAAGGGCTTGATGTCTGTTCCCGTGACGATATTTCGGGTTATAGACTGCGGTTGTCAGTTTGAGTCAACATAAACAGTGGTCCACCACATACGCTAACGCCATCAGCACCAAGAACCAAATCTCCGGACGCTGTTGTGCCATCTTCGAATTTGACAGTGGCCGTAGAAGGATCGACATCGACCACGGGACTAGAGGTCTTGAGAATAGCGGGTGTTCCCTTTCCCTCGGTAGACGTTGCTAATCGCTTGAGCTCTTCGTGAAGTCGGACACGGTGAGAAAGGACCCACGGCTAGGCGAGTTAGCAGGTACCAGACACGGAATGAAGTAACATACATTCTCCCAGATGGACAAAGGGCCTGACAAGTTCATGTCAAACTTGACATCTCCAGTGCCAGTATGCTCGCTGATCTACTCAAGTCAGTCTTGCGCATTGTGATAGCATAAATGACCTACTCCTTCAACAGGGTTGGCGCCAAAGGTTTCCGGGTACACCCCAAATCGTCGTAGAATGCCATGGCAATTTGGCGCAAGATGAATAGCTGCTCCAACTTCTCTTGCGAGTTGCGATCTCTCGAATAACTGATGTTTGTTAGTTATTGATTGACACCCAGATAAGGTTGCGTACCGTTACATGGTGGCCTTGTTGGCGCAGTCCAAGAGCCGCGGTAAGTCCACCGATACCTATAAAGTTAGACAAGCGCTAGAGCAAGGATCAACAACTTACCCGCTCCAACGATGAGCACGTTCAATGGAGTTGTGTCTGAAGTCATGATTTCTGTCAAGGAAAACAGGCAGATACCGTTAAAACAAACTTGGCAAGAACCTTTGGACTCTTTCCTTAATAACCTCCGTCCACTGTACGCACCGTCGCACCTGCTGTTTGTATCGGACAATATTTCCCCAATTATTCCGATCGTCGGGTCTCGGCCCCACGTAACCGAACCAGGATCGGAACCCTCCACCTCCAACAATCAACCGAACAATTCGGGGATATTGAAATGGTGCAATTGAGGAGAAGATATCCACTGAGAATCAGATCAAATATGGATGACAATGCCGCAGTAACGTCTCTTTGTACCAGCAAACTTCAACATCATCAAAATGCCCAACCAAATTAAAGAGGACCTCCACACGGTGGATGAGAAATCATTCCCTTACATCTTTGAACAGAATGCTACTGTTCCTCTCAAGGCTGGTGATGGACTTGTTCGTCTGAACGTCTATCGTCCCAAGGGTGTTGACAAGGTTCCTGTTCTCGTCACATACGGGCCTTATGGAAAGGATATTTCATATCAAGAGTGAGTCTATCTACCCTGTCGTGAATTCCGCTAACATCTCAGCTTCCACCCCAAATCCTTCAGCGAGGTGAATCCTCAGCACAAGTCTGAACACTCAGCATGGGAAACTCCAGATCCCGCTTTTTGGACAAAGAACGGCTATGCTATTGTCCGTGCGGACGAGCGAGGCCTTGGCCAATCTAGCGGCAAACTGGACACCATGTCTCGCGGCACAAGCGAAGCTTTCTTTGATGTCGTTGAGTGGGCCGCTGAACAACCCTGGTCATCCGGTAAAGTTGGTCTTCTCGGCATCAGCTACTACGCTGGTAGTCAGTGGCGCGTCGCGGCGAGAAAACCAAAGGGTCTGAGCGCTATTGTGCCCTGGGAAGGCATGTCGGATTATTACAGGGACCGATGCCGCCACGGTGGTATTCTGTCAAACGCTTTTATCAAGTTTTGGTGGAATCGACAAGTCATTACGAATCAGTATGGACGACCAGGCCGAAGCGCAAGGAATTGGGGCCCAGACACTATCGAGGGTGATTTGCCCGACGATGAGCTTGAAGCCAATAGACAAGACCAGACCATCGACAACCAGGCCAATCGATTCCGCGACGATGCTTACTACGCATCCAAGGAGTACGACATGGGCGATATCGAAGTTCCCCTTCTGTCGGTTGGCAACTGGGGTGGAATTCTTCTCCATCTGCGAGGCAACATTGAAGGCTACATCCATGCCGGATCCAAGTTCAAGTATCTCCGTCTTATCACCGGCCGCCATGACCTCCCCTTTTACTACGAAGAGGAGGTAGAGATCCAGCGAAGCTTCCTCGATGCTTTCCTAAAGGGCGAGGACCGCGTTGGTTGGTCGCAAGAGGGCAAGGTTTCGCCTGTCAGTCTCGTCCTGCGTAAGGGCAATGTCGGTTTCAACGACGCGGAAAAGGAGAAAGTCTATCCTCGTCGAGAGGAGTCCGAGTGGCCTATTGCACGGACACAATACAAAAAGCTCTTCCTTACCCCAGAGCAAGGACTTAGCTGGGATGAGCCCAAGACCGACCGCAAGAAGCTTTCCTACAAGGCTTTGGGTACCCTAGAGAAGCCCGAAGTGCTGCAATTCTCTACACCAGCATTTGAAGCAGAGACGGAAATCACAGGTCATGTTGTCGCCCATCTCAACGTTTCTGTTTCCCCTGACCCATCAGGTCCCACACCCAGCGACATTGACCTCTTTGTGACACTCCGACACATCGACCCATCAGGTCAGGAAGTATTTTACACTGGCACAGCAGGTGATCCCGTGCCCGTTACAAAAGGTTGGCTGCGCGTGTCTCTCCGCAAGGTGGACCAAGAACACCTCAAGCATCGCGAGTGGCTTCCTCATCGCAACTACACCAGCAAGGATGTTCTTCCTGTGATACAGGGTGAGGTGTATGCTGTGGATGTTGAGGTCTGGCCTACGAATGTGGTGGTTGACAAGGGTGGCAAGTTGGTGTTTGAAGTTGCGTCTGGTGATACCCAGGGATCTGGCATCTTCCAGCATAATGATACTGTCGACAGGTACGTTTCCTCCTCCGCTCTTTGAGACGAATGCTAACTTTTTAGATCTCCCGAGATTTTCCTGGGACACAACCATATTCACTTTGGTCCACGACAACAGAACTACATCACTCTTCCTGTGATTCCCAACTAGATAGCATTAGAGGTGCCAGGCGGCATAATTCAATAAACCAATAGGATATCAAAATTAAATTAGAGTTTATACATTTCCTCCACTTGCTCTAGAACATTAACTTCCACGCGTCTCTTATCTATTCTTCAACGCTCTAAAGGAGATAGACTGCCGCAACAGCAGCGGCCACGGCCATGCCAGCACCTCCCATCTTGTTGGCGCTGGCACCAGACACAGGAACCTGAGTAGGTGTGGGCATAGGTCCAGATCCAGAGTCGGATCCAGTAGGGGCGGCCATACCAGACGAAGCACCCTTGGTATCAGTGACGATTTTGAGGGGCTTGTCGGTGCAGGATACAGTAGGAAGGGCAGATCGTGTAACGATATCGGGGGTCGTGACGGCCGAGGGACATCCACTGCAAGTGATGGTAGACTCGGCGTAGGCACCTGAAAGGACTATGAGGTGTTAGTTAATATTCGAATTGTGTGAGTTTGTGTTCTTACAGGCAAGGCTGGCAACAACGAAAAACTTCATGTTTGCTGAGGGTATTGTAACGTGAATGAGTGATAGCGAGTGAATGTGTTTAGATTGGTGAAGCTTTGAAACAATGAGATGAGGAAATGTAGCAATTAAGAACTACAAACACAAAGTCTCACAATCACAATAACTTACAATTAAAACATTCCTATTCCCCTAGATCACGGAGCATACAGCATCCGAAGGGTTTCGGCATTGTCAGTAAATCACTAGGTTGATCAATCTCCTCAATTCCATTGAAGCCCAAACCAAGACACGATGCCTTAGACAGTAGCCTACCCCAGATCGACATGCGCAATCTTAATTATCTCAGCCTATATTCGATCGGATAGTCATAATTCCGAGATATGTCTCACAAACAGACACTAACAGTCGATCTAAGCCTCCATTCATGTTAGTCCACGGAAACGAAACATGCCGACACCAAACAGACCCACCATGAGATTCGGAGAAAGACAAATCATTGTCGACGCTAAAACAGCCGGCAAGACGCCTTCCGTGAAAGGCGCCCTGATCATCATTCTGCACAGACCCAATTTGGCAGAGGACAAACAGTTTTGGGAAGATGAATGACGTTGTTGTTCGGCAATTGACTCTAGCGATTCTGGGAGAGGGGTTTCTTAGGGCTACAATCTAGACTGAGTCTACAGTTTTAGTAAGGGTTCAGGGAGATTACACGTTGTCGGTATGATCGGGACGGATATGGAAGATGCCGAGTGATGAAAGGTGTAAGTTGAATCATTGAGAGTTGTGTTGTCAATGGAAAGAGAGAGACTAAAACGTACTCAAGATATAATATGATGGCTTGTCTGTCACAAACACAACTCACCATCACAATCTCAACACATCATACACACTCTCTCACATCTCTTAATATCTAATCATTCACATCATCAACATGTACTTCTCTACATCCCTCACTCTCGCCGCTGCTGGCCTTGTTGCCGCTGCTCCTGCCATCCAGAAGCGTGCTGATGCCATCAACGACGGTGTCATCCTCAACTACGCTCTTACTCTTGAGCACCTTGAGAACCAGTTCTACCTTCAGGGTCTCTCCAACTTTACCGAGAAGGACTTTGCCGATGCTGGTTACGACTTTACCTTTTACGGCAACATCAAGAAGGTTTCTTCAGATGAGTCCGCTCACGTTGACTTTCTGACCAAGGGTCTGAAGGCTGCCGGCGTCACCCCCGTGGAAAAGTGCTCTTACTCTTTCGGAGTCACTGATGTCAAGTCTTTCCTTGCCACTGCCTCTGTCCTCGAGGGCGTCGGTGTCTCGGCTTACCTCGGTGCTGCTGCCGACATCATGAGCAAGACATACCTCACAGCAGCTGGTTCCATCCTCACTGTCGAGGCGCGCCACTCTTCTTACATCCGCGCCGGACTCAAGCAGGTCCCCTTCCCCCAGGCCTTTGACGCCCCCTTGACCTACAACGAGGTCTACTCCCTAGCTTCGGGCTTTATTACCGACTGCCCTAAGTCCAACCCTGCTCTTCCCGTCAAGGCTTTCCCCGCTTTGATGGCTGAGGCATCCAAGGAGGCCGTTGTCACTGGATCCACTGTCACTCTCATGACCCCTGGATACACTGTCGAGGCTGCCAAGGGACAAAAGGTCTACGCTGCCTTTATTGCTGTCACTGGTCCTACCTTTGTTGAGGCCATGCCTGTTGATGGTGGCTTCACTGTTGAGATTCCCGAGGGCTTTGCTGGTCAGACTTATGTTGTCCTCACCAGCTGCAACACTGCTGTCTCTGACGACACTGTCGCCGCCGGCCCTGCCATCATTGAGGTAAGAAATTTATCATTGACTTGATTGAACCAATACTAACAAGATGATAGATCTCCAGCTAAATTGATAGATGAAAAGAAACACTAGGCAACAAGATGAGGTTTCAAGGGACGGATGTTAATAATACTTCAAGATAATATTCTCAATACATATTTTACGTACAAAATACTTTGCCTTGTTCACATTTTTGATGTGTTCCGATAGTCATATCACCTCTATCTATTTGGGCATATTCTGGTAAACTCACTTGATATCTCATTCAATTTGCCGTTTGTCATTTGATAGTCCGCATGTCTCTAGTCCAGGAATGATGTCCCTCACATTGAAAGCTTACCTAGAAACACTCAATTGGTACTAAGCAACAAAGTGTGGTAGCACAGGAATGAAGTCTGTAAGTCAAACGATGTGGAGGAAGTAACTAAAATAGGAATGGGATCAATCTGTTCAGATGATCGGTTGTTGGCATAGCAGTACTAAACATCATCGGACGGCATCAGTGACAAAATTACAAAAAAAAAAAATGTTTATTTCGTAGCCAGATATATGCTAGACGACTGCGAGGATGCTGGCGTTGTAGTAATCGGATCAATGCTCTACCCATGTCCCTTGCAACAGAGCCTCAATGTTACTCTACCCCGGTACTTTGAGCAGATTCCAACCCACTTCTTATAAGCGTTACACATGGCGTCTTTGGATATCGATGAGGACAACGATGAGATCGAGGCGATTTGTCTCAGTTTATAAACCTTGTAAGCGAGAGCTTAAGCATGCGGGCGTACGATGAGACACTACATTTCTTGGAACCGTTGCCCTGTCATGGGCTATCCAAAATTGTTAGGCTTTGTTAGGTCATTGTTACATCAAATAAGCTTGATAGCTTGAGATGCAGGTAGATTTTCCGACGGATATAAGACCGCCAGCCACGTTTTACTCTACTATTGAACCATAAGTCACTTCTCAGGCAAGACTGTTATGGAGCGTGAAACAAGAGAACTGCAAAACACACTCTGTATTTCCAGCCGAGTCCTGTACTGTAACTGTATATTTGAGGAAGGTTTCGTCTGCGATGTAACATTGGTTGTAATCTAATTGGATTGATTCATCTTACAAAGGCCTGTACACCATTGCGCAGATAGCCTGCTTGGACACTGACATCTGAGAACCGTCCACGTCAGATATGCTTCCCTTCAAAAAATCGAAACTCATTTAAACATGACGATTTGTTATGAAGAATATTTCACATTATAAAACCGTACTATGCTCTCCACCAAGGCGTCGAAACATCCCCGGTTCACCGTTTATCATTGCGTGCAAAATATCTTACATACTCCTGCCATTATGACATACGTGGGAGCCTTTTGTACAAGGTGCTCTGGATGCACAGGCTTCGAACCTGTTATACGTCTTAACAAAGAGATCTGCCAGTCTTGTGGACACGTCAAAGCTGAACATGATGAGGCTGTTTCCCTCAGTCAGAGATAGTGTAAGTGAACATGCATCATGGCAAGAATAACAGTAACATATTATCTTAGACACGCATGATACCTTGACTACAACAAAAGAACCTAGTTATACGGGGTTGGTCCACGTGTCACTATCGAATTAAGTTCGGTTTTTAGAGCCTGTTGGTCTGATACATTCTCGTATACAATAAATCAATTTCATGCTCTAAATCCAACGGTATCAATCATTACGAAACTTCTAAGAAGCCACTCCAAGGGTTCTCGGCCACGTCCCAAATGTAAACTGGCTGTTGCACATGTTGGTCAACTCCCAGTCCTCAGCCTTGAGCTCACCATACACACCATCATCCTCCTCGTCACCCGCCGCCCCCGCCACAAACATAGCCGACATGAAATGATCATCGGTAGCATGTGCATCTCTGTAGCAAGGGTGCTTCATCAACCTCGTCATCGCCCTCCTCAACCTTGGTCCACTGTTGTTCTTGATTACATCCTCCACAGCCTGTCGAAACTCCAGCGCCCACGACTCTGGTGGCTTCTCTTGCGCAAAGTTGTCCGAGTAGTAGACAATTGGTGCCCAAATGTTGCGGTACAGGTTATGCACTGCGCCGCCAGAGCCGATTATCAAGTAACCCTCTTTTCGGAGGGAGCGAAGGGTGGCGCCGACGCGCATATGGTAGTGTGGGTCGAACCGGGCGTTCATGGAGATGAGGGTTGTCGGAGGGCAGCCGTTGGGAAACATGCGAATGAGGATGAGATATGTGTCGTGGATCCATTCGAAGTTTGGGTTGGCTGAGACGTTGAACCCGGCGTTCTTAAGCAGCGAAATGCACTTTTCGCCGGTTGGTAAATCGGGGACAAGTTCGTAATCGACGTATTTTGATGGGTGAACGTATGCGACAGGGGATTTGCCTGGTTTGGGGTTCATGGCGACCTCCATGCGATCTCCAACCGCGTCCCAATGAGCGCCCTATAACTGTCAGTAATGAATACTCGGACCAATTTGTAACATACCATCATGATCACTCCTTTGATCTTGTTTGCGAGAGCTTGGTCGCCGGCCTTTTTCCAGTAGTCGGCTGACTCGGATTCTTCTCCCAGCATCATGGTAGATCCATGAGAGAAGAAGTGAACTGGTGCTAGGTTCGCTTTCATCATGTTAGCTTATGATTGATCAAGAATTACTCAACATACCCATTTTCAGATTCGATATCTATATCAATCAAATGTCAAGTGTGACTGCCCGTGTTGTTGGGAAATATGACAGGTATCGGGATGTGGAGGAGCCGAGATGCGGCATGCTCGATTGCGGCAGCCGCCGTCTGGACGTACCTTCCCCTCAGCGTCCTCCCACCCCCGCATTCGACAGGGTCCAGATCCCTTAGCTACTTCCCCGGATCTCACGATATATCCGACCCGAGGGGAAAAACGCGACTTTCCCTGCATTTTCCCTCCTTCCTCCACGTCCCGAATCATCGCATCGTCTCTCCACTTGACCAAACTAACAATGTCGACAACGACTCAACCGGGCATGTTCCAATGTGGTTCATGCAAGAAGAATTACAAGCGTCTTGATCATCTAGCGCGTCACGTGCGCTCTCGTAAGTCTGTTGTCGGGAGTTGAGAGTTAACGTTGACGCATCATAGATACACAGACCAAACCCTACAAGTGCCACGTTTGTCCAAAAGCCTTCACAAGACCGTTAGTATACTGTGTTTTGTGTGTGACGCTGACTAACTTTGTCAAGGGATCTCCTCAAGAGACATGTCTCTGGCCACGGCTCCCAAGCTGGGGAAGGTTCAGCGTCTGATCAACCCCGATTCATGCCAGGAAGGGTAGGCAAGGCTTGCAAAGCGTGTTCGTCGAACCATTTGCGTTGTAGTGATGAGAAGCCTTGCCGGAGGTGCCAAGAGAAGGGCATTGAGTGCAAGTGGAATGAGCCAATGGAGATGGATGCAGACTATGCTTCGCCTGAGGATCGGCAAGATGAGTCGATGTTTTCGCAAGACAATGGATCTTCAATGGCCGCCTTTACAGACCACACCAGCATTGGTTCGACGTCTGGGTCGTCGGTGACGGGTCAACCGTCTTTGGATATCCTGACGCCCCAAACGACGCAAAATCTTTTCCAGAATCTTGGTAGGTCCAGCGTGCCATATTCATTTCAACGCTGACCGTACAGATCCATCCTTGAACCCAGCGACAGACCCTCTATCGTTCCAATTCCCCGACCTCAATCTACTTTCTGGCGGCTGGGCCACCAACACCAACGATGTCGAGATGTTTTCCTACAATGAACTCGACGACATTGACCTACGGTTCCTCGATTCTTATAATACAACCATACCCTTTGAGATACGGAGTATCCAACCAACACCACGAGGAGCCCAGACACCGCGCGCTGCATCACATACTGACCCCGGCGAGCCAGCTGCCATGTGTACCGAAGCATTCCAGAATTCGCACTGGAAGTTTAGACCCAACGCAAAGGATCATGCAGGTGCTGAAGAACACAACCTTTCCCTTCCTGCTACCGACTCCGCTTATCCTTCTCCCGAATCTGGCGTCGCTTTGGATCTGAATACACGAGTCACTTGCGCCAAGCTGGAGGGGCCTGCAAGAGACAGGATCTTGATGATGGTTGTGAGCAGTTGTCGGTCGGATCATCTATCCAAAGCAGTGGCTTCATTTCCTTCTGCTGAGTTGCTGGATACCCTTCTCCAGTTTTACTTGACCTCGTCTGTCACTCATGCTACCACCTTTATCCATGCCGCTTCTTTCAATCCCAACGAGAAGCGGCCTGAGCTGGTTGCTGCCATGGCCGCTTGTGGTGCAGTCTTGACTTCAGATCCAGCACTGACAAAACTTGGATATGCCATACAAGAATGTCTGCGGGTTGCCGTGGCCAAACATGTAAGTTTCCTCGGCCGATTACCTCAACCTCACTAACATATACAGTGGGAACGCGACAACACTCTCGTGCGAGACCTCCAACTCACCCAAGCCTTTCTCATTATCCTGGAAATGGGCATCTGGAGTGGCCTACCCAGAAAGGTCGAAATCGCGGAAAGCTTCTTCAATCCCGTGTTGACCATGATGCGCCGCGACGGAAAGTTCAAAAGGTCTGCATACTCGGATCACAAAGTCACATCCCGTGCTTCGCGTCAAGATTGGCTGGAATGGATAGAGCACGAATCATTCAAACGACTTGCCCTACGAATGCTCTCCCACGACGCAAACTCTTCCGTGGCACTGATGGTCGGTCCGTTAGTTTCATACGCCGAGGTTCTGCTGCCCTTGCCAGGAAATGCAGAATTATGGACGGCTTCATCTCCAGAGCAGTGGAGTTCGCTGATGGCTTCGCGCGTGGACAGCGAACCACTTTACGTCGCTGATGTCATTGATGACCCTGACGTTCTGAACAACTATGCTGGCTCGGTAGATGCGTACGCCGCGATTCTAGCCGTTCTTGCATGCACGTGGACCATGTGTTGGGAATATCTCCAAATCGCCTCTCTACAGCGATCAAAGCCACGACGATGGAATACTCTGGTGACAGAGATGCGCAAAGACGAGTTACTCAAGCTGGTTGGCCATTTGAAATTGAGCTTGTCAGCCGATGCCGCCGCAGACCCCGAGATCAAGATGCGTCTTGAGCTCGCACTGTTGCATCTACAAATGCCATTCGAAGATATCCAAATATTCGCAGGCATGGAAGGTACAGAACGCGCCCGCGCGGTATACCCAATGGTTCGAGACTGGGCCAAAAGTGAAGCTGCTCGCCACACAATCTACCATGCCGCTCAAATTGTGCAAATCGCCAAAGACTCCCCTAGAGGCTCCATGCGCGGACCAATGGCGATCATCCTCTACCACGCCAGTTTGGCATTTTGGGTCTACGGTCTGTTGTCTGACCAGTCTCGTGCACTGAGCCAAAATGTATATCTTGACGACCCCGATAGCATCGCACTACAACGATTCAAGGGGTTCGGACATGGACAGCCGTGCATCAGATGGCATTCAGAAATTCAAGGCCAAGGAGAAATTATGATGAGCGTGTCGTTGAGTCAACCTGACAAAGTCATGGAGGCTGTGATGGGGGTTGTGAGGAGGAACTTTGCGGGGTTGCCGACACCGCATCTTACGGAGAAGTTGGTGCAGCTTATGGGGGAGTTGGAGAATTCTGCAAAGAGAAAGATGGACACTTGATACCCGGTGTAAGATGCATGCATGTCTCAGTCTGACAGCATGCATAATAATGGGAGAATCGAACCATGCACTGCATGCTTTCGTACCAAAAATTAATTAAAATCTCACTCTTTAATGGCACACGATATTCACATGTAAGTAAATTTGAAATGTTTAACTTTGTTTATTGTTTGATGCTACCTCTCTTCTCATCACACGTGCTGTTCTCTGTCCAGTTTAAGCGACTAGACTCAGTTAATAAACAGTTGCCAGAGGTTTCTTATGGAATCTTACGGAAGATAAGAGTGCCACAGTCGTTGCCGATGCGCTCGGAAAGGTTGACGTTGGCCTCGACGGGATCACCATCCATGGGGTTCAACTCGGCGCGGAGGACGGGAATGTTATCGTCGCCTTCGATGTCGAGGGTGATGTTGGAAGCAGAGCCAGAGAAGTCTGGGTGAAGTCAGTATTGTTATAATCAGACGTATTCGTTTGCTTACTCTCACCACCCCACGAGAAGGAGCCATCGTCGTTACCGATATAGTAGTCAAGGTCAAGAGTAGACTCGACATAGTCGCCCTCGCCGTTGCCGCACTCGGCGTGGAGGATGTGGCCGTCCTCGAGCCAGATGTTGTTGGAGCTCTCGTGGAAGTTACCCATTTTGAATGTTGAGGATGTAGGTTTGTGTTGGTGGAGAGAAGTGTTGATGGAGAGAAAATCAGGATCAGAGGCCGATGGTTGAGGTCTATATATATTGCTGAGGGGCAGTGATTCACGAGGCCTCAGTCATGCCTTCCTCCACAATAGCCAAGAAATGACAAGACCGAGTCAACCGCGCAGGAGCGTTGAAAAAGATGCCACGAATGCAGTGCATCAAAAGCCCACTCTCTTACATGACATGGACCCCTGAATACATCCCCGCCTGCTTCACATGGATGGACCCTCGATCAGACCCGCCTTTTATACATAATACGACGGTATTTGTTCTATTGGTTCCTGCGTATGTTTGTCTCGGGAAGACCGCATATCAGGAGGCCTCTGGTGATAAAGACAAGACAGACATTCGTTATGCGGGTTGGTCTTGAAACAAAACAATCCTGTCGTCTTACATGAGAGCGGCTGTGCGGTGAGAGAAGTCTTGGCGGTCGGGGATAGCATCCAATGGCCAACAAATCCTTGGCGCCTCTTTTTATTATGGGCTTGGCATTTGAGGAGACGAAAGAGGGGAAGCACTTGCTGTTTCGTGATACCGCCTTCGTAAGCTGATGTTATGCCTATCGTTGCATTGCTGAGATGATCTCTTCCGGTGAGAGATAGAGTCTAGATTTCTTGGCTCGTGCTTGAGGGGTTGTGCTTGAGGGATTGTCAGGTTGGTGGGTCAAGATCAACAGAAGACAAGAGACAACCATAGAATGTTCCACATAAATACAACGTAGATATAAACGAAATAAATGTTCTCATATGATAGAACGTCAGATGTTACCGAGGGGCAAATCTGTCCTTCACCGTCAGGTACCGTCATGAGGCTCAACAAGCAAGGATTATCGCCAAGTGGTCCCCTAAAATCCCTGCCAACGAAGGACCCTTTCCGCTGTCGCAATCCTCATTCGCTTTCCAAACAACCAAAGCGGAACGGTCAACAAGGAAAAGATTCCCATCAAAAGTCCAAAAATTCCAAATGGCTCGGCAGAGCCTTTTTGGTGAATCCAATCAGCCACGAAAAATGTCCAGGCAAACGCGATGATGGCACGGAGAATGGTGACCATTGTGAAACAATCTGCGGCCAAAGAGTGGTACGAGTCGATGAGCTGGAAATGTTAGAGTATATCATCAATGGAATGATGTCACTTACATAGTTGAACCCGACAGACGGAACTTGCATCAGACCAAACGTCAACATTCCATATCCAAACTGCAATCCAACCCACATATTGCCTCCTGGATGTTGAGCGCAGAATCCAAAAACGAGGAATCCAGCTGTCGCTACAAAGAGCGGGAAGAATAAAGTGGGCAGACGATCTTCGGCTTCGGCAACACCATGACGCTTCTTACTCGCTTTCTTGATCAGTTGACCATCAGCAAGCATATAGGTATAGATGTATCCGATGATACCGCCGATGAGAGCACCAATGTTGATCAGGCCTGCATTTGCTTTCCAGAGATAAGGTGGGCTCGCCACTAATTGGGGTCCGATGGTCGAGATAGACACGATGCCTCCGACCAGACCAGCATAGTGAAGCATGACTACCCAAGTACCTGGCAGAGCAAGCGTTCGCCAGGGCTGGATGAATTGCTTGAGAAGACTTCCACGAGGCTTGATGAAGCCCAGGGACTGGATGTAGGTGAATGGCTTTGTGGTTTGTTGCTCGCTGACGGTGACCTGCTTGTCCTCGACATGCTCATTGTTTCCAAACTGAGCTTGCTTTTCAGACTCTGAATGGGGCACGCCCTCGATAGGTGCATTTCTGGTGTACAGAGTCTCGGGGACGAAAAAGATGACACCGACGACACAGGCTGCAGACAATGCCAGGCCAATCCAAAAGATCATCTTCCAGCCCTGCTGAAACGCGATGTAGCCTCCAGAGATGCCACCTGCGAGTGGTCCAACAACCAACATGATGGTATAGACGGCCTGCTCAGGTTAGTATACATTTTACGGGACTTCGATACTTAGGTACAAACCATAGCACGTCCACGTTGGTGGACAGGAAACATGTCTCCAACCAACGCGGGAGCAACTGAATCTGCCGCTGCGCCGCCCATACCTTGAAAGGCTCTGGCAGCAAGTAAAGAATTGTAAGAAGTCGCGAGTCCACACCAAAGTGTACTAAAGGTGAGAAGAAGCGTGGCGATGATGAGAACAGGTCTACGACCCATCCAGTTCGACAATGGCACCCACCAAATGTTCCCTGCGCCGAGGAAAAGAACATTGATCTGTACCTTGTTAGTGACAATTTAAAAGAGATCAAGGGTACATACAGCCATTAATGTCGAAAGCTCAGAAAGACTTCTTGGGTCTTTGGGAAATATCATCGGCCATAGCTGGAACGCAGGTGCAATAACACCAGAAGTGTAGTTGGCGACGAATGCATATAGCGAGGCGACCAGCAAAGCAGCGATCTTGTTCCATGTTGGAAAGTTGAGAGGGTCTCGAGGGTCATCGGTCGGGCTTGAAATGTGGCCATTATCTTCGTGTTCTCCTGTTGGATGTTAGAACAATTCTTCAATGCAATTGTAGACTCACGATGGATCTGGATCGTTCCAGGAGGTGCCGCAGCATCTACCTCCTCCGAAGACAGATCAAAAGCTGTTTTGAGAGAAACCATGATTGAAGTCTGCAGTTAGGGGTATCGAATCAAACATTTTGCATCACAGGATATTGTTGAATAAATACTCGGGTAGAGAGGGAGACATCCCTGATCTCCTCCACGCTACCCCGGATTACCCCATGTTGGGTTTCCCCTCAATCTGAATCTTCATCGTCTTATCCAGGCCAACCAGAAAGGTTGAACAAGTTCGTGGCTGGGTAGACCTTGCCTGATTCAGCATATCAGTGATCGATATCGACATGGTGTTGTCGGGTTGTCCTCCACTTTCCCGGTGGTCCGCTCGGAAGATCATCTCGGCAGTCGCAGATGTTCGATTGCCATTGCTGCGATGGAATCGCTGGACAGGCATGAGTTCAGATAAATGTGATAGGAAGTTGTTGAGCAGTAGACATGTCAAGATGAGTCAAGTGTTGTGAAGTGATCAGGTAGCATAGGGCATTGTCCGTGGCGTGATCTCAATGATTCTCTACGCACTGGTCGGCACTCCTAAATCCGACGCCTAGCCCATCCCAATTGACCGAAAATGTCGGCATTCTATAGCGGTTGGGAACCTCAGTGTGTCGCCTAGACAAGGTGGTTGGGTGACTATCGGGAAACCTACCACCACCTTTGCGTCAGCCAGATACAATCCAGCTATCCTCTTCTGTTTGAAGTTCTCTCACCTCCTCAACATTCTTTATAGCCAGGTTAGCCTATCTTGCACGACGTGGGGCCTCTTATGGCTAAATTCATACCGGCCTTTTTGTGGGATGGCGAATATGTTGGCCCAAAGGGGACGCGGTTCCATTCAAACAATGCTTGGGTAGCCGTGGCTAGCACATGCAAGTCTTTCGCTAATCCTTGGGGGCAAACATGATATTGTCGCAAATGGGGCTCCATTATTGCTGGCGCCGACTTTCACTTCGAATCCCTGTGCTCATTTTTGTAAACCCTCGTCAGGGGAAGTTCCGCTCCTGGGATCATTATAATACCCATCCAGGACTTCTCGGGCTTATTCATTGGGGCCGACCTCGTCACAATTCTTGTCGATGTGTTTGATGGATTGTGTTTTTGTCTCAAGCCTGTTTCGAGATCGTGATTAGTTTCTGTAAATACGCTTCTTGAATTTTGGGGCCTCTCAAAGGGATCCTTCAGATGATTGTCGATTAAGTAGATCTTCGTCATATGCCAAACACGAATAGAAGTAAAGTTTCGGCCGGGCTTGTATTTGCTGCTTGGACGCTTGTCAGCATGCTCGACTGTGCGGCTTCAGTTTCTATGCCTCTGTAAACTGTTAGTCGTTCCAGATCGTACCAAAGCACGGATGGCGGGCTTACCGCCAAGTGGTCAGATCTTCCTGTTTGGCAGGCTCAAGTATCTGGTTTCCTTCCAAGAATGTGGCAGCTCTTTGACATGTCTCGTGGCGTCGTGAATTGTAACTTCCTAACGGTCACACTTGGTATGAATGGCGTCGAGTGGGCTGTCGGTAACGCGCGTTTCAGGCAAAAGCGGCCTGTTAGCATCATGAAGAACACAGTAAATGAGCTTGAAGAAGAGCCACGATTGCAATTCAGCAGGCCATTCGAGCTTCACAAAGCTACTGGGTTCTGGTTCTTGCAGCGTGTTTGCCGCCGATCCGATCTTCGTTGGGTTGTGGAACGTTGACAAAGCTACCATCGGTCTGATTTGATGGCTGATTAGACAATAGTCGTCGAGGGCCTCGAAACAACCAATGATCCCATCACTGGCGTAAACTAAATGACAGAATTTATTCTCCTTCATTGAGGTTTTCGTGGCTTAAAAGACGGATTTTTTGTGCAAAACAAAGGTCTTGTATTGATGACCTGCCTGGCGAGAAAGTAACAAAGGAAAGTCGCGGGGCACGAAATCATGGAGAAAGAGCGCAATAGCGCAACCACAGGCCTTACCTTCCCCAACTTGATTCCAAGCGACCATGCGTGGTTGCCTCTTGCCGTGTTTACCAAGTCTGGTCATTTGAAGGAAGGAACCCTCCATTATGCAGTATGTAGCGTGTCTGTCGTCCCAGGATCTAGTCCAACTTAATGTCGTGCTGTGCTATACTCAGCCCCTGTAATGTCCAACAGCATTCAATTGTTCAAACTTGTGCATGTATCATATGGAGAGGGTTTTCTTCAGGGTGTGATTAATATGATTGCTAAATGGCCAACTCTGAATCTCCTGATTGTCTGTCTATGCACAACCATTCAAAGAAATAAATATAAGTTACAACTCTGATGGCTTGATATCATATTAAGTCTGGTCCATAGACGTGTCCATGATCCTCTTTGTTAGGGAGGTCCAAAACCCTTTGCACAAGCGTCTGGGACAGTAGACATGGTTATCCCTTGAAATTTGGTGTGTTCAGCCACAGTGAACAACAATAGTCCTAATAATCCTCCTGTGACTGGGTCCAGTGCTGGTATCACAACAATTCAGCTAATGCTAGCTTTCATCCCTTTCATTCTCATCGCACGTGGAGCGTCCTTCTCGTCGCAGGAGCAGGTACCTTGTCGGTGCAATGGGCAGTTCTACTAGCTCAGTGGGGAGTAAAGAAATTACCGAACAGACAGTTATATTCGATGACATCCATGGGTCTCAGGGCGTGATGGTGATCTTTGGCTGTGACAACTGCCTCGACATAGAGTCCCTGGCAACTTCACAGGCACCCCGCAATGGCAGTCCATGGGAGAAGACTCTCTGGCTTTCCTCGCCGCAAGGGAGAGGAGATCGTGAGCTGTCAATGCACTAAAACACAATGCTACGCAAGCAAAACGGACAAACTTCTGGCTGTTTCGTGGAGTACCAATCAGCTTCACCATCACACAAATATCCTGTGTGTGCATTTCGGTCCTCTGGCTTCTCCTTCTCATTGACATCTCTGCTAGAAGCGAGTTCCCTGAGTCGTGGTGCCTTCTGGGCGTTGGTGCATCGGGTGTGTTCCAAAGCTCTCGGCTTGCAGCACGAGAGCTGACGCCAGAAATGAGGAACATGCCACTGAAACATGTGGACCAAATCAAAGATCGGAAGTTCATGGACTCAATTATGGATTTTCATGCCACATATAAACTAGGCCGTCCTCTGAGGGACGCGTTTTTTCCAGGCAAACTCAGACCGGACGAGGTGGCGTGGTGGAAGGGCGATGTGGAGGAGTACAATCAAATACGCAGATCCGATCATGCTAGAGGGAACCCACGCCCGATGGCACGTAGTATTGAAGACGAGTCAGAATCTTGGGAAGATCACTCTTCAGGGGATGTCGAGGCTCCTGTTGAAATATTAGAAAAGCAGCCACGATCTTCTAAACCCCATCAAGACACGCATAGTGTTGGCATGGCTGATGATGATGGCGGCGAATCTAGCACATCGCCTAGGCATCTACCCAGAGTAGCCAACTTCGAGACAAGTACTGGACGTAATGCTGCACCTGTCTTGCCGGATTGAGGCATTCGCTTGAAAGGTCGAAACGGGAAGGAAAGCACTTTGCGTCGAGACTCTGGTTTCGGATGATGAGGTGTTAACCTATCCTCTGCTTTCTCCTCACCCAGACCTCATTTTCCTTCGCCTTCTCAGTATCTCCATCCACTTGAGTAGAGTCGTGGTCCTTGGCGTCTCGGATCTGGACTTCCCATGTCTTGAGCTTGTAACTCCCTCGGTCAGACATGCCAGTAAAGAGATCAAAAGACCAGTCGTGTTTGGGACACGTAACGCCCACACTGAGTGTAACACCAAAGTCTTCGATATCGAACGGTGTGCCTCTTGAAAGAGGAAACTGGCTGTGCGGGCAAGACTAATCATTCTATTAGGAAATCTGCCCCTGAAAATATCGAAATGCTCACATGGTCAACTGCGTGGAATTTTCCTTTGTATTGAAAGACAAGAACTTGGTCTTCAAGCGGCTGCCCCAACGCATCATCCCCTATTTCAACCTCCTTGGACAAAGATGGATCTTCTTTGGGGATGTGGAAGGCTTTGCATCCTGGTATTGATTTTGTGTTACACAGGCGGTGCTTCGCTAGGTTGCCCGCATCGTCGTCCACATCCGGAAACTCAGAAGTATATCCCGCAAAGGTCCATTGAGCACCTTTTCGAGAAAATGGATTGAGAAAACTCATGTTAATAAAGGTACTTGGCTGTTGGGCGGTTTTGCTATGAGGGAAGAAGTCAAAAATTGCTAGAGCTAAATTCGCGGATCAAGACATGTGACATATCACGTGAGCACCTTTATCATATACAACGTCAGATAGTATAACTGAACTTGCTGCTATTTCTAACTATAGAACTCTAAAACTTTTATGCCTGATTTTTTGATACTTTTATTCTAAATACAAACAAAAACCCCATCACAAAAAGTCCCATTGCCGTCCTCCTTCACAGCTGGCTTCCCTTTTTGACCTTAATCTTAAGACCATTAGTCTGGGTTCCAAAAGTCATTCCATCCTGTTTTCCCATACCGCGCTTGGCGATGCAACGAGTCCATTGATCGCCTTCCATATACAGAGTGCCAGCAAAGTCGCTTCCAATCTCGAGAGAATGGCCGTTGTGCTGGTTGCCATCTCCTATCTTGAGCATATCTCTAAAATCGGATCGCAACATATTTTTCTCTGTGAATTGAATGGGTAATTCCCCTTCAATATCCCATTCATATCCGTTGTTCTGATCGAAACCCTGATCCGCTATGCAGCCATTCCACTTAAGACCATCGCTGACCTTGGTACCAAAGTCATTCACGACGCTTGATTTTGCGGGTAATGTTGCAGTGGCAGGACGAGAGTCCGCCTGGTGGACCAGTGCCACTTGTGACATTGCAGGCGATCTGGATCGAGAAACGTTGATAGGGCCGATTTCCTTCTGCGGATACAAGGAATTCTCGAACGCTCCGCTGCGAAGAAGTTGTTCCAGCAGGTTCCCGTGCTTGGACTTGGTTGTTGTCTCCTCGACGACTTTGTTGGAAGCCATTCTCTGGATATCAGTTTGGATCTGATACAAAGCTTTGGACTGTATTTGGTGAATTGCCAGAGAGAGGGTGCTCTTCTGTCGTTCGAGTGTAACAAAGATATCGAGAAGGTCTTGTTCTCGGTACAGAAAGCCCCAAGCTCGGAGTAGTTTCCCTTTCCTAAGAAGGGAGTTGATGCAGTTGTCGTTGATGGTTGAGAGGAGAGCTTTTGTCTGAGTCCCTATCTCGGGAGTTTGTAGAAGAGGATTTTCGCAGATACTTGTAGAGAGATTGTGAAGCTCTTGTAGCTGGTCATAATACTGTCTAAGGACAGTTGCACACCCTTTTATCTTCCTTAGGATGTCGATCAACGAACAACACGCTTGACCAAGTTGTAAAGCTGAAGCGGCCACGCCGATAATCTCTGCCATGATGGATGGAACTCGAAATTCGAGGCCCTGTTTTTTTGGGGGTGATGGGTAAAGAAACAGCGGTCAGAGGAAGCCAAGAGGCATGAATAGCTGTCGTGATCACACTTCACGGCAATAAATGGGTTGTAGATGGGTTGAAAATGTGCAAATCTCGGTAGCTTCACCGACGTGGCATGGGAATGCCTGAACAGGATGTTCTTGCGAGTGTATTCAAAAAGATCTCTTGATTCCATGTCCACAGTAGAAGTTGGGTAATAATGAGTGGACAGCTTTGGGAGATCAGATGGCATCCAGGAAACATAATCCAGCGCGTCATTCGCGGTGAAACCCGAGGCCCCCAAATAGGAAATGCAGAGTGACATGGCATAAGGCTGAAGTTGAAACACACACTCATACCTTGGGACTGCCAAGCGATCATCAAAGTTTGGAACCAGTGACATGTCATAAGAAGGGTCGCCAAGAATCTCGGGGTCGGCATCTGCGTCTTTACACTTGGAGATATCAGATCATAGCCTCTGTGGCAACCGCTGGCTGTGCCACTTTACCAGGTCACCAGGTCTGAAAAGGTGTGGAGGTTTGAGGTTCAGTTGGGCTCCGGGACTTTGTTAACTTCTGAGAATTTTACGTTTTGAGGCCCGGCTGTGGAATGGGGGTCTTAATTACTCAGCTGGATACTATCTTTGCCAATGGCCTTCATATGCTCTGTTACATGGTGGTCCAACTCCAAAAGGAGTTCGCCAGTAGCATACTTCCTACTGTTTGCAGGAACATACAGAGCACAGGATAGAACTGTCTCAGAATGGTGATGAGAAGCAAACTGTCACGTAAGGCACAAGTCTTGAAAACTCAAATGTGTCTTGAAGTTTCGGTGTAGGTTTGTATCTACTACCTACGCCACGTTGATGACTGCTGCTACCTGATAAAATTGAGGCCCTACCGCCTGTTTCGTGGTTTCCATAACTCTACTGATCTACAATGTGATATGTACTTCAGAGCCAAGTCACTGGGCCAGGTGAGTGACATAACTACACCACTAGCTGGAAGAGACAGAGCATAAGCAGACACCTTGGCTGTGGGGGGCTATACAAGTTATATGGGGTATCTATCTATCATTTCTACCGAATTCTGCAGGTTCAACCCGCATATTATATCCATTTCGGGGTCCTACGAGGTAACTCGAGACATGGTTCTACCTATCCTTGGGGAATACGCGCATCGCAGTTCAACTCGGCTAAATCCCTCATAATCCCAATACTTGTATAGGCTTGGCAACTCTTGGTAAGATCATGCTGCAAATATTCAGTAAAATAGCCAATCAGCAGGGATAAATATTCGTGCCACAATGCAGTGCATCACGAGGGTTAATAACCCAATGCAGAGTGGGTGGGTCATTGATAACAGAGTCTTTATGGCATCTTTGAACAGATCAAAGCCAGACAGATAACCTGAGCCAATACCAGCATATTATCCAGGCCGGCGGTCGTACATTTCCTTTCCAGCAGATGCGGGGGTCCATACTGCACCAGAGAACACAGCATCGTTGAGTCCAGGTAGATATTCAGATTGAATGTGAATGTGGGAGCCAAGTTGAGTGAATTGTCGTTGTACTGGTTATGATTTCCGTTGTGTTGATAGCCATCACCAATAAAGGTGGCTCCAGAACTAACGTATGATTCGCTTCTGTTGATGGACAATGCGGTGCTTCCAGTCAGACCTCCAACGGCCCGAGCCGAAGCCTGGTTGATCTCGGGAGATAGATCCATACCTGAGATCAGCGGTCGGGATGTGGATGAGAGGCTGTCGGGCTGTTTGCTCTGCGTCGTGCTCTCACTGGTGAGCATAACCGAGGTCGAGGCCTCCATCACCTCAGGTAAATACTGGTTACGCCAATGAGGCTCAACTCCAGGACACTTGAGAGGCAACCAGCGTCTGCACTGTTATGTCATATGTGACTGACCTACAGAACTTGGCAAATAGTTGTCAGTGACTCACCTGCTATCCATGTCTCCCAGTGGGTATAGCCGCCCAGACTTCTAACACCCTCAGGGTGAGATGGAGGACCACTCTAGACCTACCATTTGCTATGAGTGAGGTTTGTTCTGGGCCTACTATCTGCTAGGAGTGAGGGTTGCTCTATCTCTCCACCCCTTGGCAGATACCCCATAAGTGGCTGCGTCTTACAACAAGTGCCAGCAATGCAAAACCGGTGACCAGAATTTCCCATGAGGTTCTAGGGAGGTGCATCGGTGAACGGCCATAAGCAATTTCTCTTTATCTGATCTAATTCTTGCATAGCTTTCCAACTCCTGACCCAACATATGTGGGGGAATGAGTCAGTCTCCCTGTCCTGACTACTCCATGTTGTGTCACGGAAGTATTGAGTGTCTTGCTTTTCCGTCAATCACGCGTGGTTCGTGCGGCTAGAGCCCCATAATCTGGCCATGCAATTAATATCCCTGGCCAGATCTTGTGCCGTGTCTCCAGTTTCTCCCAATACATCGGCTCGGCTCCGAGTTACCATTCTCCGAGGGTTGCCAGTTTCGAGGGTTTCCACATGCCGAGTTTGCAATTGAGTGCTTCCTTTCGTTTTCTTTTTCTTGCCAAACAAACGCTGGTCTCACATTGCGTTCTCAAACATCGGACAATAAATGGCATACCATATCCCTCGTATGCTTCACAACCGAAACACAATGCGGTTCCTTCTCATGCATCTGATGATGCATACGAGTCCCAATCCCTGGCGGAAGATGAGTATGCCCTGAATGCCATGCATTTTGTCTATCCTCCATCCACTGCAGCATTTCCACAAACGACGTCGTTGTGGAGTGTTTCGTGCCAAACAGCTCCGCTTTGATGGCTTTGTTTGCAATATTCTGCCAATCTTCTGGATCCAGGTTCATTTGGAATCCCGGCGTGCCAGGCTGTTGGTCTTCGGTAATAGTCAAAATCTTTGCTTCTTTCGCTTCTTGAGCCCATATCGTCTCGTCCTCAACAGATTTCACAATCTTCTTGTACCCCTCTCCCAGGGATATGATCAAAGTGTTGAGGAGCTGAGCATTCTGCATCGCCCAGAGAAACTTGGTGGGACATATTTGACACTGAATAATTCCTCCTGCTGTGGTTGTCAAATGACGCAACACTGATAATCGAGATGTAAAGGGCAAGTCATCTGCTTTTCGGATTTCTTCCAACGAAAGGTATAGATTTGCAAGACACGCGCAACTTTGCTGGCCGGGGTCTGTCTCGAAAGCCAATAGCGTGGGATCAACGTTTGTATCTGGTCTGAGATGGGTCAGCGAGTCATCAAGTTATTTCATGTACAACTCACCCAAGAGACATCTCCAGCGTTGTATCATCCGACATGTGTTGGCAGTTATCAAAACTTGACCTCCTCCCAACTTCGCTCCCCGTCTCGCTTGTGATACTTGTAGCCAAAGTTGACGGTGAGGTCCTGCTCTCGGCACTGCTGTGAGGGACCTCGCTGAGTTTTCTCTTTTTGGGTCTTCCCATGGGCAGCTTGGCTGAGTATATGCACGTCTCTGATATACTGGAACATCGTCCACAATACGGGTATCCGCCATCACATTTGAGCTTCTTTTGTCCTGGACTGATCAGCATTACCCCGGATATGAGCGGAAATTGCGGGTCGTTGTACTGCACTGGTCACAGGAGGATCTCCTATTGCTGGGATCTTGCATCTCTGGGGACATGGTATTTCGACTTGTAAGGACAACGATTTTTAACTGTATAAAGCAACGTTATTAGATTAGGTCTAATCGTACGGGGTCATGTTTGACGTATGAGATTATGTTGAAGGATCATCTTGTAAGCCGTCTAGGCCGTCCGTGGACCCAATTTAGTCCGAGGCCGTGGCCGCTAAGACCCTGGACCGGAGCTCGGGTCTTGCATATTCCGATCGCGACCATCAGAAAAAAAATTATTTTCCTCGACTACTGATAAAGTAGAGCCCCCACTATCATATCAACAACTTTTACATCCCAACATCAACTCATTTTGCGACAATGGCGCCCTCAAAGGAAGTCGTCGCTACCGGTTCGGCCGCTGTCGCCGCAATTGACCCTGATCAGGTATGTTTTCTGCGACAATGCACCTATACAGCTTCCCTAACAATCACAGACCCTCAAGGCGTCCAAGGCTCTTTTGGCACACATCAAGAAGGCTTCCAAGCAAAAGGCCGACGAGTCTGAAAAGCGCAACCTCCTCGAAGACCAAGACTCGGAAAAGATCCCCATCTGGCTCAACTTGACCACCAAGCGCCACATCGTCGACAAGGCCCGTCTGCAGCCCGGCAAGATCTCCCTTCCTCACTCGCTCAACAACGACGAGACCACAACTATCTGTCTGATCACCGCCGAGCCTCAGCGCCACTACAAGAACCTTGTCGCCTCCGAGGAGTTCCCTGAGGAGCTCCGCAAGCGCATCACTCGTGTTGTCGACTATGGCAAGCTCAAGGCCAAGTACAGCCAGTACGAGGCCCAGAGAAAGCTCTTCAACGAGGCCGACATCTTCCTTGGCGACGACCGCGTCATTAACCGGTTACCCAAGATCCTAGGCAAGACCTTTTACAAGACAACACAGAAGCGACCGGTTCCCGTCAACCTGCAGGCCAAGGCTCCCAAGGTCGACGGAAAGCGACAGAAGCGTGTCAAGACCGAGGGCACCGTCAACTCTGGCACAGCTGCTGAGGTCGCCAAGGAGGTCCAAAAGGCGGTCGACTCTGCCTTCGTCAGCCTCACCCCATCAACAAACACCTCTATCCGAATTGGATACTCTGGTTGGACCGCCCAGCAAGTCGCCGACAATGTCGACGCTGTCGTTACCGGTATGATCGAGAAGTGGATTCCCCAGAAGTGGCGCAACATGAAGAGCATCTACATCAAGGGACCCGAGACCACTGCTCTCCCCATCTGGTTGACCGATGAGCTCTGGATTGACGAGAAGGATGTCATTGCTGAGGATGAGGCGGCCAAGGAAAAGGCCAACATCGGCAAGAAGCGCAAGTCGCTCGAGAACGCCGAGGAGGTTGAGGCTGCACCAAAGAAGGCTAAGAAGCAGAAGGATATTCCCGAGGCCGACGACAACAAGCTTGATAAGCAAATCTCTGACCGCAAGACCCGATTGAGAAAGCAAAAGGCTTCGGCCAAGAAGGCTATTGACAACTAAAATGTATTCGCATCGGTGTTGGGGCGTTGAAATGGAAAAACCAGAATAGAACGAACTGTATACTTGCATTCCTAACAATATTACTGGAATAATACTGCCTTGTCCATCAGTCTCATTAGTCGTCGTGAATGGGTGCCATGGGAGGAATTAACACGAACTCAGCCGTTACAATTACAGTGTCCAAGTCCAAGTCTGAATCTGAGTGGAATCTGGGTCCCAGTCCCAGTCATAGGTCGATGTTCATTGTCACGGGCTTGCAAAGATGGCTCTGATCTCGACTGTTGGGTCTGGTATTTGGCATAGGGCTCAAGTGATCACATGCAGAAACCTGAAGCATAAGAAACAAAATTGTAGGTCAGTTTATGCTACTTGGACTAGATTTCTTACCCAAAGACTTGAGAGGCACCTTTTCTGCTACCTGCTACAGCTCCTGCCAGACATCCTCCGAGAAACTTCGCTTCCAGGGACCAAAATAGTCTGTAAAGGTTTGGTTGAGCAACTCGTCCATACCCTGGAGATGATCACCAGGGGCGCTTCGGAAGTGAAGACCACCATTGCGATCCACGCCTCGGAGACCGAGCCAGTCCTCCTGGTAGAGCTTGCGAGCTCGGAGGGGAATGCTCTCTGTGCCATTAACATCTTCGAACCATGAAGATTCCTTTGGCACAACCAGTGTATCGTCCTCAAACATCCACATGACAAAGTTGGTCAAACTGCCGAGGTTCGCCTTGTACTTGACATTCTTGAGCTCGCGTTCGTTGTTGATATCGGCAAGAAAGTTGGAGTTTTCGAGGTAGTTGTTGTAATCCTGTTCGGTACTGGGATCGCGGTAGTACTGGGCTGGAACGAGACGCGACTGCACAAAGTTGCTCCAGACGTTGAATCGAAGAAGGGCCATGGCACCCTTGCAGAGCCAGTCATTCTGACCACAAGCCTTGAACTTGACGATACCATTGTGCTGGCTGCCAAAGGTAACAAGACTACGGACTTGCGGCCAATTGCATCGCTCGACATAGCCACGCAGGAACTGACCACCCTGGGAGATGCCGATGGCGTCGATAGCGGGTGCTGTAGAGAGGATTGGGTGCTTGGAAAGCTCCTCACACACCTGGCTGATCTGATCCGTGACATTGCCAGTAAAGGTAGCAGAGCGATCTTGGCTGGGGTCTCCGTTGAGGGAAATGATGTAAACAAAAGTACCGGGGTTGATGGCTTCGGCGATTTCTTCGATGCCCTTCATGCCGTCGCTGTTGAACTGGTCACCCAGACCATGCCAAACGACAACGGGGAGGGGAGTATCAGTGAGGTCGTCATTGGTGTGTGCGGGTGCCGCGTGGCCATGACCAGCCAGAGCTCCGATGGCAAAGCCAAGACGGAGCAAGGAAGGGTAAAGCATGATAACGTGCGATATCGATTTGATGGTGTATTGCGATTTCTGATGTCCAATATCAAATTTTCTTTCTCACTTTGTCGTGCAATGACGATAAATGTGATGGATGTTGAGAACGGAGAGTTGTCTGGGGGAGCCTGGAGTTGAAGACGTCAGGGTCTAAGCTTAGTCTGTCGCATGCATCAGCTATGACCTCCACTTTCCATGGAAGGAACGCGGGGACCGGGGGGCTTGGCAAGGAAAGAGCTGAAACCTTGCGATAGGTCTTTCTTGCATTGTAATTACTACCTTAGTAGATAGATCTTCCCATCGTCCCAAATCTCTGCAAACATTATACAACTCACTCTTTCCTCTCGTGGAGCAACTTCCCCGATCTCCAACATGCAGGTCCCAACTTCCCGACGCGACTCCAAAATAAGTGGACTCATTAGTGGAAGTAAGCGCCGATCAGTGCCTCGGATTCTGGGCTGAGACATCCATTGACAATAGCAGCATAGCACGCGACCAGTTACGACTGACTATCTATGCGCAGTATCAGTTAGTTCTTACTGAGGTTTATATATTTATCTTGATTGGGATACTTGTATTGGCTCCTGGCCTTATGCGAAGTTGCTGATTATCCTATGTTCATGGGTGTATGTGTGTTGATGTGACTTTTACATAAACTTATCAAACGATCACGAAACCACGCCTACATACTATTCCGTTGACCACAGAAACTTAAACATAAAATGCTTCTGTCTATCTATTTACACCATGAACACAACAAGTACTTAATCTGTGTTAATGGTGATTCTACCGTGATTCTAAATATAAATCGAACAGGTCTAGGGTTGGTACTTGGATTGAGCTCCATGGTGAACTCATGATTGACTGTGTAATCACAACAGCTCAAGAGAGAAATAAGGGCCGTAAGGACTACACATAAGTTAACTTCAATATAACTTCAATGACCAGACTCGTTTCAGTGATAAAGGATCTCTTTAAAATGGACGGAACTGTGGCTGTGCATGACTGCGCCACACCAAAGCTTCCGCCCCATCGCAACCGCATCATGACAAGTGATTTCATTTCCACGCGACAGCACATGAACTTTGCTCTATCACTAAAAGTAGCATTTTGCCCAAGCCAATCGGTTTAATTACTCTTGTATATTTCCCCCCAAAGCAACGCGCGAACAGAGCCGTTGAACCTGGCACCCGCGGTCGACTTCTGGTCTTGCGACCGAGACTCACGAACGCAACAAGACGATCCCGACGAAAAGCCTGCAGAACGATATAAAGACTACAACCAATATGGCGTCCACCCGCGATGCATCCGCGACAATAAACGGCGACGGTGTGCCCAAAATCGGGCCCCATCCAGGCTTCATCTCCAGTTCGAACCAATACACATCAGAACTCAAGCTACGTCGCATGCTCAAAGACAACGGCTGCGATCCCGCGAGACAAGATAACTACAGCCTCAAAGGCGTGCAGCTGATTGATAATGTCAGAGAATACCTACAACTGTATGTGCACAATCTTGTTGATGGTACACGGCTGACTCGATAGACCTGTTCGTACTTTCGATACGGCGTGCACGTACTTTCACAAGTTTCGACTCAACTTCCGAGATGCAGAGTACGATTACCAAGACGCAGCGCTGGCTTCGTTGTTTGTTGCTTGCAAGGTGGAGGATACAATCAAAAAGTCCAAGGATATTCTAGCAGCAGCGCATGCGGTCAAGAACCCCGACAAGCCCGCCGCACCGGATGACAAGGTATGTCATGTCCCAAAAGACCAGATCATAACTGACTTTTCAGATATTTGAACAAGGCAAGATTATTATCTGTCTCGAACGTCTCATCCTCGAAACGATTGGCTTTGACTTCCGGACGCGCTATCCGCAAAAACTCCTCGTCAAAGTCGTCCGTGACATTTTCGGCAAACAGGGCAAGCCATTCTACAACACAGCATATACAATGTGCATCGACATCTACAAGACCTTTGTCCCCATCAAGGGCACAACCTTTTCCATGGTCATGGCCATCGTGGAGCTCACAGCTCTCATAACAGAGCAGCACGTCGACAAGGTCCGCGAATACACAAAGACGAAACCGCAGTACAGTCGTGGTGCGGTCATGGAGACGATGCTGGATATTTTAGATCTTTATGTGCAGCATTCCAAATCGACAAAGATCGGGGCGCAGATTGATCAGAACAGGGTTATCGATATCAAGATTCGGCTTAACAACGATCTTGACAAGGCCTTCGAACCAAGATACCTGAACTTTTGCACTCGCTGTGAAGCCGAGGATCCGCAGCCCTCGACACCTGCATCTGCCACGACCCCTGTGACGGCAGCATCTTGGCCAGGCGATGCTTCAGGACGACGTACGGCGCGTGGACAAGAGGGGACGATGCGATTCGTGTTTGACCCCGAGGCTGCAAAGAGGGAGCAAGAGATGACGAGTGAATTCTTTAAAGATGAATATGAAGAGTACGAAGTCGAGGTTGAAGAGCCGATAGCACCGCTTCCTCTCGAGGAGGGTCCTCCAGTTGGAAGGGGAGGATATCGTGGGCACAGAGATCGTGGGGATAGACGAGGAGGACCGTATGGGGGATATCGAGGGGATAGACATTACAGGGGAGGAAGAGGTAGACACCGCTGATCCGATGTCAGTCACTTTAAGATACCCAGCTGTTGAATGATTGTATTTCTATTTGTCCGTTTCCCTTCAATTACATGGATATCATCACGCTACTTCTTGTTCCCATCTTTAACCTCACCGTGATCTCCGACGTGTAAGTCCTCTCCTGTCGGTCCACTAGACCTCACACCTTCAAGCTCCCCATCCTTCGTCTCACCAGGTTCCTCTGTACTCCTCATGCTGCTAGCCTTACTCACATCGGCACTGGCAGGGCTCTGCACTCTGAGACCCAAATCCTTCTGGCTATCTGGGCCTTCCTTGTTTGCACCCTGCCAATCTGCCGGCCGAACTTGAGGTACTGGCTGTCCCTCAGCTGGCTCGACCACTTCTTCAGGCAATGCGTCAGTACCAGCTACACGCCACACCACAGCGATACGATCAAAAGCTCGAGAACCCTTGCGGCTTGATCCTTTAATGCCGTCCATGGCATCCCACTCGATGCTAAAGACGCCGCTGTCAAGAGCCTTGCCATCCCTTTCAGGTCCCTCGCCCTCGAAGAAAGTGTTGAACCAGACGTGTGCGACAGCCGTGACCATAGTGAGACCCATGCTCTTGGGAGTCTTGTTGCGACGCTCGACCGAAATGTTGACATCGCTGTTTGGAATGCGAACTGGTTCAGTGGGCCTCAAAATGACTGCCATACCACCAGGTTCTTCCTCGGAATTACCTGTAACATCCGTCTTTGATGATGAAGCAGATCCGTTCTTGGGCTTCGTGCCCTTCGATGACACCTTGTGCAAAATCTCTGTACCCTTTCTCTTGAGAGCGTGTTTCTTGCCCTTGTCTTCAGTCGCAGACGGATCGTCGCCGGGGTTTGTTGCGTCGGAGTAGTGCGCTTCTTCCGGCGCTTTCTGGTTCGCCTTTGCAGCAGGATATCCTGCCATTTCCCAAATCATGTCGCTAATACCGCTCTCCTCTGGTGCTGCAGGGTCAACGACCACGCGCTCTTGTTTTTTGAACGTGTGAAAGACGTCAATCTTTTTGCCCTCGTCTCGGAAACCTTCAATGTCCACCTTGACACCATGGCGCAAGCCCCAGACGTGAATCTCGGCGATTTCGATAGGACGATCGGTGTATTTCTTGCCGCCTTTAGTCCAGCGCTCGACATAGCTGATCCAACGAAGCTGTGAGGGGATTGATACACCGGCACCAAACTTGGGGCGCATGCGTCGTTCGGTGAATCGCGCAAGAGCATCTTCGGGCTTCCAACCCTCTTCTGCGATAAGATAACTGCAGCTCACTGTACCGCTACGTCCTTTTCCGGCTTTGCAGTGCACCACAACCACTCTTTTCTCGCGCTTCGCATCCTTTTGTTCTTGAGTAAGAGTACCCTTGCTCGACGACATGGGTCTTCCATCGCTTGCGACTTTTCCGCCATCTAATTCGCCGCCGTGCAGCCAGTTGCGCATGCTGGCCATGATCATTGGAACGAGTCGGAACGGCGGGGGGTGGTGGTCAGGCCATGGGTAATGCCTCACGCGACCGTACACAGATTCATCGGGGTAACCTGTTCCTTCTGCGCGAAACTCCCATATGGCCCAGTCGTCGCCATGCTTGCTGTCGAGGAATTTGACGACCTGATCGAGAGGGTTTCGGTATGCGAGTTGGGGGTATGTTTCTGAAGGTCCAGATCTAGACCATGTTAGCACTCGGAACAGAGTCACAAAACGATTAGGAATTGTAATCTCGCAAGACAACTCACGTTGCGATAATGTGATCCGTAACATAGCAAAGATCCAAGCCAGCTTCAGGATGGCGAGCACGAGGCCCCGCGACAATCTGTCGCAAGATAGACGCCATGATTAGCTTCAGCCGTGGAGCAGTAAGAATGACTTAAAAGTGATTAGAATAGCCACTCGTACTTCCGCTAAACGCTAAAAGAGGAGTTGAAGCGGATGCTGGAGTGTAAATGAACAGAACCGGTTGATGTCAGGCTGAGATGCGTAACTTGAGGCGACGTCATCCCGATGCCCCACTACTTGATCGTAGTCGGATCATCACAAACAGGATGAAAGTAAGCAGACAAAGACGACGACGACATGAATGATCATTCTTTTCGTAATTGAGAATTTCAGAATTTTCTGGCATAGCCTTACACAGCCCATCGTAATGCCTCAATCTGGCCCCACGTTGTGATGCCAAAGGAGGAAAGGCCAGTTTAAGCGCGCAGTCAAAATGAAACATCAGGATAATCATGACTTGAGAGAACTCATAGCTACACGAACTTAGGATAGAATTTTATAATTTTCTCAATCTTAACATCTAAATTATACCAATTCCATGACCAATCTTATTTTTCCCTCGCTTATGAGGACTTCTTAGCGGGACCAGCGTTAACCAGAGCAGTAGCATCGTGGAATTGTCTTGCGCCCTCCTTGACAGACTGCCAGATGGAGCGAGCAGCAGGAGGAGTTCCCTGCGCACTGACGAAAGAGTCAACTCGGGCGCTCAGCTGAGAGAACGAGTGCTGAACGTGGGTGCTCTGACTGTAACGAGCGCGGAGGAATGCGGTGTACAGGACAATCAGGATCCAAGATCGACGCTGGAAGAGAATGGCCGAAAGGAAAATACGGCCCCACAGAGCAATCTCAAGAGAAGCAACAATGGCCATTGAGGCATCGTAGTACTCCTTCACGAAAGCGCCAATCTTGTTAGCAATAGGATGGTCGACGCTGGTTCGGCGGCTAGGAGTAGCACCATCAGCCTCGGGCGCAGGCTTGGGAGCGACGACAGCGGGGATCAGGTTGGCGCGAGTGTAGGTGGCAACGTGGAAGACCGAGTAAATGGTATAAGGGATCAAGGCGAGGGGGTACTGAGGGCAAAACAGCCAAACAAGAGACATGGCTATTACTGTTAGCATGTTACATGGTTGCATGTGGCTGACTTACCAAGGTATTGGATGTTCTCATCGGCAAGCATAGCCAAGGGAGTGGGAGCAGCACGCTGTCCGCTCTTAGCGCGAGCGCGCATAGTCTTGTAGACGACGATGCCATAGGTGACAGCGGCGGCGATAAAGGCTGTGCGGTAAGAGAACTTGGCCATGCCGGTGTAGTAGTTCATTCTCAGCCAGGAAAAGCCATATCGAATCGTAGCGAGGATAAGGGTGAGGTGTCTGCGGATGCCAGTTAGCATACAATCTAGCTATCGACCGAGGTCGAGCAACAGTATCACATACCCGACAAACCAACCGACTGTGACAAAGAATTAGCAATGCGATCTAGACAGCGCAAGTTGACCACGTACACTGAAGAGTTTGGGCAAGAGCCATAAGCCTCTCCTGGAGAGGAAGATTGGGGTTTGGCGGAGGAGCCATGTTGGTGAATGTATGTATTGAGTCGTAGAGATGCGTAAAGCTTGGTGCTTGAGAATGTCAGAAGCGTAGGTTGGTTGAAGAGGGAAGAAAGAAGACAAGTTGACGGGAGATGGACGAGTAAAGAATCAAGGCAGGGGGGTTAGTGATTCAGTGACGGAGCCTGCCCCCGCTTTTAGGTTTACGGACGCTATGGCCCAAGCTCAAGCTCCAATACAGGACAAGAGGGGTGGCCTGAATTGAGTGATATCATAAGAGACTAAATAAGCGAGGCACTCTAGAGAGGACGGACCGATGTTTCTTTCTGTCATACCCGGTTATGGCACAGTGCAGGGACCTACAATTTGAAACTGATGGAATGAACAAGTGGCTGTAATAAGACCGTATGTCGTTTCAACACTGTGCAGACATGTCAACTCAGGACAGGTTTCAATTACAGAGTTCAGGGCGGTTGTAAGGGACAAAAGGGAAGATGATCAGGGTTCAGCGCCATCAGGGAGGAGTAGGCATCGTAAGCTGAAGAGGCTTGGATTGGAAGGGTCTTTGTTTTAGAAGACGACAGTCTTTGTCAAGGGGTTGGTGTCCAGGCACCCTATTCGGAGGTTCTCGAACCAACTATCTGTTGGCATCGAGTACTTGTTGAATGGGTGGTTACACACGACACCAACTGAAACGTGTGTGCAGGTTTGTTACAAGACGGCGATGGCTTCGATGACGACAGTCATTAGCACGTGAAAGGCTCACGACCTGGGCAATACGTCACGTGCAAGGACTCAATCACCCAACTTGACCATCCAATCTTGTTCACGTATTCAATAATCAACGTCTTTTCTCATCGTCATTCAATCAAGAAAATAGCTTGAAGCTGATGATTGATTACTGACATATGCAGCTTTCGTCATCATACAAAGTCGACTTTGCCAGGTTGAATGCCCCTGGTAGTGCGCGTAGTGCTGCGGCAGCCATCATTAGTTTGGCCAATAGGAACATAATGTTGTGCATTGGTGCTGTAGGGTAAAACTTGGAGAAGACAGCTGAGTCTGATGATCCTTTCCAGACACATTAGGTATTGATGAATGAATGGATTATAGTAACATCACCAGTAAACTTATCGGGCTGATGAGATTTCGCGTAACGAGTGTGTCAAACCACGGCAAGTGCATCTGATGCGCCAAATACCCACAAGACACAGGTTGCCCAAGTCAGGAACGGCCGATTGTTTGTTACAGGCACTACTGGCGTCTATGGTTGCTCTTTCCGCCTGGCTCAGTATGATCTGAGGCGCGCATCAGAAATACAATCTACCACAATGGAAGCTCAATTGAACAAGGATATTTATATCGACGTTTTAAATTGTGGCCACAACTCGCAACACATGCAACAGTTGCATCGTGAAGAATGCAAAAGTAAAAATTAACATCAAAGGATATCCTCCTCACTGTCACTCTCCTCTTCATACTCGCTACTATCATTTTCTTCTTCCGATCCACTGCTATACTCCTCTTCGGAGTCACCGTGACTCTCTTCGTCTCCAAAGTGCCACTGGCTAAAGGGCGAGTAGTGAGGCGCGCCATACTGTGAATAAAGCTCAGCACTAGTCTTGGCGCCTTTGTGTCGAAGAATATCCCCAATCTCTGTCTGTTTCCCATCAATTGCCATATCCAATGGCGACTTCTGCGTGTCGCTCAAGGGATTCACTTCGGCGCCAGCATCCAGCAACAGTCGAACACACTCCAACATGCCATTTCCAGCAGCCCAGTGCAGACTGGACCACCCGTAGGCTGTTTGAACAGAAGGATTGACACCTTGGTCAAGGAGGAGCTTCACGATCTTGGCTTTGCCACCCGCAGCGGCTTCGTATAGTAGAGTCTCCCCGTTGTAACTTCTTGTGTGAACATTTGCACCAGCCTTGACAAGAATACCACACACTATACTTTGTTAGTTCGATGTTGTACATTTGGTATACTTGGTATGACTTACTTTTCGCGTCGTGGTTTCTTACAGCTAGAGTCCATGGTGTTTCTTCTCGAACATCCAGAGCGTTCACCTCAGCACCACAGGCTATCAGATACTCAACTAAGTCGACGTTACCCCTGATGACTGCTCGATGAAGTGGTGTTCTGTGGTTAAAGTCTCTCGACTCTTTAGAAACACCACCTTCAATCAGAAGCTTGACCACTTCCTTGTTATTGTTCTCCAAAGCCAAAAACAACGCCAGGTTAACAAATAACCTGAGGGAGTCTTGGTGACCGCGGCCGTGACAGGGTTCGAGACGTACTCTGCCTTCTTCTACAAGAGACTCGATCTTTTCGCAGTCATTATGAAGGGCTGCTGCAACAAGCTTGATGTAGTCTCTCTGTTCTTGGCGTTTTGGGGTGAAGATCGCTTCACTGTAAGTCCTCGGTATACGGAGCGTGGACGGAGTTGGACTCATCGTTGTGAGGTCCTCGGCACTAAGCGAGAAATGCACCGTTTTCTCAACTTTAGCTTCTGGGGGGCTCGCATTCGTAGATGGCGACTCTTTCTTATCAGGCTGAGGAGCTCTCCAGCATGGAAGTGATGCTTGGCAAAGTTGAAGAATTCTTGAACCATGGTAACGAAGTTTGGTGATTGCCAGAATCCAAAGCCACCTCAAATGTTCAAAGAAAAAGTTTCTACCCTTGCTTGGGATAAGTAGCGAATGCTCAAGGATACGACGAACTACTTCTTGGGCTCGGATATCTGACTGCGCTGCGAACAACAAGAGGTGGCATCCCTCTCTCGACTCAAGATCCAAATTTGAACCTGCCTTGAGTAGGCACAGAACCACATCAGTGTAGCCCGAGCATAGAGCAACACCCAACGGGTTCAGACCACTGTAGTCTCTCACTTGAAGGAGAGCCGTATCGGTCATGAAGCGAGAAACTAGCTCAGTGATACCGATATGAGCTGCGAGATGCAGAGGCGTGATCTCGCGTGAAGAAGCCGAGGGGTCAGTATGCCCTTCTTCATCTGATGAGTCTATTTTGTCGTCGTAACTGTGGGACCTAGCGGAGCCAAAGGCCCGGCGTAAATAACTAACTTCTGGTTTTAGGGGAGGGTAGGAACGTGATTGATCAAGTAGTCGGTTGTAGAATAGTCTTTTCGGCCTCTGAGACAGGAGCTCATAGGTAATATCCAGGGCATTCTTGGCGGGAGCAGACTGCAGATCCCGTATGGCGCGAAGATGGTGACCAAGGTATATGCCGGCGTACTTGGTCAGTGGGAATGTGCATATCTTTCTTCGGTACGAGATTCCGTTGGGATTTCTCTTGTCGACCGGCCTACGATATCCTCGGCGCTGAGTCTCATACGACTTTTGTTCATCATGGTGGTGTGGATAATCATCTAGATCGACTGCGTACGACTTCATCTGGTCCATATCGTCTGGCTGTTCAAGAGCGGGTATGCATAGGTAGGTTGCGATAACTTGGGATATGTAGCAGTGAGGATCCTTGAACCCTTCGTTACTGATGGCGAGAGTATCGCCACCGAGACCCTTCATAAATTCTGTTGCTGTGTTGTGAACGAGCCGAAAGGTATCCGAAGCGCGATCGTGCACGACCATCCCGCAGCAGAAAGCAATAATGTCGTCTACGAGTGGCATTCTTCCCGGCTTGAATTGCCGGTCTTCTGGGTTGACAGCAAGAGCCTGTCGAAGCTCTTCAGCCATCAACGGACGATATGCGTGGGTGATCCAAGCAAGGGCGTTTACGGCAATCTTCTGTCGTGACGAATCTTGGTTGCCAACACGTTTTATGATGTCCCGATACTTGTCATTGATGTCGTGTTTCAATTCGTTCAACTTGATTCTGACATCTTCAAGAAGAACCTGTTCCTTGAGGGAGTCCATGTGTAATCGAACGAGCAAGAATCTAGCATAACAGATAAGTATCTGCACAGAGGTAGTAGAAAGTATCCTACTTACATAATAGCCCCGGAATCATTTCTGCCAGATTGGTTGATGAGCTTGTGCTTGATATCGTTCTCGAGTTTCTTATCAGTTCTTACAAACTCATTCAACCGCTTATTGTGTGCAATGATGTGGCTGACGTAGTCTCGAATATCATCGACGGTGGCCGAGATTTTGACGGATTGAAAGTCAGAAAGGCAGCTTTCGGTGTCGGTAGTGAATCTCGAGGTGATGAATATAGATATATCATCGTCCAGGGGGGCGATTTCGTTAAGAAATAGCCGTCCAACCTCATGATTGCACTCATCCCAGGCGTCGACAACAAGAAACAGGTTGTTATCGTTCGCAAGTCCTTGAATGAGTGGCACAAGGCCACGGGTATCTGGTTGAGCGCCTGGGTTCTTATTTCTCAACTCCTCGATTTCGGGTGGGATTGGGTCCGAGTCTTGGATAAATTGCCTGAGAATACAAGCGAGCATCATATCTGCCGAGTGATTACCACCGTAATGCATGTACAGGACAGCCACCTTGGAGGCATCTTTATCGCCTTTGGGTATGGTGTGGTGCACCAACTCGGCTTGAATACGGGAACTGGAGGAAATATTAGTAGCTGTGACATTTAAACCATGAATGCAGGTCTCTTACACGAGGAACGTCTTTCCCGCGCCAGCTAACAAATGTGAGTCTAAATCCATGCGAGAATGGAGGATGCCTTACGTGGTGCCATTCCCCAGAGTCTCTTTTCCTTTCCAGAAACCCAGTCTCCAAACTGGGAGGAGCTCATGAAGCTTGCTCCGGCATTTTTGTGAGCGTCTTGGTCACCTTGTCCCTGGGCCGGGGTTGTAAGTGAAGAGAAGATGTCTTGCGGACACAGCCATTGAAGAACTTCGTGTCTATGCTTGGCAGGGTCGTGCCCTGTAATGTTTTCTGTCCAAAGGTCGAAATAGTCAGTCAATTTCATCAATTCCTCAGACGTCGGCCTTCTTACGATTGTAGTTGAAGGTACTGTTTTGGACTCCTACGAGTTCGGTCTTAGCAAAGTCATCACGACACATTCTGAGACTCACCAATCAAGTTACCACCATATACACCTCCAGCTATGATCCCTGATGAATCAGATACATCCTTAGTACAGTTAAACGGAAGTGGCGTGTTTGATGTCAATGTGCCAGAGAATGAAGGAGACGCCATGGCGAGACTACGGCACAGATTGATCTTCTGACTTTCTAGTAGCCGGTCCTAGCCCAGAAGGGTAGAAGTGACAGTCATTTATAAGCTTGGGTAACTGCAAAAAAACAAAGCTGGGACAAATGTTCGGTTCAGCTCGATACGGACGGGCGACCCATGTCAGGCAGCAAAGAGTATAAGTCAAAGCGCTCGCCCTTGTCAATTCTTGGATTTAGAGCCTTGTCAACAATCTTTGGAAGGAGTGGACATCTTGGCTATGTACCTGATATTCTTGGACAACTAGTCTAAGAGGCCGAAGACGATACAGTCCTTGGGGGTATCAAATGTAATTTCCCACGATTTTATGCGTATCTTCGTCACAGTGGGGTTGAAACATAACAACAAGAGCGCACTCACTCGTGTATAGGTGGAGATAATACTGCAGTGATCTTCGTAGAGGCCAGAGAGTATTGGCCACGGACGGAAGTATGTTGCTGCGAGAGTGGATGCTAAAGTGATATCACAGTCCTTGTGCATGCAGCTGAACATATACGGCAGCTGATTACCCTGTTTTCAGCTTATCTCTTAGGTATTTCTCGCGAGGATTACTGAATTCAGGGTCCATGTTACAGATATTGTCCTTTCAGCCCATGCGGTAGCCGCTATCTCCTTTCGGCTGAGCCCCAGCCTGGCTTACATCAACCAACCTGGTGGATCATGATGTGGGGATACAGTTTCGGAATGGTGTGTAAGAGGGGCTCAGAAGAAACGAGAATGGATACATGATCGTCGAGTTGCAGACAGGCTAATATGTTCGCAATATATCCAGCCACTCATGCGCTGTGGCGGACCACCCTCGTGGTCCCGTCCCGTCCCTTGACAGCTACCCATGCATGTTACTACGTAGTTATGTAACTCTTGATACCAAGTAGGGCTGGCTATAAAAGTAACTGTCGATGCGGTTCTTTTCTCGCAGCCTCCAAACCCCCATCGGATTGTTATCCAAGCTCGCTTACTATTCGGAGAGATCATATTCAGACTCGAAACAAAATGGAACCGAACGGCTTAGGAGAACCATTGTATGAACCTGGGTCCCCAAAAGACGCCAAGGTCGAGTAAGTTGTCCTTAAATCATCAAGTGTGGACTGAGGTTTGATCTGACATGCTCACGTCCAGTATCGTCTTTGTGCACGGTCTCAACGGCGACAGGATCAAGACTTGGACATTCGAGGAGACCGAGGATAGCCCCTCTATGTTCTGGCCTAAGGATCTTCTTCCTGCTAGATGTGAGAACGCTCGCATTCTCTCCTTTGGCTACAACGCCGAGGTTGTACACTTGTTTAATCTTGGTAAAGCCAAGTCACCTATTGCTCCTACAACCACCATCAACGACCACTCGGCAGCTCTATTCGATAGTCTGAAAGGACTCCGCGAACGAACGAATACGGTACAATGTCCATTCTTCTACAAACAATATTGCTTGTACTGATTATGCCAGGCCGATCGTCCTATCATGTTTGTTTGCCACAGTCTGGGAGGCTTGGTATGCGCCAACGCGATTGCCAAGCAGTATGGAGCGAACACTCCTGAGAAAGCACTAGTTGACAAGGTCCGTGGCATGCTATTTCTCGGAACTCCCTTTACAGGATCCGACAAAGCAAATTGGGCTTTGATAGTGACTCAGTATCTTCGCCTCATCGTTTCAGTCAACCAAGAAAAGCTCAAAAACTTGGATGAACGGTCAGACAAGTTAATGGACATCAGCAATGAGTTTCTCAAATTGGTTCATGAGAGACAACGCAGCGACGCCCCAATAGAGGTGGCATTTTACTTTGAGGAACACCCCACCAAACGAAAGAAAGTCAACTTGGGCTTCATAGTTGACAGGAGTTCTGCTGTCCCTATGGGATTCACGGCTCTTTCTATCGCCGCGGATCATTCGAACATGTGCAAGTTTGAGGATGAGATACGAGACGGGTTTATTAGTGTTTCGAATAAGCTGTATCAATGGATACAAGACCTTGACAATGCAGGAAAGGATGGAGTTGCGAACAAGGTAAATGCAGAATGATTTTGACTCAATTTATGTCGTGCTAACCCATCTTACAGGGGGGTGTCAACGTATATCAACCGAGTGTTTCAGGGGTATCCAACTCTACCGGGATCATAACAGCAGCGATTATCAGTACAGCAACGGATGGAAACAAACTTGTCGGATCTCAAACGGTAGGTTGGAAGAGACTCGACTAATACTTAATACTAATACTACCATAGTTTACTATCAATGGAGACTCTACTGGTGATATAGCAAGGAAGCTTGCTACTCTGTAGGCAGGGTCGGACTTCCGTCACGCGGGATCATTTTACACTATCAAGACACAATTCTTATTTCAGTAGAATACATCATTTTTGGAGTTAATTTAAATTGTTATCTGTGATTTATTAGCGTTATCTCAGAATCAGAGGTTTACGTTACTTTAAACACTCTTCCGCAGCATCGACTCAATCCCCCCTGACTATTAATAATGCATACGATTCGGTGCTTAATCTAATACAGCAACGTGTATTATGTATCCAAATGACATCCAGTGAAAGATGACCCTTGCTCGCCTTTACGCGTTTTGAAGGTTCTTTGACTCCACCACAACTCCATCATGGGAAGGCGTCCAAGTATCTGCCGCAAGGGTATCGAACGTTGGAAGGTAAACATGCTATTTGGAGGCGTTTTCGGGGAGAAATACAGGCAAGTTGCGTATAAAACGAGGGCCACCTTCGCTATAAAGACTTCGTAGCCATGTCGGAGAGAATCTGGGTTGACGTTGTGTAGAAGGAGATGTCGCCGAACCTCTTTGCAGTTCAACCATGGAGAAAATCATGGCTATAATACGTGAAACTATACAATCGAGTGGTGGTATCGCGATGCTGTCGTTGGCAGAGAAGGTCCTCTTGGCCCCTGAGTCCAAAAACGATGGATCGCTGAGATATAGGTGGGCTGAGGAGCAGCAAGAAGCTTCTCAACCACTGTATTTATATAATCGACAAGTCAATGTTGGAAACTCCAAGCAGACAGATGTTGAGAGGAGTGGCACCATTGATCGAGCGCTTCCTTGAACTGATGGTATATAAGAGTGACGATCAAACTATTTCTTCGTCGACGGGAAAGGGGGACTTTATATAGCTGTAGAATGGGCAAGACTGAATCACAATACGGGTTTACAGCATAATACACGGTCGGTGTACAGGCGTTACACAGAGCCTCAAGTGACTCTATCATGCGATGTTTGTGTGTGGCAATGAAAGTTTTCTCCGCCATGTCACATTGTACACCTCAGCAGGAGGATCATCAGGGGACGTAATGGGACATGTTCGACTGACCATTTACACTGGTAAACAAACACCTTTCTGAAGCCAATGTCACTAGCGCTCATCTACTCTGACAGTAGGTCAACGATGTCTAAAGGAAAATTTTAAGCGTCACGTATATTGACTGAATCGAGCTATCTAATGCTTTCCAAATCACCACCACCCAATACACTGATGTTTACGGTCTCAGTATGTTTCGACTTCGCAGCCGCCGGACATTCATTCCCTGGGCCTCTAATTCCTCATCAGACAAGAGGTCAAGGTCAAGTACTGATTTGATGCTTTCCAACCCCTCCTCGGATAAGAGGTCACTCCTTGATTTGACGCTCTCGAATGTATCCTCAGGTAAAAGGTCAAGTGCAGATCCGATGCTCTCAAGACGCACGTTCCGACCGTAGTCCATAATGTTGAGAATGCACTTGCGAAACTCCAACAACTGCTGCGCTTCTTGAAGAGCAAAGGTTCGGATCTTTTGGACATAAAAGGTTTCTTCTACCATCCATGTAATACATAGACGCGCCTCTGTTCCGTTCATAGAGACATTAAAAGCAGAAGTGTCGATTGGCGTCATGTCCTTGGGTCCGCGTTCCATAAGCTCCTCGTTCAACATGTCAGCGATGTTGACACACGAAGATGATCCTCCCAGGCATTGGTTAGTCGCCACCTAGAGACTACCGTTGCTAGAGGGGCCATCGCCTTTGAGCTCAATAAGAAGGAATGGTAGGCAGAGACCGTCCCTGTTCGCTGCTGACAGCTGCATTGAAACGAGTTTACTTCGCTGGGCAGGCGTAAATGCGCCTGTGAGATTGTAGCCAAGGAGAATGTCCGGAATAGGACCGCTGACTCGATGGGCAGTTCCAGTGTTGGGTACGGTCCACCTTGCCATTGGGATCTTGTCACTTCGCTTGAGTATGTCGTTTCGAGGTGGCAAGGTGACAAGTGTGCTTTGTATATACTGTTCGACGTGTGGCTCGCCGGCTCCTCGCTCCAGATCAGCAAGGGCATCGTCATCATCGACGTCCTCGACCGATAAATCTTGTAACTCGCGATCACCTGAGATAATTTCAACAAGTTGTGAAATATGCTCTGGAAGTTCTTCGCGGCGGTCGCGGTAGATGATGTTGTTCGCTGCTAGGTTAATGGCTTCGTACTGGGCGTTTTCGACAAGTGTACCAGTGAGTCTGGGAGTAGCAGTTCCCGAACCTGCTGTCGAAAACCCGTTCCGCCCGTTGGGTGTAGCTCCAGCACTGGTGGATCCGATGGTAGAGACCCGGGTGCTAAACCGGACTCTCTTGCCTCGTACGTTGCGGCGACCCATACTTGGAGGTTCCGATCGTGCGTATCTTGCTGGAGGTCTGTGTAATGGATTCTGGATGAGGATAACTGAGTACAAGTAATTGTGATAGATGTCAGAGGGATATATGTCTTCAAGCCAATCGTCGATTTGGTCTGTTAGAGGAGAGGGGCTCCGGCAACCGTTTATATAGTCCCGAACGGCAGTGAAGGGTAGTGCCTCTGGAAAGGGAGCTGAGACCTTCATCATCTAATAAGAGAAGTATCAGCGGCCGGTACGAGTAGTGAGTCTGTGATTTGGCAGCGTGTAGATGCCACCATAAGTACATACACGATTCCGATCTCGAATGTCATGTTCAAAGAGAGTCTTCTTCGGCGGTCGTGCCTCCGATGGAGACCCGGAAAGGGACCTGTTGCGAGGTCTCTTGTTAGGGTTTTGGAGCCCATGTTGAGGCGCGGCGTTTTTGGGTTTACCCATGGTGAGAACGAAAGAAGAGCAGGATACTGTTGTTGATGTCACTTTTGTGAAGAAAGTTTTGAGATCAACCTTGAACTGAGGTGAAGAAAGGTGCTTTTAAGCAGTTTCGATAGTTCTGATTCATGATAGGATGCATCAAACCCATGATATCGACGTCTGGGAGAGTAGGTTAATAAGAGGTTGAATCATCGTTGTACAAGTGTACCTACTTACGACTAGCCATATGGTGTTTTTTTATGCCTGAAGCACAATACCTCACGTGTATGGTCATGTTTGTCACAGCATGTGAAGCTTCACGAAACAAGGCACCGTCCTACCGTTGCAACAGTGGAAAAGATAAATCAGCCCTACAAGCCTCAACTTGGTGTAGATCGGCCGTGACCAATCAGAGCCGTCAGAAACATTTTAAGCTCTCTCCGTGAATAAACGCGAGTTGCATATCTCGGGCCGTACCGTTGCAGCACATGGTATATTAATAAAGATGTGGATGATATTTAGCTGCATATTGAAGATGGATATGTCAAGTCTAGACTTGACAACGAAATACTATTACCTGGAATTCACTTCGGGCAGGAATATCCCGTCCCGCTTTCGGCCGAACATTCCGACCTTTGGACAGGGCTATGACGATCTTAACTAGCGGTAGCCCTACCCCTACAGTGGAGGTCTCCGCTGTCAGATCCAATCTTATTTCACTGTCGTCATTGTCAGCGACTCCGGCGCTTCCGTCACATTTCTTTTCTGTAGACTGGGACCGAAAATTCTTCCTCTCTCCTCGCTCAAAAGAACAGGACCAGATAAGATTCCCATTCTGGAAGTTTGATACCCATATACTCACTATCGCCGATCTCGCCCTCCAACATCATGGCCGCCAACCTCGAAGCGCCTGGCGCCCCAGCCGAACGAATTACCTCCACAGCCTCAACCATCACGGATTACGCTTATCCGTACGGGCACCTTGGGCATCTTACACAAAAGCAGGAAGAAGCTTTTGTTCAGTTTAAAAAGGTTCTTGAGGAGAGGGAACTTTTGACTCCTGCTCACGATGATCCTTTGATCCTGTATGTTTTTTGTTACAACTCAAAGACGAAGCTAACAAACGTCATAGACGATACCTGCGCGCACGAAGATGGAATGTCGAGGACGCTTATACCCAATTTAAAGAGACAGAAGACTGGCGAAAGGCAAACGACTTGAATGTGCTATATGATACCATTGATCTCAGCGCCTACGACTTCAGCCGCCGCTTAGTATGTCCCGTTGACCGCCGTGCAAATCCAGTACTAACTCTCACTAGTATCCCCAATGGACAGGCCGACGCGACCGTCGCGGAATTCCTCTTTACGTCTTTGAAGTCAAGACTCTCGACTCCAAGACAGTGCACGAGTATGAAAAGGTCGGCGCATCGAGCACCTTTTCCCAAGCCAAGTCCGACGGCAAGACTCCCAACGGTCTTTTGCGCCTCTTTGCGCTCTACGAAAACTTGACCCGCTTCAACATGCCCTTCTGCACTCAACTCCTCGACCGCGACCACCCCGAAGTCCCCATCACGCTGAGCACAAACATTGTCGACATTTCCGGCGTTGGTCTTAAGCAGTTCTGGAACCTGAAGCAGCACATGCAAGCCGCTTCGCAACTCGCCACAGCACACTACCCCGAGACCCTGGATCGCATATTCGTTATCGGCGCACCCGCCTTTTTCAGCACTGTTTGGGGATGGGTCAAGCGCTGGTTCGATCCCATCACCGTTTCCAAGATTTTTATCCTTGGTAGCCACGAGGTCAAGACGGTGCTGGAACAGTACATCGAGCCTAGGAATATTCCCAAGAAGTATGGTGGCGAGCTTGACTACAACTTTGGAGAGCTCGGAAACCCCGATCCTAACTGGCAGGGTGTTGTCGAGTTTGAAAACGGTCACAAGACTTTCCCCAGCGGTCCTTTGCTATGGGAGGAGGACGGTAACGATCGATTGGTCTGTGTTGCCAAGGGTTCAAAGGATGGCAAGCCTCGAAACGAGAGGATCTGCACCATTCCCAAGACCTTTGGTTTGTCGCCTGTGGTTGAGATTGGTGTGCATGCGCCAGTCGACGCCGCTCCCGTCAATGGCGTTGCCAACGATACAGCGGGAGCCGAAGGCGCTCAGACTGACGACTCTACCTTGAGCGGCGAAGTCAACGAGAAGCTCAAGATCCAGGAGGACAAGCCCGCTGTGCCACAAACCACTGCTGCTTAGTTATTTTTTTTATAGACGGAAAAGAATGGCATACCCCGAGTTGGATAAAGGGATTGATAAGAGATGGAAGACGTCATAGGGTGTTGGTGAAGGATTGGGATATATACCTGTATGTTTGGCGCATGTTTAGAGAACCTGCCATTAGAGCGGACTTGTGGTTATACAGTCGATTCTCTTTCTATTTGTAAATAATTGTTCTAGTTTTGTGGTCCATAATAATTCCCAATTCCCTCTAGTCAAACTCCAACCCCAATAGACCCGTCTTGTTCTACCAAAGCACTAATTTATTCCAACTCGATAGCATCAGGTCTCTTGATGTATCCTCTCTTATTTCTCCACTGCGTTACACCCCTCTCAAGCTCGTCCCATGTAACACCATCTCTAACAAGACACATTGTCACTCCCAAACTCTCGGTATCTCTATTCCTCGCCTCGTCGTCAAAAAACAGCATGTCCTCGTACTTGATCCCAGTTCTCTTCTGCAGACTCTCAAAATGCTTGATCTTACATCCAGGGTAAATCTCCAACAAGCCATCAAACATATCGAGCGACTTCTTGGGCTTTTCCTTAGTGTTGCCTTCGGGCGCGGGGATGTGCAACATCTTTAACAGATCGCGCGCAAGACTAGGTGCACTTGTCCGCGACGCGACACCGATTTTTATGCCTGCGCGAGGAAGCGCGTAGAGAATGGCGGGCACATCACTGAAGAAGCCGTAATCTTCACCATAGCGGTCCGTGGCACTCGTGTGGGAGGAATTGGGTTTCAACGGCGGCGTGACATGAGTATCAATCCAAAAAGGCCAGAGTGTATAGTCAAGATCGAAGACAATAAGTTTTGGTAGCGGAAGCGACGGATCGGCGAGGGCTGACGGGAGGAGAGAGGAAGCTCCTGATGCTGAAGACATCGAGGACAGCGTGGAGGAGCTCGGAGGGAGAGGGTTCTTTGATAGTTTCCTTGGCATTTTGAAGCGATGGTTTGGATGATGATGAAAAGTTTGGTGTTGAGTCAACTTTTACAGAGGTGAGGAAGGTGGGGGCGTGACGTCGCTGGTGTTTAGGTCATGATCGACGTATCCGAGTCGTTGGTAATCAGCCAAAGTCAGTTTACCCTGTAGATAAAGTTAAACTTCAGTAATGCAAAGACAAACTTTCTACAGACAATTAGTAGAGAATGGATATGGGTAGAGATTTTATCACATTTGTTCTTTGTTTCATTATTATTATTACTTGAGTGGTGTCTGTCTCTTTTTTCAAACAGTTTGTCTTCTGTCGTCGCCAAACAGCAAAAACCCTCCAACTCTAGTTGCCGAAGTTGAACAACGCTCCACAACTCCCCTGCTTCTATCTCAACTTAAAGCACTGACTTGGACCCTTGGCAGACGGATATGAAGCGGATTTATGTTTCTGACAACCTAGACCTTCTCAGTTGAGTTGTGACCCGTGGAGTCGAGCAACTGGCTGATTGACAGCCCTGAAGCTTGTAGCCGCCCAATGCGCAGGATGCATCAACTATGCTGAGCCGCAATGTACCTGCCTTACGAGACAAGCACCGTTCCTGAATCTCGAATTCTCATCGCACCTTCCATGCTCAAGAATTGATGCTTCTACCCCGCACTTTCCTTCCTCCACTCGGTTAACTTAGATTGCGGGGAGGCAAATCCAAGTCCTGGAACCAAATATGCGACATGTGATTGGTTCAAACTCCACTAGTCAAGTCGGGGGAAATTTCCCATCAACTTCCTTCATTGCGAACTCGCTCTTTTTACCTGACCTAAAGTCTGTGTTTTTCCCCTTGAATTGGTGGCTCAATTGAACAAGATACATTACTTGGGTTGCTGACATCAAAACTCTATCCTCCTTATTAAAGATCAACGTTGGTGTGGAGATCAAGGGGCTGGGCTAATTACTACTCAGTCAGCTCAACTCACACGCGACTCAGTGAATCGATCGACGAATTGGGTTTATTGAATGCGCTTCAGACATGGCAAAACGAACGTGGTCCGATTCGAACCCTGCTGGAATCAACGCTGATGCGACCGCTGTATGTCTACAATGAACCACAGCAAAACCTGACTGACAACCTCTAGTCCCCAGCGCCAGCGCGACCAAATGGCCATGGAAGGACTTCGTCCGGTCGACAGAGTATCTCCGGCATTATTTCTACTGAAGCCTCCATTCCTCAGATCTCACGCAAGATCAAGGCATGTGCAGCATGTCGGAAACACAAGGTGAGATTACCCATTCATGAGTCGAATGGGACTAATGAGGTGCAGATTAAATGCTTGATGGATGAGAGTGGCCCACCCTGTCGAAGATGTTCTGAGAGAAACCTGGGTTGTGTGCTGAGCAAAAGTCTCCAAACAATTATCGATGAAAAGTCACAGTGAGTATACGAGATGAAATAAAAATTCACCGACTGACTATTCCAGATTCTCTGAATCCGTGGTGCAAGATCTAGAGCAAATGCACAACGCTCTACGACAAGTCATGACCAAGCTGAGCCTCCCAGAACTTCCCCCCTTACAGAGCATCAATTCTCGAGACGAGGGAACACCGCCAAAAGACGACAACCCATCGAATACGTCAAATCATCTCACTGTATCTCAAGACGAATTCCGTGGCCCCTCATGCGACAACTCTCCGAAAGCGACCCCTGAAGATGAGGGTCTCCCATACGTCCCTATCCATTCTTTGTATACTCTCACCAAACTAAGTGCCCTTCGATCCCCCGACAACCCAGAAGCGCAACGAGGAAACGTGATAAACGACTTTATTGCCCGTGGGGCTTTATCGTTAACAGACGCAGAGAGTCTGTTCGCCTTGTATCGCGACCGTTTGGATCGGTACATGTACGGAATCGGCTGCCGTTACATGACGTTAGAGGAGCTGCGACGCAAGAGTCCCATTCTATCCGCTGCCACGCTCACAGTGGCTGCTTTGCACGACCCCAAGGCCGACAGTATCTATGGAATCTGCAGCGGTGAATTTCGGCGTCTGATGGAAAAGTCCATGTTTGAGCGTCGTATTGATCGCGATTATCTACGCGCCATGTGCATTGCTTCCTATTGGCTTAGCGATTTGTCTTGGATGCTTTCGGGGTATGCTATTCGACGCGCTGCCGAGTGCAATCTACATAACAGCTATAACCAGGCTATAAAGGAGAAGAGCCAGGAGGCGGCGGATTGTGCTCGGTTATGGTATATCCTATACATCTGCGATCAACACCTTGCGACTCTGTATGGACGACCCTCGATCGTTCAGGAAGATTCATCGATTCAGGGCTGGGAGCAGTTCTTGAAGTCGCCTGTGGCTAACGAGGAGGATAAGCGTCTTACTGGCCAAGTGATGTTGGTCAGTATCTTGCGAAATATCCGAGAGCTATTCGGTACAGATAAAGGAGAGCCTGTTCCTCGGGTATATCTGAATCACATTCTACAGTTCAGACGGCAGCTTGACCAGTGGTATACCCGCTGGATGAAAGATTTGCCAGGTGAGTTCGCCATCATCATATCTGAGATGTACTAACGCGCAACAGAACAATGGACGCAAATCGGCTCCTTTCCTCGAAAAGGCACAATTCTTCACTACAATTTCGCCCAAATACATCTCTATTCCCACGTTTTCCGCGGTCTCGCAGGCGACGCGCCCATCCCGCATTACTTCCTCGACTGCGCCATGCAAGCCGTGACAGCTGCAACAGCAATTATCGACCTAATAATCACTGACCCCGACGTCGCCCTTGGTATCGTCGGGATGCCCTCGTATATGCTCTCCATGACTGCATTTGCATGCATGTTTCTCATCAAAGTCGCCGTCAAGTACGGCAGCGATTTAATCGAGCGCCAGCGCGTCCACGATCTTACGACCAGTCTTGTTCGACAGTTCCGCTCCCTCAAGGCAGGCAAGTGGCATCTCGCGAATCTGATGGCTGGAGGGTTGGAGCGCATGACTGCTACGCTTGCAGCTGCCGAGCCAGGGCAGGGCCAGTCAGCTAGTATGGTGTACAACACGATGGAGAATGCGGATATGGCTGGGCAGATGATGCCAGGGAATCAGGTGTATACTGATATGGACGGTGATACGTTTTTCGACTATGATATGAGTTTTGGACTGTCGCCTGTGTTTAGGTTCGATCCTAGTATGTTTACGGTTGATGCTTCGGGGCAATCTATACCGACATATCCTGAGCCGGATTATGGGATGAGGCCACAGTGAGATCGAAGCAACTTAGTTATTGCACTGCGATAGGCTTGGATACGGGTTAGTTATATTTTGAGCATAGCATTTGGATAATAGCATCTGGTGGTTGCGAAAGACACCGAAACACAACCTCACAAGTCCTCAATCAGACTACACTTACAACATGCACACTTACAGCATGCACACTTACAACATCCGCTCCTTAGCTTCCACAATGCATATTTCATACCCACCTCCTCGCATTTGATGAAACGTATCTCCACAGTGTTGATATCTCGGTTTTCTAGCCGGCATCCCCGCATCATCGTCTGCGGAGAAGACGGATAACCTCCTTCACCCCGCGGCAATAGGTCGATCTTATCCGTCTCTTCTTGTTTAAATACTCGCAGCCCCGACTCAAACTACTCGAGTCTATTACAAACTCATCGAAGCAGAGAAACATCATGACACAACATATCCTCATCACCGGCGGCGGGGGCTTCATTGGCCAGGAACTACTAGGCCCCCTCCTCGATTCCTCATCAGACATCCATCTCACCATCGTAGACCTCGCTACACCTCCCGTTCCCGAGGCATACTCAAACCGCATCACAGCCCTCGGCGCAGACCTCACAGACGCAACCGTGGTGAACAAGCTCATCACCTCACAGCCCTTTACGACAGTCTATCTCTTCCACGGCATCATGTCAAGCGGTTCAGAAGCCGATCTTGATCTGGGTCTTAAAGTTAACGTCGATTCCGTGCGCTGCGTTCTTGACACTTTACGAAACAAGCTCCCTGGCGTCAAAGTCGTCTTCTCAAGTACTTCTGCTGTGTATGGACCCGAAAAGGGACCCGTCACTGAGCAGACAATGCCACAACCACTGTCATCGTACGGAACGGAGAAATTCATGATGGAGTTATTGATAAACGACTTTTCGAGAAGGGGCTTGATTGATGGACGCATCGTACGACTTCCCACTGTTGTGGTAAGACCCGGAAAGCCATCCGCCGCAGCGTCGAGCTTTGCTTCAGGAATCGTGAGGGAGTCGTTGCAGGGCATTCAGAATACTCTCCCTGTCCCTCGAAATACCCCCATCTGGATCTGTAGTCCAGCTACGGTGGTTAAGAACCTCATCATGATGAAGGATATACCTGCTGAGAAATTTGGACACTCGCGGATTGTGAACCTACCGGGACGTACGGTTTCTGTTCAGGATATTCTGGACGCGGTGGAGAAGGTGGGTGGTAAGGAAGCGCTGGGATATGTCAAGGAGGAAGCGGATGAGGCTGCGTACAAGATTGTAAAGGGCTGGGCACCTTGGTTTGACGATAGTAGGGCAATGAGTCTGGGATTGTGTGCGGATGGGGAGCTGGTTGATGCTGTCAAGGCGTTTCAGGATAGACTCAAGGCGAACTAATTACAATCATTAATTATAATTCTATCTGCGCGCTTTTAAAATATTCCCAAATATCTATAATTTTGAAGACCGCACTTTTCTCGGTACTGAGCTAGGTTCAATGCGACCAGATGTGACTAGATGATTTATGTCCAGGGTATTCACAAGAGCAGGCGTTGCTTGGTCCAGACTTGTAAGACCAGCAAGCCTCATCGAAGTTTCGAGCTCATCCTTTAGAACTAGATAGGTGTTAGTGGATTCCGATAGCCATGAGAGGCGACTTACTCTGTGATAGATGTTCAACACCCTTTTGACCATATACCAAGGAATACAAAAATGGTCTTGCAATTCCGACAGCTGTGGCGCCCAGCGCGATAGCTTTTAGGATATCGGATCCACGCTCGAAGCCGCCGTCGATAAAGATCTCAAGGTGATCAAATGCTTCAGGGAAGCGCTTTCGAACTTCTAAAAGGATGAGAATAGAAGCTTGGGCACTGATACTGTTAGCTTGCACCTTTTATAATTCAAGAGCACTTACCCATCTAGCGACCTTCCTCCATGGTTACTCAACATAACGCCATCAACACCATACTCAACCGCCAACTTGACATCCTCCACCGTCTGTACACCCTTCAACACAATCGGGACAGAACTCTCTCGCCTAATCCACTCGAGGTCCTCCCAAGAAAGGCTCTTGTCGATGTACTGCCCCATAAGACGTCCCAGACCACTACCCTTGCCATCTTTGCTGCTCTCGCTCCCGCTCATCTCGGATTTGATGACAACTGCTTGTGGCGCGCGCTCGTCGGCTTCGCGCTTGCCTGGAACTGGGGCATCGACGGTGACAAATATCGCTTTTATACCGAGAGAACGGGCGCGGTTGAGGAGTTGAACGGTTTTGGGACGGTTCGAATTGACGTAGAGTTGGAGGAAGAAGGGATGACCTGGGGGAGCTGCGCCGATGATACTTGGGAGGGGATAAGAGGCATTGCTGGAGATCTGCAATTGTTAGTTTGAACATGTATTTGCTGCGATTGACTCACAATCTCAAAAATGCCTTCGCTGGCAGCAGCTCTACTCCAACCAAGTTCACCATCCGGATGCGCCAGCGTCGCCATAGCAGCAGGGCACATGAAGAATGGCGCTTTACTCTGAAGCCCCAGAATTTTGCGTCCGATATTGACTTGCGACACATTTCTTAGAATTCTTGGTCGAAGCATAACTCTGCGGATGAGTTCACGGTTGTTTGTCACTGTCACGAGATCCGTAGCCGCCGAAGAGTAAAAGGCCCATGCTTTTGGTGTGAGAGCTTTCTGCGCAGCGAGTGCAAAGTCGTTTGCCGACAAAATTTGATCGAGGGCTGGGACGTTGGAGGGGAGTTGGATATCTGGACTGGTTAGAGACGTTGTTTCATGAGATGAGAGTATGTACCTCTAGGAGCAGGGATGTTGGGAGATTCAGACTCCATTGCCTCGAGATCACTCATGTTGACGGTATTTGTTGATATCAAGTCGCTTAGTGAGTATTGCTTCGTGAGATAGACTGATGCTCGACTGTATCTTTTTATCCTAGACTGTTGTATAAGTGAATAAGATCTCGGGCCCCGCAATCGGACTCCTCACCTTGGATCCGTGATGATCATTCGGGTCGGTGCATCTTGGCGCGAGTCGCACTAATTAATTGCCGGTCTTGTATCCGATGGTTCGGTTTGGGTGTGTTCGGCTTTCTCTCCGACCACAAAGACGTCAAAGTACGTACTTTATTATTTGACACTGCTATATAATAGTCGAGAAAAGTCCATATCTTTTAGAGTCGCGCTGCAACTTGCCTGGCTCATGTTGATGCTGCGTGAACAACATACTGCCCGACCTGGCCTGCGGCTTCAGCTTTCCAGCTACATGTTGACCAGCCCGCTTTGTAACGATCTCGACAGCCGTTCGTGGCTTTTTGCCGGTGACAATCTTTCGGGACTATCTGGCTACGGCCTGTTGCGTCCATCGCAACAATATCTAAAAGCTTAATCTATAAAAAAGGAGTTTCAATTTATTCAAGATCATGATATTAAGAGGAGTTACGATGTAGTATCACCAAGATTCATTCTTGGTGTTGTGAATTATAACAATCTTTGAGACAATGGGATCAAATACCGAAGGGGAGCCCCTTCCACATTCAGTATAGTCACCACTCTTCGCTACTCCTCAGCTGGATGCAGATGTGGGCAAATCATGGAGCTTCCTAAGGAAACCCTAGGAGCTGCCTAGGAGCTGCCTAGGAGAACCCTAGGAGTTCCCTAGGAAGCTCCTATTCTACTCATAGGGCGTAACATGAGATTAACATGAAGAAATTGGCACTGATTTTAGGATAGGCGTGAGCAAACGGTGGCAGACAGTCGGCAACTGATCTCAGGATGTGCCAGTTCCACACCATACCATATTGGGAATTTCATCATATGAACAATAGACAAGTAAACAGAACAATGGCATTGTGATTCAGTGACCCGTCTGCTTAGGCAGCTATTCAATTTGAATTCTTGTTTGCATACGAACCATTAGGAGGAATCTTTACATGTAGAATCTTCGCCTCTCACATCCAACTTTGCAGATCATACTTGTACGCAGTATCACTTTTCACACAATCATCCTCGACACTATTCCCCTTTACAGCTTTGCCCTTCACATTACTACGATCAATATCATCACCTCACTAGGACATGTCAACTGCTCCTTACCAAAGTCGCCCGTAAGTGAAATACAGTGACCGGAGTGGAAAACGATAGAATGGGGACTGATTCAGAATGCAGACATTCAATCTATCCGAAATGTCTTCCGAAAGTGCTGTCAACACGATCGACCTGGCGGACAAAATCCCGCTCACTACTGCCAAGACCATCGCCGACGTGGATTGTGTCGAGAGTCGAGTGAAGGATGCGACGATCTTCAACCATGCCGGGCTGACCCGGCAAGAGAAGATGGCTCTCCATGATCTCCTCCAAGGGTGATGTGACACCCGCCCCGGCAACAAGATCTCGCCCCTCCTACAGAAAATGTTCTTCGCCAGGATTTTCGAATCCTGGAATTCTGATAACGACTCTGTCTCGGTCCCTGTCCCTCCTGGAAAGAAGCAGCTGGCCCAAGTGGCAGTTCCCGTCGGGACGTTCAAGATCGACATACCAGTCACCCCTATGAAGCGCAAGTCAGGCGAAAAGCTTCAAAACAAGACCCAGAGGCGAGCGGGTGCAAAAGCTCGGCTGAGCGTCCAGCTGTAGCCGGAGTCCTGCAGCTTTACCACACTTTGGCGAGACAGCCTTAGCGCCACTGTCAATGGCGACCATGTGCGTCTCGATGATGGCATGACGATGGAAAAGGCCATTGCGAAGGCCTGCATCAACTTTGACCAGGCAGAGAAAGGCCGTGTCCAGGGGTACAACACTGCCCTTATCATCGCGCTCGCCCGTGCCCAAATCATCGCCTTTGCCAAGGCAGGAACTGTACACCTACCAGTTGTGGCCGAAGATCTTCGTATCAATCATCGGCTGAATCAGTGCATCCTCATCAACGATAATTTCAACAAGTTCGCGACCATGATGATCAACGTCGGAAGTTTGTTACAGCGTGCCAATATCGGCCAGGCTGACTCTCTATTGTAAGGGAGGGTATGGGCAGTACGGAGAAACAGTTTACCTTCGTCTTTTCGGTCAGGTAGATAGTAGGGGTATTTAACCCACCAAATGGGATTCATTTATCTTGCCCTGGCATCCTATGTGATAGTGCTATCCTGCCTGATAATTTGGCGTAGAGTTATCAAATGCGTAGATATCTTACTAACGCCATAACTCCCAATTGCATAATCGAAAGATAAAGCCCTGCTCAGTGGAGAGTTGGTATCTTAATACTTGATAGCAAGTTAAGATTGATATTCTCCTTTATTATGTTAGAAGAAGGGGAAGTTGGTAGCCATTACTTTTGTGTTATGTGAGAATAAGGTTACGTTTGTGCCCTACTGTGTATGCCTCTTATGGCAGCCAAAGGCAATATTGTTCTTAAAGTTGAACTAACTACTAAATATAAAGCCTAGCCCCAAGATGTTCTCACTCTATTTTATTTTGCTGTCATCTGCAATACTTACTCTAACAGTCCAGACCAAAGCAACGACTGCTTACAACGACCGATTCTCCACCTCGAGTTCGAAATATGCCATCACTATCATTACTATCTCTACACTCAACCGTTTCTCCCGTTTCTTGAAGAACCTAGTGAAAGGTTTCTAAAGAACACTGAGAGCTACGGTACCGGCCCCAATTCAGGCTTCAACACACGATTTGCAGCGTTGCCGTCACCCCCATGGAGCACCTTGTCAGACGCCATGGTAATTCTGTTTAAGAATGAACTCAAAGCTATGTATTTTGAGCAGACGGCTATGGAACTTCGCCGCACGGAAGAATACCGCTATAAATGGTCCGGGTGCTGTGATTCGCCATTCGCAAAATGGAACCAAGGCGCGCCAGTGTTGACGGATCGAGACTCTATAATTGACTTCTTCAACAAGGAAGTCATGTTATATGTGGGTGTGGATGTGATGCGCAGGCCTATACAAGAATTTTACTTCCCACTTCTAGGGCGATATCTTTACCGGACTTGGCTGCGACAACACGACAGTCGACCGCCATTCCAAAGGGGCGAGTTTATCGTCAAGCCCATGCTACTGCGGGAGCCGTTGCGGACGGATCTAGTCCAACTATCGACATATCACACTGAGCTTTCGAAATATCTCTCCCAGTCTCTTGATGATCTTGTCGCGTTCGATTGTTACCATCAGCCTAAAGACACTTTGCCATCGCTATGTCCACCAACTCAGGTCCTTCCGTGACCATGGTTACTTCATGCGTCCCTTGTTCAAAGCCTTGTACGTGGTTTACGACGATCAATTTGATGACCATGGCCATTTGGATGAACCGATGGAACGAGGAGAGTACGAGACAATCGACGACTACAGACAGCGGTTCATTAGCTGGAAGAAGTCAAACGAGAGTGTGTTACTTGTGAGGACGGGGAACGATTCCCATCTCTCCTCCCCAATCAGCTTTCTCCCGCTCTTCCAATCTGGTCTGGCATTTGACGTTAACCGCCCTGATTATCAAGATGAGCCAGAACCAACAGTCGTCCGAGTCAAATTAGAGACGGCGCTTCAGTTCATCGCGGACTTACTGAAGAAGGAAGAGGCTACCCCAGAGATACAGAGATTTATACAAGAGCAAGATGAAGGCTGCCAGGATTTTGTTGGTCGAATGATTGACGATTGTCGAGAATTTGGCATCGACTCGCACTGGTCTTATTGGGTTGCCTTTCGACGAGTCCGGGCAAGATTGGAGAACGAGGCATTTGAAGATGACCAAGTCATTCCATCATGGGAATGCCTATGTCGATGGACTTGGTAATGAGTATCAGAGTTGCGAGATTTTTTAATTTTTAATTTTAATTTTTGTTTTCTAAAAACAATACTCACAATTTTAACCCTATATCGCGACACAGATGTAACCCTTGTACCTGTCTATCCTTTTATTACGAGGGTTGTTATTTAACTCCTTTAGCCGAGTGATCCTTGGTGAGAATTGTCTGAAAGAAATGCCTAAATATTTGCCAAATTCTTGTTGTTTCCAAGCATACCGTTTCGTTTGGTGATCCTGTCTTAATGCAATCACGGTGCATGGCACGAGGTAAGAATAGGATTCAGTATTCATCAACGACATATGCTCCTAAGTAGAATCCACGGTGTAGTCTCTATGGGGAAGCAATAACCTTGTCTAGTGAGGTCAATCACCAGATAGATAAATGCCCATTGCATCAAAATAGAGTCTTGTCTCAGGCTCGCCCTTATTTTACCTTAGCAGATTGTCTCATCAATCAGCCAGGACAAGATCAATAAATTCTATACGTTCTCAGTTCTAAACGTTACTCAATCTGTTTTGAAGTCACATTTGATGAAGCGCTGTATTAATGTGTAGTGTGTATTATCAATCTGATATCTGTGCTATGTGTTGTATCTGGGGGAAATAGGGGAAATGGGGGGATGGGGGAATGTAAACCGTTCTCTGTCCGCATAGAGCTCCAAATCTCGCAATCTTCATGCTCTCAAACCTTGATAGCCATCCTCAAACTGCCAGGTAATCATCATCTCCGATTTCCTTTTCCGAATTCGCCGCAGAAATAGCTGGCTCCTGATCTTGTAGATAGCAATGAATGTCGTCAAGACTCGAAAAGAAAGAGAAATGAAAGAAGCCTTTACCCGTCCTGCCATTCCAAAAAATATCTCGGCAATTCTCGCTTACGCCTTCTTGGAGACTTTGGCCTTGACTTTTGTCTTCTTTGTCTCCGTGTCTGTCTTGACACTTTTCTTGTTGCTCGCCTTGGCGGCAGTCTTTCTCGGCCTGCCCCTGCGCTTTCTAGTTTCTGTCTCCATGTCGTTTATCATAGCTTCTTTATCTTTAGCTGTCAAAAGCATTCTCAGTTGAAAATCGTTAGAAAAGGTAGGCTCGTGTCCGTCGTCTTGGAGTACACGCCTGACGATTTCCGCCTTTGCATCCTGCAACATGACGAGTCTCTCATCAATGGTGCCCCGTGCCAGAATTCGGACGAGCTTGGTCTCCTTTTTTTGTCCAATTCTGTGGACTCGGCCAAAAGCCTGCTGCTCAACCGTGGTGTTGAACCAAATGTCATCGATGATGACAAGATTGGCAATTTGAAGATTCAATCCTGTTCCTCCGCACTTCATCGACGCAACCTGATTAACCGGTAAGCTTCATTGCGAGCAAACACAAATGCTATGCAAACCTACCAGGATCCTGATCTCAGAGTTATTCTGGAATTCTTTGTATGCCCGGTCCCTTTTAGCCTGGGTGCTTGCGATTTGGTTGTAATAAAGAAACTTCAGTCCTAGTCTTTCCAAGATGCAGCCCAACACCTTTGCGGTAATAGTGAACTCGATGAAAACTATTAACTTATTAGATATGCGATTCAGGTCTTATTATATAAACCTTACCGATAATCTTGTCGTCGGGGGACTTCTGTAGCCATGTTAGAATCACCTGAACTGTAGCAGTCAGTTTAGCTCCCCAAGGCATCCTAACTGGACCAAAATCAATGTCCTCCCGGCCACAAGTAGCAGCAAAGAAACAATCGTTTCCCTTGCTCTCACCAACCCATTTGGATCCGATGCTGTCTGTTCCAGGTTCATTGAAGTCTTTCATCGCACGCACAGCATCCAAGATGCACTGTGGGGTTTTGGGAGGACTGCTTTTGACCAGTTGAACAGAGCAATTTTCTACTGGACACTGATGGGGAAAACAAAAACGTCAGCTCAAATGCCAAAGCAGTTTTTGTGTCACTCACCTGGTCAGTGGTTCCCTCGGGTTGTTCTTTTCGTGCCCTGTTGAGTTCGATGAAAAGACATCCTGGGCAGTAAACATGTTCACACTATAAAAGTTAGTTAACTGCTCATACGTGCCGCACCTTGACCTACGTTTGCTGATCTTATGGTTTTCTTTGGATCGAATTTTGTCGGACAAAGAGAACATAACATCCCAGGGGTGTTGTACTCATTAGCCGCCAGTGAAAGTAGCTTGGTCATGTCTGTAATGTCACCTGATACGTCTGGGTATTCAGTTTCGAGTTGATGCTGTCCTGGCAAAAATGGCTCCCATTGAGCCGCGTCTTCTACTTGCTGTTCGGCATCGGTAGTTGGTTGCTGAACGTTGGCTTTGTACTGTTCAAGTATCCACTCGATCTTACCCTGGTGGTTGCTCTCTTGAAGAAACTTTTCAAGGTTAAACGGATGGGACGCAGCTTGTCTCATTCTAGTGACCTGTGCGGTCAAAAATTTGGCGTCTTTGCCGTCAGTAACTTCCAGCTCACCTGATGCAATATCGTCGTCGGCAGCATCTTTGTCGGTATTAGCCTTGGGGGCTTTGACACGGCATTGGTCATCTACTGCGCTTCATATACTGTCAGCACACCAATACGGAGCTTAAGAATACATGGTATTACTTAGACAGGGTCAACTCCCAGCTGGAAGGGGTGATCCACAGGTCGTGGCACTTGCTTGACGGGAGATTCGTGATTTTGTTTCCAAGGAATGTGTCCTTGTGAGTTCTGTGTTCTCTTAGATGCTAGCCCAAGTCACAAGGCTGCGATACTTACCGTCGGAGCATAACCATACTGACCATCAGCCGAATATTTTGATCCGCATTTTCCTATTCATAGGGTAAGTCAAGTTTCCCATAACTGTGGGACGTACTTACTCCCTTAATGTACTGTTCGGTGAATTCTCCGAGAGTCTGAGTGAAACTACAGCCAATGAACTTCAGGTAAGGGTAGAACTCTAGTATATAGAAGTCAGTATAAGCTGTTTGAATGATAGAATAAGATACAGACCTTGGACTCCATTGGAAATCGGGGTCGCTGTCAGTACCCAGCGATACTTGGCTGTCAAATGGCAGCATGCGAGAGCGGCTATCTCTTGTCAGACTGGTTCCCGCGCATTTATAATAGCAAACTCACTGCTTGATTCACGGTTCTTGATAGCCTGACCCTCGTCCAATATCACCCGGTACCAACGGATTTTAAACAAAAGTCCCAATTTGCTTTTCAGAGCCTTTGCGAAAGCCGCCTTGTCATCCTTGTGATTATTCTTGAGCCTGTTGATAACCGTTGGTTTGACAGATTGGGAAACAAGTTCAGAGTAGGTAGTCAGTCTGCATCATGTTAGATATCCTAGCAAGTTCCATACTTTGATGACTTACACAACCCACCGGCGGCCCCACCACCGGCTGTCCCTGGGGTCTGTTCTGGAAAATCGAACAGTCTTGTCTTCTGCGTCTTTGCCGTAGCAGAACTTCAGGATTTGATTCATCCACTGCGTGACCATGCCCCGATTCGGCAACACGATTAACGTCGCATGACTAAACTCCTTGATATCGTGAGGCTCAGGTGGATGGCTGACCATACAAGCGAGAGTGCTGATTGTCTTTCCCATGCCTGTATCGTCAGCAAGAATACCACCGGCTGGTGACAATTCCTTTGCCTCCCGCTTCACCATCCATTGTGCTGCCGTGAGCTGGTGGCTTTCTAGACGTTGCTTGATACCCGTGAGCCTCCATTTTCCATTAGCTTGTTCAACATTGCAAAAGCCAAAACTGGTCATGGCTTCTTTCAGTTCGGCTTTTTGGGTCTTCGTTCGCCGTACGTCACACCCCTCGGGGATGCTGTTTATCATCTGCCGGATTTGGTCCTTTTTGGAGCTTGCTTGAATGGAACCCATGCTCGGCACGCCGCCATTGGCGAAACGTTCATCGATATATTCCATACTGTGGAGCGAGCTGGCCATTAAACCAGCAAGGTTTCTTGCATCTAAGCCAGCAGATGATTTGGCGGTTGTCTTCCGGGCTTTCTGTGGGCCGGCTTTGTCGTCATCGAGCTTTCGCTTGTTGTTTTCCGCCTCCTTTTCGCGCTGGAGTTCGCGCTGCCAGTACTCTCGTGCTGTCCTGGCAATTTTTCTTCTTGTTCCAGCCTCTGACAGATCGTTGCTCTTGATATCGATTGACTTTTCAGCTTTGACGACAACTGTTTTAACATAATTAGCTCAGTTCTGGTAGGTAGTCCATTTATGTTTCTGCTTACCTGGTTCACCATCGCTGTCGTGTTCGGGGTGCTCATCCAACTTAAAATCTGGATCTTGGCCGTCAAGCCTCTCTTGTCTTTCATCTGCACTGTCTTCGTCTAGATAAGGGGTACCAGTGTTGCCATCATCGAAGGGTCGAGTGGGAACATGAGCTCGCTCAAATTGTTTAGTTGTGTTGGAAGCCCGCGGACCAGTTACACCCCTTCCAGCGGCAGGTACTCTTTTTGGGATAGTCTTTTGAGTCAAGAACGCAAGGTCTTCTGTTGACAAGTCGGGTGTTTCGGGCGAACAATCTCTAGGCGGGCTTGGGGATCTCTCCGCCTTGATGTATGGGGTGGTTTGGGGATCTTTGGGCTTCGTGTCGACGGGCTTCGTGTCGACGGGCTTCGTGTCGACGGGCTTCGTGTCGACGGGCTTCATGTCGACGGGCTTCATGTCGACGGGCTTCGTGACATCTAGCTCCATGCTGTCAGACTGGTCTGGTTGCGATGGAGGAGGATCCATGGCGAAGAAGGATCTAGTCATGCCTGTCAAAATATGATTCTCACAAGGTCCGGCCAATAAAAAGGACAAGTGAACTCACCAAGATGCGCATGCGAAAATCATGGGACCGAGGAATGAATGTCGCGGGTGTAGGTAGTAGCGCCCACGACACAATATCAAGGTAGGTACCAATCCAAACAATTAGAGTTGTGTAGAAGAAAGGTAAAGGGAAGAAGGAGCAGTTAATAGGAAGGGATAAAGGAAGGAACTGCTCGATGTTAGTGCGCAATGGTTGAAGAGGGAAGGGACAATTCAATGGGAATGAGGTGAAGAGGAATGGAGAGGATTGAAGATTGAAGATTCAATTCTGGATGAAGAAGGGTTTATATAATTGAAATTAAGGCGACAGTGATTCACTGCCTCTCGCGAGAGATCTAGACTAAAGTCTGCGAGAGTTGAGATGAAGGTGCACAACAGAAGGGGATGAAGAGTACTTTTTCCTCGAGTGACCCGATCAAGTTGTTCAACTCCCGACAAAAAGTCAATAACATAACAACAACAGACACTTGATTCAAGATATCCCCGCGCTATGTTTTATATCCTTCTGCACCCTATTCCATGAGCTTGACCCTTTGGCACCGATGATCTATACACTACTCCTATCCAGATACCGCATTCGACCATCATTCTCTCCATCTCAACTCCAAGCAACTGAATTCCTTGTAACATCTCATTTCTTGATTTGAATGCGAAGGCGTTTCGCCGAACGAGGATTGACAGCCCTTCTTCAAGCCTCCTACTAGTGAAGCTGCTACTGGGGAACCGATCAAGGTCGAGGATCGATCCTTAAGTAAATGCTTCCACTTGAGATCCGGTCAAAAGCCATCCTGTTAGTTGAAGAGTCCTCATTTGAAGTTAAAAAGAGAAATCTCCCTAACACTACTCCCCCAGAAGCTCTACAGAAAAGTCATCCTATATCTTGCCAATGCTTGGCCTGACTCAGAAGCGATTGCTGTATTATGGGATCAGCTTATAGCTGAAGTACAAGGTCCAATTTCGACAGAGAAAATATTATAACGACTGTCGCTATTGATCATTTCAGTGGCTGTGACAATGCTTCTCGGAATTGTCGTTATCCAGACTTGGCGACATTCTACATGTGGTTTACGTCAAATGGCTTAGCATCTATGTAATGTCTCACCAAACAGGTCAAGCTTTCACCTCAGCTGCATCACCGAGAACATAATGAGCTACTATTCTAATCATTTTATCGCAGAGACGCACCTACGAGTCAACAGGCAGCTTGACTAGACCAAACACCATCTATCGACGATTGTCGTCCAATCCAGCCTAGACTACCCTAGACAAACATCAAACAGCCACATAGTCAAACGCCCTGAAACAATAGAACAAGATGAGAAACAACGAGGCTCTTGGACCAACTAACGATAGAATTGATACAGAAAACAACCAGGCAGTCATTAATCGGCCAACGTTCTAGCGTACGCGGAACGAGTCGCCGGCGCGTTTCATGATGTGCAGAGAATCATGACGCTAAATCCTTATCCCTCATATGCAAGCGAGCATGAGGGTTTTCTCAGCTGAGAGCCGATCAGACCATTCGGGACCCGACTCATGCAGGTGCTTCAACACTAAAAGTCTCTGCCATGACGTGGAGCCGACTCGTGTTGGTGGGAATGTCAGTCATGGCATGCAGACAACAGTATTCCGCAATACGAGCAATCACCAAATGCAATGAAAGGCTATTAATGCATTGCAAAACATAGGCAATAAGGAAAATTGCGCCAAGAAAATACGACACCTGGACATGTGTGATGGATTGATGTCCGTAAGGCTCTAAAGCATTAGCCTCACGTGCTAACGGAGCCTCCACGATGCCCGATATAAGTCTGTGCGATGAGGGGAAAGGCCAAGATGACCAAGATGACCAAGAATAGATGTCTGAGAGGTGTATAGGTGATACATTACCTGAATACCTTGCGGCGCACGTCTGGGCAAAAGAAACCAACAATAGCATCGCCATTAATTGATGGGCTACTATATTCGATACGCGAATGCAACCAACAGAAGAAATTATAGATTGGTGGGTTACATAGAGACTGATATTGGAAGGAAATATTAGTCTAGGTGTGGTCAGTGCCAACATTTCCGTCTGATCCTTTGAGGGTTTGTTATTTACGGATCAAGGTAACACTGCAGATGTACTACTGTACTCCGTACTATCAATTCCTGCATCTGTTGATGCACACAATTAATCAGCATGACATCCTAGTGATTCCACCAAACTCTGTGCTCTCTACTCTGTACCAAAGGTGGAAAAAGCAATGAAAGGGCCCCAGACTGCCGGAGATGGTCAACAAGGATCACACCCATCTTGCTGACGACCGACCTAAGCTCAGGTAGGAACAGAAAGAAGAGGACCCGAGACACGGCCAGGGTCCGCACTAACTAGGTTGACTAATTCCTTCGTCTCCCAGCTTGTCTCTCTTGACGGGCCGATGCGATTCGGGTCATTCATTTGGTGTAGACGGTTCAAAAACACCAATATTAAAAGTCATGATGATTTAGCATACCTGTTGCATGATTGACGCAGGGATGTGTCTTGGTCTGTGATCAGAATGAAGCTAGACATGAGATCGTGAAAGCCTATTGAGCGCAACCTTATCTTCATCTCCCATCGTATTCATTTGGCAGGTCAACCGCCTACGAGCTAGATACGCCAGATCGAGAAGGTAATTGCGTAGTCTACTCTCTTGTCAATTTAGTTAAATTGATTTCGCAATTCAACTTGACAAGCAAGGGTCTCGTAATGTCACCTTGGTGTTTGAGATGAATTAACTGGACACCAACAGAGCGCACTCCACTGTCTTTAGCGGCACTTGAGTCCGTCAATCAGTCTTGTCTGTGTGCCCTGATCCTTGTCGGTCCCTCCTGATTGACCAACTCAGCCCAAAATATTCGCATCCATCAACAAGTCGATGCATAAAAAACATAATCTCTTTCTCCCACAAAGCCAATCGCCGTTCCGCGTTATCCGGTGTTGAAATAGAGTTTCCGTAGAATTCTTCCATTCTTGTCGGAAAAAAAGAAACGAAAAAAAAGAGGCAAAAACGTTGGTTGAATGACGAAGCCGTATCCCATGCTGCTGGGATCGTAGATCGCTGGGCTTTTTCTCTTTTCCTTGACTTGTGTCTTTTGGGAAGCCAGCCCTCAACCGGATCGGCGCCTCTTGTCAGCCACCGCACGCTCTGGACCGGGACCGATCTTTTGGGTTGTCGCTGTTAGCTTCGATAGTTTTGCATTAGCATCGTCAAGGGGACAGGGTCTAGGAGTCAAGTCAAACACAGACGCCGGCATAGATTCTTCTCTCGTAAAGTGTCTTGCCGCGTACGAATCGTCTCCAATTCTTTGGCTTGTGACAGACCCAACTTTTTGTAAAACCCTTGTCCTGGTGGAAAAGAAACTCAGCTTGTCTGGGTCTTCATCCACTGGGAAAATGTCCCGTGTGGTCCTGCAGCCACTAAAAAAGAAGCCAGGATGGAAGGTCCCAGTTGGCGTTTAGTGGGCCCCGGCCAAGAGGTTGCACGAACCCGACTTGGCCCGCCCCCGCAAGGTTACCTTAGCCTGTAGCGTTTGGTCCACTAAACTGCCTGTCGAGTCAGTCTTGACATCCTGAAGAAGGAGCCAGTAGTCTTAGTATTAAGCGATCGCATGCTGCTCCTGCTTTTACTTTAGGAGTTCTGGCCCTGTTCCGCGACTCGTCAATGTTAGTCGTACCTGACCTGAGCTGACCTGCGCTGACCTGCACTGACAAGCTGACGGTTACTCTTGCCTTTAAACCTAGAGACCCATTCTTTTCTTCTGTCCCTCCTTCCTTCGCCTCTGTCTGATTCTACTTGCGCCTCCCCATTTACACAACATTTACTCACATATCTATTCCTTCATGATTTATACTGTCACTTTCAACAATAACGGCTCCTCAACTGTCTCATGAGAGCTTTGATTCTCTTGTCCATTAGCGCACTCTGAAACATTGTCATAATACTTGTCGCATTCCATCTTCGACACCGGACCACTCCCGCGCGGAGACAACAATTAAAAGATGCCTACTATTAATGCTCACCGAACCTTTGAACCGCCCTCAGTGCCTTCTCTCCCCGACTTTGAGCGTCGTCGTTCCACGGCGTCGTCGTTATCGCACAACACCGATTCCCTGGGAGGGCTACAGTCACCACCTCTTAGAAGCAGATCAAGCCGACCCAAGAGCGCTAAATTCTCATCATACCGCCTGCGCAGTAATTCTGGTCTCTCACTACACACTAATGAAGATATTTTGCGACAATATACCGACTACCACCCTGATGGCACACCACGCGCTGGCTTGTACAGCAATGGAGGGGGGCAGTGGTCTGCTGAGAGATTGAGGAGTATTGACTCAGTTGCGTCTTCGGCAAGAAGCCAGAGGTCCAGCATCGCATATACAGAGTCAGACAGCTCTGGCGAATTGCCAATTCCTGATCTCGTGGGACGAGAGATGTTCGATATGGTCATGGCCGACCATGCTGCTAGTGGCCAATTATGGAAATTTGCTGCCGATCGCGGTGTTGGTCAGAATGTGGACTATCTTATGAAGGTGAGCAGAACTCACAAAAATATATAACAAATCTAATCATCAACAGATCCGCGACTATATCCAATCTTTGGAACAGGTTGTCATCCAGCTATCGACGATATCAACCTCATACACCTCCATCACCGCAACCTCACCACTTGGTCTCCCCCCACCAATGTCAAAGGCTCTCAACACAAACATCAAGCATCTCACAACATCTCTTATTCCCAGCCTGGAAAACATGTTTCTCGAGTCCAAGGCATTTATCGAGCAGCGTATCGTCAGAGAAATCTTTCCCGACTTTGTCAAGCAGCAGCTATCGCAATGTACCAGTTTGGCGCTGTCCCTCGATGCAGAAGGCGACTCTCCACTTAACCCTTATCCCGGTCTGAAGGGCTCTTTTTGTCTAAGTGATCCCTCACGATCTGGAAACCCAATCGTGTTTGCCTCAGATGAGTTTGAGGAATTGACAGGATACTCGCGAACAGAGGTTTTAGCACACAACTGCCGATTTCTCCAAGGCCCTCAGACTGATCGGGATCGCATCGCCAACATGCGCTCAGCCATCTGGCGCAACGACGAATGCACAGAGCTGCTCTTGAACTTTCGAAAAGACGGGACGCCTTTCTGGAACCTGCTATTCTTGTGCCCGCTTCTCGATAAAACCGGAAAAACAAAGTTCTTCATGGGTGCCCAGATTGACGTTTCATCCTCGATCCACGACACCGACGATGTTCTCAAGGTTCTGTCTTACGGCGCTATGGAGGAGGAGAGAGCTACCGAACGATGCAGTTCTCGCTGGGCGAGCGAAGCATCTCACGACGAGCCTGAACACGACGAGGCATTCGGAATTAAGAATAACACACTCAAGGCAAAGAAGGCGACCTCTTTCTTCAAGTCGTTCAAGAAAGCGAACCCTCCTCCACCGTCGCCACCATTAAGCCCTCGCCGCAGCTCTGATAGACCCCGCTCATCTGGACCTACGATGGATAAAACATACAGCACACGAAGCGTCATTCGAAGATTCTCTAGCCAGCCCGAAATGTTAATGTCAACATACGCTCGGTACATGATTCTGGAACACGTGCCATCCTACCCAAAGTCTCTCGGCGCGATGCCCCTAGATCAAGAGGGTAAATATCCTCCAAAGCTGTGCGTTTCCTTTTATTCCAAGGAAATGTCCGAAGCACTCGACCTCGGACCAGCCACGGAAGCCGTTATAGGCAAGGACATCTTTGATATCATGACTGAACAAGCTACACTACCCTCGGTTACGAAAGCATTCAAATTGACAGTTCGAGATCTTGTTGTCCGCGACGGAAAGTCTGTCTCACTTGACCTCGCCCTTGCAAACCATATTCCCCGTCGGGCCAACACGTCGAGATCACCGACTAGTGACAGTGATGGACCGCACAAGAAGCCCGCCAAGCTTATGAGCCACTGGACGCCTCTCAAAGATAGCGAGGGTCACGTCAAATATGTGGTGATGATTGTTTCGCCAATCTAATGTACGAGGTGGCATATTAAAACGATGATGATTTACGGGCGTTTGGAAATTTATTTTGTATATATTTGGCGATATGTTTGAACAGTTAGATACCTATACGGCCTAGAGAATGAAGTCATGACTATAATACACAATGTCAACTATCACAACGTATCTGGATCCTTGCAAGCGATGAGCGTTCAGAGCTTCCCACGACAACCATTCACATCCCGTGTCTTGAACTCAAATAAAGCAATCGAAAGCCACATTCCTGCCATAAACGTAGAACGATACTTTTACTAATACTTTCACAACGTAGAACAATCTTTACCAACCCTTCCGCAACGGTCCATGACGCCAGTGGAAAAGGGGTCAAAGGCATTGCCGTTCCTCCTAGCCCGGCCAATTAATCCCACCAACGCCCGCCAGCCATCGCAAAGCAGCCATGGCGTTTGGGTTCGGCTCTAGAGAAAATCTGTAGGGCTATGATTTCGACCTAGAGTGATTGGCGGGCACCAAGAAGGAATTGTCCGAAGGTTTGCAGTAGTGTTTGTTTCGTTTGTTTCCCTTGGCGGGTGTTGGGGTGTAGCTTGTTTCCAGGTGTAGCCTTTTAAGAGTTTTCGTCGATGATACGAGGATCGGCTCTGGAAGCATAAGAGGCGAAATTAGTAGGTTAGTTTATGCTATTTAGATTGGACCCTAAGGTTGTTTTTCGTAACCCAAGACTAAGGGGGCAACGTCTCTGCTGCGACTTCGGGCAGAGATTGTGGGATAGGATATGAGGATGGAGCGAAAAGGTACAGGAATGGTATCAATAGCGTCAAACTGTTGTATTGCAACAACCATTTAACTAGTATATGTTGAGTAACGCTCGGTACACTATAGTGCAATCCAGGACTCCGGTGTCTTCGACACCCATCGCTATTTACATACCCCAAACCCATATTATTACATAAATACAGATTCAACTTCCCACCTCTTCCATAAGCTGCCGCTTGCCCATCAAACAAGAGTAACGGGCAATACACGTCCCTCCAGACTCTTGCGCATCGTCGAAACTCGCTGAGCATAGAATATCATAGACTCGCCATGCAACCGGGAACATTCTCCATCAACGCCGCTCAATGTGTACAACGCTTTGCGAGGACCCGACCAAGGCTTTATAATAGTATCTGGCCCATTGTGCTCCTTCTCCGTAAGGTAATCTGTCTTGTAGTAGCGGTCGACAAGGAGCCACTGCAATAGCCTGGGATGTCTCTTTGCTTCCTCCACTGCAGACCTCATGACAGGCTCGCGTCTGCCAGTACCAAGGTATGAGATCTTTGCGCCGCGTTGAATGAGAAGCTTGAAGCACTTGAATGCCCCGACACTGCTGGCAAACATCAATGCCGAGCCTCTGCCGTGCCACTCACGATCAATGTCAAATCCAGCGTCGAGAAATAATCGGACCTTGTCATCAAGGTCCAGGAGGATGGCCCAAAACACAACGTTGAGTCCATGACCTGGCTCGAAATTCACAACACGAGCGCGACATTCCCACGGAATACGCTTAATGATTGCTTTTAATTTGATCTTGTCTTTATATTTTGTGGCCACGCCGAAAAATGCCAAATAGACAGTTCTCAAGAAGGAAGGCTCCTCTTCTGCAAGTCGGTAAAAGTCAAAGTCTCCGTTCAGGGCGTAGGACTGGACCTCGGAGAGCATGCATGTAAAAGTTGTTTCGAGACTCGGCAAATTGATGCTGAAAGGATCCAAGCCAAGCTCGAGCAAATCGTGTAGGTTATTCGCATTTTTTTCACTAATTGGAAAAGAATGGACAGCGAGGGTTGCAAGATTGCCGCCATGTTCCACCAAGTGACGGGTTATATCGAGACTATTGTTCTCAGTGATAAACGAGTAAGCCAAAGGTGATAGGCCCTCGCAGTCGAGAACATATTGATCAGCACCTGCTTCCAGAAGCAGATCGATCATGGGCAAATGGTCATAGGTCGTAGCACAGTGCAAGGGCGTTGCTAAAGACGAGTCTTGGGCGTTGACATCTGCTCCGCTGTCGATAAGGAGCTTGGCCATCTTGCAGACTATTTCTTCATCCGACGTAGCCAACTCTCCTCCGCAGCGGAATTCAGAAATAGAGTGCAGAGGAGTGGTACCGTCGGATAAGGCCTTGAGGTTGGTGACGAACCGTAAGACCCTCTTCGCGATGCTCTCGTCTTCGGTGAAATGAAACTGACTCAGTAGTCCAAATTTATTCATCAAAGTCCTGGTGCTATTAGTAAAATTCCCTCAAGGCTGTAATATGCTTACCAGTATTGTTTAGCATGTTCTGTTAAATGATTAATGAATATCTGAAGAACATTGTACTCGTGTTCCAGGTTCGGCTGGGCAATAGCGTGTTTCGATTCAAAAAGAGCATTGATAGGGTTCGTTCTCAAGTGAAACCAGATTCGTTCTTCTTGTAAATATGCATCCAGGCACTTTTTGAAGAAGGAATATGCCTTTTCAGGAGAAATAAACATATCGTAAGCCAAGAGTGATTGTATGTTCCGGGCAGTGTCGACTAGCGCATTGTAGCCGTCACCCCAATGTTCTTCACAGCTAGTCACGAATCCTTTGAAGCCCAGGTCAAGAAGTTCCAACATAGGTCGTATGAGATTTTTGGACGCCGTGTAGCTGAGCAGAGTGCAAGCTTTACAAGGCATAATGGCAGACTCGAGGTCCCTTTTAGAGGCGTGATCGAGCAATGGTCTGAAAAGAGCGTCACGCTTCAGCTGGTAACGATCAATCGCATGAGCCAACAAGTCACCCAGACGTCGAGGATCTGAGTTTTCATCTGTTACGGAAGACGCTTCTGCCATATCAACGTCAGAAGATGTGTCAGAGGGCATGTTGGGAGATGCGGCGGAGTCAGGCATGGAAGGTGGAAGGACAATATTTCGGCTGTCGGGCATACGCTCTCCGATGTACTCGGCCACCTCTCGGTTGGGTCCTACAAGAGCATAGAAGAGCGGTGTCCTGCCGGAATAGTCTTTCAGGGTCAGATTTGCGCCGTACCTGGTCAAGACCTTGATACAGTCTAGAGACCCAGCTTTGGCAGCCAAATGAGCTGCTGAACGACCATACCGTGGACTGACGGTATCAATCTCTCCAACCAACGGCGTAGCCTCCAAGAGCGCCATCAAGACATCGCGGTGACCCCCGATTGCAGCAAACTGGAGTGCATTAAACACATCATTATGTTCAAAAGCAGTGAAACGGCACAGCCAGTCAAAATCTGCAGGCGCTTTCTCGATGATGGCCTCGAGCACAACCACAAAGCCAATCTTGGCGACCAGCATAAAGCCGCTTATGGAATCTGGAGGTGCTAAACTGGCGTCTGCGCCATGGCGGACCAGCATACACGCGATAGCTATCCGCGAACGACAAAGTGCTTTCACTAGCATCGATGGACCGGGTGAGTCGTGGATTGGTGATCTGAACGACGGTTGGCTGTAACTTTTGTTAGCAAAAGTCTTGATGCACTGACGCATACTTACTTGGTAACTTCGAGACTGTTGACATCCATCCCGCAGTCAATGAGTACCTCGAGAATCTCCAAGGCGATGTCGTCCTGTGGTATGGACAACACCTCTTGGAATGTGTAATGTTGGTTGGCCACAAGGTCTTGTGCCTTTGTATTGCTAAGCAACGGCATTATCATCGAAACATCCACAGGCTCATCCGCCAAAAAGTCCTCGAAAATCGATCTGCCACCAAAACTCTCCCACGGCTTGTGCACGTTGATGCCGCTCTGGACAAGTAGCACGACGATTTCTGGTTTCCGAGAGCGCAAAGCTAGTGAAAGAAGAACTGCAGCATCTCTGGTTTCAAAGAATTCTCTGGAGCCAGCTTTGGCTCGGTTCTCGGGATTGTCCACGTCCCAGGACGCTTCCAGGACGGCGGCAACAAATGGAAACTTGGCAGCTGTCCAGGTTACAGGACCAACTGGGACTCTCTTGCATATGCGACTGATTGCCCACTCCCCGGTTTCTTTCTCGTGGTCTAAGAGAGCACCCCTGTGAAGCAAACATGATATCGCCATACGTGCAAACTGATACAGAAAATGCATGCTTGTGGGGAGATCGTCTGATGGGCCATTGACCATCGGAAGTACATCGTCACAGAATCTTGCCCACAGGCCTCTTCCATCCTCGTCCCGTGATTGAAGAACTTCGGGAGTGAGCAAGTCCATGTAAGCACTGCGAGTCATCTCGGGGTAACAAGACGGGTGAAGACTTGGTATGGGAGTGAATCCTAGTTGCCGCAAGAGCTTTGTGTTTTTGATGACTGTTTCTGCTGGGGTCAGTCCGTCGGAGAATGGTCGAGAGGGTCCGGCCTTGTCAAGGACCAGCGAAACAATCTTAGGGCAGGCCGATATGTTCAATGACCGGAGAAGTGATTCATGTGCTGTGCTGGCACTGGGGATGGCTCGAAGTACCATTTTGACAAGAAGAGCATCGCCCCATTCAATGGCCCATCTTGCCAACTGCTCGTTGTCCTCTGGTTTCAGATACTCCTGGAAATGGTGCATCAGGAACCGGGCTGCCAAAGGTTCAACCCTTTTTGAACTTTTAGGGAGTTCCTGCAAGGTTTCAACATACGCAAATGCTGCTCTCAATGGGGTATATCCATCCTCGCATACGGCGCCAAGGTTGCGAATTTTGGACGGGTCATTGAGCCATAGGTACATGAGCAGCTTAACGTCGTTTGTAGCGGCGAAAAGATGCCAGATATTACGGCCACCGTTGTCTGTGTCATGGGTGGGAGCCGAGTGTTCCAGTATGAGCTTCCCCAAAGGACCGATTTCCTCAACGACCATAAGGGGTGTTCGACCACTCGAGTCTCTGGCTCGCACGTCTGCTCCAGCTCGAATAAGGATGTCCATAATTTCGAGCTGCGCGCCTTCTGTAGCCATGTGAAGGATTGTACCAGAAGTTCCATCGTTGTCGTACGGAAAGTTGGGATCGAATCTGGGATCTTTTGTCAATCGTTCCACGAGTCTCACGTTAAAATCCAACACAGCGATTCGTATGACTTCTGCAAAACTTCCATCACTTAGGGTATCGATCTTTCCGTCCGTCGCAGGCAAAAACTTAACGTGGGCACGCTTCATGACCTTGGACACAAGATATTGTATTTCCACATAATCCGTACTGTCTCGTTCGATGTCAAGCAAAGTCAGGTCATAGGCATAGGTGAGTAGGTGCGCGAACCTCGCACGCTGAAGTACGCCACGCTTTACCAAGGTTTCTCGCTGCAAGAGTCGGTGAAACGATTTATCCAGGTCACCCCCTCCTTTGGCGATGCGCGTGAAGACGTCCTCGTGCTTGCTTATCATTGCAGTCCAAAAAGCCAGGCCTGCCAGTGATACCTCGTCGGGCCCGTTTTTCCAAGTGTATCGATATTTACAGTCTGCGCCGGCGTCGATAAGCAAGAGAATGGTTGCTGCCTGGTCGGTATTCGAGTCACTGCCAACAAGCAGTGTGGTCCATGATTCTGGTTCTGTGCGAGTCGCGAGAACTTTGCTACCAACAAGGGCGCAGAACAGGGGAGTGCCGATGAGGCTGGACTGGTTGACTTTGGCTCCCATAGACAAAAGGTCTTTGCAGAGACTGGGCAAGCCAAGAGCAGCGGCGATGTGAAGCGACGAGACGGATCCGTCACATAATGCGTCCGTTAATTCGAGCAGAAGCCTCGGAGAAACGGCCAGAGGCCCCAACGTTCGCGGATACGTTACCCTGGCGTATTCTAGAACCCACTGCACGAAGCTAAATGACTTTTGTATCCTGAAAAGGGTACAGACTTGCGGCCTGAGCTGTTGCCAATATTTTTCGGCATGTTCTGGCCACCTCGCAGCTGCCACTCGGTACTTTGGCTCTGTTATTCGCCGCTCCTGTATCAGTATTGTTTCCCTGTTGTATTCTGCTGGTTCACGATCATTTTGGGGAGAATTCAAAATGGTGAGCCAATCCGAAACATCGGCTGCGCTAGGCTCATCGTCATCGTAGACGTGGTCAGGGGTTTCAAGAGCCTCACGGTCGCTCTCCTTCTGGACCATAAGCTGTGGAACAGCGTCTGTGGTGAGTATGGAAAATTGGTGTGCGATATCCTCCAGGGTATCGGATGACCCGAGTAAAAAGACGAGCTTGAAGCGAACGTCTGAAAGTGATGCTCTGGCCGCTTTGATGCCATCCGATGTCGCATAAGCATGGAATGACTTTAGAGCAGCGATGAGCATCTCGCATTTATCGATCATTGGCCATTCTCGATCGTTGTCATTTCCAGAAGCAGAGCCTGATGCGCTTGGCGTGATGCCTAGCGTACTGTCGCCAGAAGTGTCATGGTCAGCCGTCAGCTCTGTCACGAAGGACTCGAGGCTGTAGAGTGAGCCTCCGAGAAGCCTGAGCTCAATGAGCAAATGCTTGATCTCAACTTTGGAAGCTTTAGATTCCGATTCTGATGATTTGGTTGATAATGACTTTGAATATGCGCTGATGGTCGCGCACGCTTCAAAAACGGAATCCTTTAATGAACGGACGGTTTTTAGTACCAGTGAAGGCGACATTTTGCGGGTGGTGGTTTTGGACTGAAACTTTGACTCATATTGTAGTCAAATCAAAGGGCATCCCTGCAAGAAGTGGAAGATGAACGCGATTCAGTTATCAAGTTGTGGTAATGTTGATGAAGTAAAGATGTCACGTTGAGTGAAGTTGGATGGATGCTCAGCCTGAGGGTTCAAGAAAAAATGTCCGCTAAAAGCATAAGAGATAAAATTATTAGGTCATCTTATGCCGCTTAGACTATACCCTTCAGGCTATTTATTTCTGTACCCCAAGACTTAGGGGGTCAGTATTTCTGCTACCCAGTAACTCAGCTCAAGGCTGCCGATGTCATGGCGACTTGCCAATCAACAAAGCAAAGTGGAGCTTGGGCCACTGTTTTCCCTAGCGCCTCATAGCCTTGCAGCTGTACCTTGCAGTACCGAGTCCTAGCCAGTTTAATTCTGCTTAAAATCTATCCGACAAATTGAAGCAGTATCTTTGACTGGAGAAATGTTGTAGAAGATCAAGGGCATCGCGGGTTATTCGTACAGGGGATGGCAACACATTTGCTACGTCAGCGGGTAACTGTCGCAACCGCTACCGTGCGCACGTGACCTCATAACGCTCTTCTAACGGTGATGCATGAGATCAAGACTTTTACTACAGATAAGAAGCATAATTTAGATCAACTCTATTTGATAGATAGAAGTCTAACTTAATCGAACCTCATAAGGCTGTCATAGCTGTTCTTGTCGTTCTCGGACGCAGCATGTTTCAATGATATCAGTTTCGACAAAGTCAACTATATAAGTAATCTCGGTTGTTGTCTGAACACGGCAATGAGTCGAAACATCCAACCGCCAGTTAATTTATATGATACATATGGCTTGGTACAGTATATACCTAATATCTTGTCGTTGGTATTGACCACCGATGGCCATCACAAGATCGGTACCAATACCTGGAATATCATGAAATCCACCCCGCAATATGTGTCTAACTCGATAAAGACCAGAGCCTGGAATTTCTCGATCAAACTAATCTAATCAATCCTTCCAAAGGTTCCTCATATCTATCGCCGGCTGACTCATAGCGTCCTGGAGGATTCAACACCAGCTTCCTCATTAGGATGCATACAAACATAGTAAAGAGTAGTCCGTAGCAAAACTACAAAAACCATGCCGAGAACACTTCGTCATAAGAACAATCCTTACCGATCGATTCAAGCGAGTTCGTCTAAATAAACCATGTCTTCTTCAATAATTACCGTCCGTCCCGCTACCCTGGCAGACAGCGACGCCATCGCAACCATCCATAGCGAGGCGCTCAGCTACTACAACGACTTTTACGCCGCCTTCTTCCAGCGACATCCCCGAGATCTCATACCGATCGCCACGCGCATCGCATTGCAGAATCCGGAGGTTCACTTTTCGGTCGCCGAAGAGGCGGGGGAGACGGTGGGGTTTGTTCGGTACAAGGACTTGACCAAAAAGCCGGAGCCGAACTCGAACGCGAGCGACAAGCCGCAGCCGCAGGTGTGGACAATCAAAGACCACATGAAGGACCTGTGGCAATGGTTTGATACGCGCAGTGAAGAGATGGATGCATCCAAGGAAAAGGCTCTCAATGGGAGGGATCACTTTGGTAAGTTTGTGGCTTGAGTCAATTGCTGCTTGTCTGTTGGTTGTTAACGTTGCGGCACAGAGGTGATGCATATCATGGTGCACCCAGACCACCAGCGAAAAGGCATTGGCGGTCTGTTGCTCAAAACCGTGACGGAAAAAGCAGATGCCGTCAACGCGCCGACAGTCATCACCTCGTCAATTGAAGGCCACGGACTTTACAAAAAGCATGGCTTCGAAAGTCTAGGAACATGGGCAATTGACAACGAGGCGTGGGCGCACAAGATCACGGAGCACGAAAAGAGCGTCGGATATAAAGACGGAGTAATCAAGCTCGAGGATAAATGCAAAGACATGCGCGAGAGTGAAGATAGCATGATCCGGGAGCCAAGCAACCGGTAACCGTGTTGAATTATTGGCTGGCTGTCACGAATTAGTGGTCCTCTACAAAACCGTTCTCTAGTTCGTATTCGTTTTCTCTTAAGAATCTTCTAAAAAGGGGGGAAGGAAGGGGATCTGAGCTTCCCCCGCTCCAATCACGATAAGATCAAGATGGGCAAATCCAGGCACAACGTCTTGGCGAGCCTACGAGCCCCCCCCTTCAGATAGATGCGACGTGGGACCCCTGTGGAGACCTGCCCAATACGCCATCTCCAGGGTGCATTCATTGGAAATTAAACATCTAGGTACATTTTTTTAGTTGGAGCTCCGCTGAAATCTTGCCGCATTGCGCCGACAGCGGTGTCTGTGACTTGCAGCCCGAGTTCATCTTAATTAAAAAAAAAAATCTCAAATGGCCTGATTCAATTCATTACGTGCCAGGGGTGACCTTCTTATCAATCAATTCCGTTTCTCTCTTTTCCTTCCTTTACATCACCATCTTTTGTTCTCTTTACTGGGTTGTTTACTGTCCCAATCGTATCGCAAATATGGACGCCATACTAGAAATCCTCGATCCGTATGTCTTTGACTACGGATACGCATACTTGTTCCCCCAACAGACAACACAACCTTCATACGGAAACTCAACGGGTTTCGCTACATCGTCCGCGTCCAAAAACTTTGACGATGAGTACTCACTCAACTTTGGTTCCTCACTGGCACGCGACGACATCTACCGCCAAAGCGCATCGATTCTCATGATCGCTGGCTTCGGCGCCGCCTTTATCTACGTTATTTCAGCCGCGCTCTCGTATTACTTTGTCTTTGACCGCCGTCTCGAACATCACCCGCGATTCCTCAAGAACCAGATCAAGCAAGAGATCCAGTCCAGTTTCTTCGCCATTCCCATCATCGACCTTCTTACCCTCCCCTTTTTCCTGGGTGAGGTGCGCGGCCATAGCTTGTTGTACACAAACATTGACGAGTACGGCTGGTCATGGTTGGCTATCTCAACTATTCTGTACATGGTCTTTAACGATCTCGGTATTTACTGGATTCATCGCCTCGAGCACCACCCCAGCATCTACAAATATGTCCACAAGCCTCACCACAAGTGGATTGGTAAGTTGACATCTCGTCCGTCACCGGTCCCAGCTAACTTGTTCAGTTCCTACACCTTGGGCTGCCATTGCTTTCCACCCAGTTGACGGATACGTCCAATCCCTCCCTTACCAGTAAGTCGCGCTTCCACTCCTCAATTGGAGCCCTGCTAACTCGGACAGTGTTTTCGTCTACCTCTGCCCCATGCAGAAGCACCTCTACATGTTCCTTTTCGTTTGCGTTCAAATCTGGACAATCCTCATTCACGACGGCGACATGATTACCGGCCACTGGCTCGAGAGATTCATCAACAGCCCCGCCCACCACACTCTCCACCACATGTACTTCACCTGCAACTACGGCCAGTACTTTACCTGGGCCGACAACTACTGGGACTCCCACCGAGCTCCCATGCCCGAGCTGGATCCCATCCACGAGGCTATCCGGGTCATGCAGGAGAAGGGACTCGCCGACAAGGATGGTAACCCCATCGAAAAGTCAAAGAGCGAGTAAAGACCGACACGAAACGATATGACAATAATAAAACGCGCTCGTGTCGAGTCAACATGACCGACAGGTGCCGGCACCGTTACGACTGAAGTATCCTGGCATTGCAGCATTATCAACTGCGCAATTCCCGGCTTTTACGACATTTCATCAACCAGATAGACTTTTTAATCACAGCGTTGCATAGGGGTTTTTCGACAGGAAATATATTGACTAGAGGATAATAACAATAAGTATAATACCAAACAATTTCAAGACCGTGTACATATCCCAAAACCTGTCCTCCAGCTTCGACTACCTGCACCTGCAGTACCGATTTTCATTCACCACTTTATGCCACTTAAACGTCAACCTGGCCCTGGGTGATGGGGTGGGTGTCAATTCCCCAGTTGAACCGTCTCTTCATCGCCTTCCAAGTCTCGATAAGAGCAACGTAGACGATGACACAGCCGGCCACAACTCCCCACTCCCATGTGAGACCCTTGTGCTTAAATACCTCGGTGTTGAGGTAGGGGATGTAGACAATGGGGAAAATCATGACGAAACCAGCAACAACGGACCAGAAGAGGAACTTGTTGTGGTAGATGGTCTTGAACACGGAAAAGGGACCCGAAGCACGCTCATCCATATTGAACAAGCTGCGGTGGAAATGCTTCACCTCCCAAGCTGTGACCAACAACAAAATGGCCAAGGTGGAAAAGGTTGTAGCACGGGCACGGTAGACGAGGTCACAGCCCTCGGTTCCGCTCTCGTTGCAGTGAGGGACCATGTTGTAGTAACCTTGACCAGACGAAGCGTAGTTGACAATCATGAAAGCGGCCAGACAAAGAGAGCCTGAGCAGAATCCATAAACGAGCTGATCGCGGACGAGGTCAAAGGTAAAGACACCACTGCGCAAGCTGCGAGGGGGTCGGCGAAGGATATCAGGGGAAGCCTCCTCCAAACCGAGACCAAGAGCCAAAGGCGATGAGGTGACAAGGTTGGCCCAAAGAATCTCGAGAGGGGAAAGAGGAAAGACGGCGGTTCCGTTAACATCCTTGAAAGCAAGACCAATGAGCAACAGAACAACCTGAGCCAAATTGGAGGTGAGAAGATGCAAAAGGAACTGTACCAGTTAGTAATCTGTCAGAAGCAAGAGTCATGTAGCATACCTTTTGGATGTTGTCGGCAAGTCGTCGACCCTCCTGGATACCGGTAACAATAGAGGCAAAGTTGTCATCGGTCAAGACCATGTCAGCGGCCTCTTTGGCAACATCACTACCACGGTCTCCCATGGCAATACCGACATCAGCCTGCTTGAGGGCGGGGGAATCGTTGACACCGTCACCAGTCATGATACAGAAAGCCTTGCGGCGATGGAGAGCCTCAATCATGCGGACCTTGGTCAGGGGGCTACAACGAGCGAGGACAACGGGGAGTTCATCCAAAGCATCAATCTGGTCGTCACTGAGAGCGCCAAAGTCGGCGGCTGCCATGACGGTGTTGGACTTGAGACGAATGTCCTTGTTGAGGATACCAACTTCGTAAGCGATGGCAGTGGCAGTCTTGATGTGATCGCCAGTAACCATGTGGACAGTAACACCGGCAGCACGGCATTGAGCCACGGCACCAGCAGTCTCGGGACGGGGAGGGTCATAGAGACCAGCAAGACCGACAAACTGGAGGTCGTCTTCGACCTTGGCACGATCATGGCAGTCCTGAACGTCGCCATTCATGGGCTTGGTGGCAATGCAAAGCACTCGCAGACCTTGGCTAGCGAGTTCCTCTGCCTTGAGAAGAATTTCTTTCTTGAATTCTTCGGTTTCGGAAAGTTTAGTGAGAAGAACCTCAACAGCACCCTTGGTATAGACGTGTCGGGTTTGCTCGATTTCGTTGCCGTAGACGACACTCATGAGCTTGCAGGAAGAATCGAAAGGATGCTCGGCCACCAGGATATCACCCCCAGTGGTGTTGCGACCGAATCTCATGGCGAAAACCTTGAGGGCAATTTCGGTCGGCTCACCAACGGCCTTCCATTCGGTGTCCTCAGACGTAATAATGCTGCTGGAATCTGTCTCGGGCTCCTTCTTGCCATCGCTGACTGTAGAGTTGTTGCAGAGAGTGAGGACCTTGAGGAAGGTGTTCAAGTAGCTTCCAGCCAGATCAGCAGACCACTTGACAGTACCACTGTAAGGGTCATAGGGGTTGGCGGTACCTTCAACGGTACCTTGGAGATCGCCACGGAGCCAGACCTTTCGGGTAATCATGCGTCCTTGGGTCAGTGTGCCGGTCTTGTCGGAGCAGATGTTGGTGACACCACCAACGGCCTCAAGAGAAGGCATCTGTCGAACAATGACATTACCGCGGACCATTGCCTTGGTGGCGACGGCCATGGTGACAGTCAAGACGGCAAGAAGGGACTCGGGAATAACGGCGACACCAACACAGATTCCGTAAAGAAGAACCTCATCGGTAATTTTCCAGAGACTGACGGAAAAGACGATAATGGCGAGAAGAATGGCAAAGGCGAATAGCAGCAGGGCAAACTTGCTAAGAGTGACCTGAAGAGGGGTGCCTTCGAGACCAAGGATTCTACGGCTGAACTGGTAGAACTTCCACGCGAGACGGTTAACACCGGTCCTCTGGGTATCATCGTTCTTGTTCTTGCGCAGGAGTTCGGCGATTTGACCGACCTCAGTCTCCATACCGGTAGCGATAACAATACCAGTAGCTCGACCACGAGTGACTGAGCTTCCGGAGTAGGCCAGGTTGATACGGTCTCCCATGGGCATATCAGGGTCGGTGAAGATGACATCAGGCTTCTTGCTGATGGCGATCGATTCACCAGTTAAAAGTGCCTCGTCGGTAGAGACGTTGATACCTTGGACCAGACGCAAATCGGCAGGAACAACATCGCCAGTGGCCAGGGAGACAATGTCACCCTTGACAAGAGTTTCGGCCTTGACGGTTTCACTCTGGCCATCGCGGATGACCTTACACTTGGGAGTGGAAAGGGCGTAGAGCGACTGGATGGTCTGCTCGGCGCGGTAATCCTGGATCAATCTGCAAAGTGGAATGTTAGCAGACTGCGAGAACTAATGGTGGCTAGATGAGATTCGGACTGTCAGCTTCAGGGTATGGCACAGGATTCGACCTCAGTGCTTGGGGCTTCAGGCCTTACGCATGGCAAAATCACAGGCTTCACCGTATGGCAGCAGGAACAAGGAACAGAAGGTGTAGCAAAGTGCAACAACGAAGTGGGGAGTTGTAGCAACAGCAAGCGACAGCTCGAGCAGATTAACTGAGCTTTTGACGCAGCAAAGACATACCCGACAACGATGTTGAGTACAATGACGGCGGCGACGACGGCACCCTCAATGTAGTCCGAGATAGCAAAGGACAGAGCGGTCACGGCGATGAGGACGACAGTCAAGGCATTGGCAACCTGCTGGATAAAGATCTCATAGAGGGAGATACCCTTGGCGCCTTTGATGGAATTAGGGCCATCCCGAGCAAGTCGGGCGGCAGCCTCCTCGCTGCTCAAACCATCGTCGACGTCGGACTTGAGGTCCTGAGCGACGCGATGAGCAGAGAGCGTGTGGGGAAGGATTGGCTTCTCTATAGCTAGGTCGGGGGGCTCCGCTATAGGAGGCTGGTCGTCCTGACCGGCAGCGACGGTCGACGAGTCCGACGTGGTAGTGGCGTGAACTGCACCATTCGCGGATTTAGATTCGGTTTCTCCCATCGAATGGGTGTTGGTATAAGCGAAAGCTGAGGGTGGAAAGATTGGGGGTTTGGCAGACAGCCAGAAGTTAAAGTAGGGTAAACTTGAAAGAAAGTTGTAGATGTATGATAAAGTAGAACTGAATAGAGATCGCGTAACGCACGATGTCTGGGTAAAGAAGAGAGAAAGGTCGTGGAAGGAAGCCGAGGGGTGGCACCTTTTATCTACAACGGGAGACGTCTGCAACAGACGATTCAACAAGAGAGGCTCTGCCTTGTGCGAAGATGGGAGTCGGCACCTATCCCAACTTGAAGTCCACTAGACTTAGACGCATGGCGGGTCCAATCAAGGCGATGCGGATAGACAGGGAAGGGACGGTGCAGCAGTATACAAGTGAAGCTTCTTTCCATTCGGGATACGTGGGGTTGCCCCGCTTCTAATTAACACTGTGCCTTCCTCTTGTACAGAGAGATACGGATACTGTCATCCTCATTGTATCATTTATCAGCAAGTCAAGACAAACTGTAGAAACAGAAATGCCATCTACTACCTAATCCTCAGTGATTCAAGCAACCTTTTTTGTTGATGTTAAACAAGCTTTAGCCAACCTCCAAGAGGATCGTCGAGATTGAGTTTGTGGAACCAGAACGGCTTCACTGATCCTATCAAGCGGGCGACATCAAAGAGACAACAATTTAGTCCAAGCTAACAGAGAAAAGCCATGTACCCCCATGTACCACTCTTGGCGTGCAGTATCTCGTGGCAGCCAAGCGAATCAAAGCTTACCTTGCCAAGGTCACGAGGGGTTGCAAGGGATCCAAGTTGCGTGTCGGATCACCATCTTGTTCCTTGTATTCCGTACGGAGTAGCTTTTGCTTCGGTTGAATCGCGTCATCTGTTGGTACCCGACGGAATGATTCAGAGAGGTATTTGTCTGTGACACTTGATTCAGTGTTTGTTTTTGACATATGCAAGGAAATCCAGATCAAGAGCCTCACCATCAGACAAGACACATGGCCACGTACAGAAGCACACAATACGGACAACGCAAACATTGCCTCTATCAGTGCAAGGCGATTAGTTACCGTGCCAATTTCTACTTCTACTGTCCATTAGCGTCTGTCGTCAGCAGGACCAGGCGATAACTCGTCGCAATCAATATCCAAGCAACCAACAACCAATCACACTGCACGTTTTACACTCGCCTTCTCTTAATGAGAGAATGCTTGATTCAACTTGGCATGGCTTGGGCTTGGCATACAACGACATTACGGAGATGTACGGACCAATTGATCATGGTCTGCTTCGCCTCGGCCAAGCAATTCAAAATCACCTGCTATAACAAAAAAGGCCTGGTCATCTTGGCAGTATGTACTGAATGTCACTACAGCACGATTCAAGTGTCATGTTCTTTTTACGGAAACCTGCATTGTTGCATTGTGCTATTTGCCATGCTTGTTTTGTCCGCCGATGACCTCTTTCAGCCCGCACCCTGGTTCGTAATTCGCGGTCCATGGGTCCTGTTTTTGGAGCCTCTTTGGCTCAAAACCTGCGCTAACATTTAAGCTTAAGCATTGGGGTGGCCAGTAGCCAGGCTTGCCAGGGTTCTCCCCTCAAAACCGCCGGGCTTGAAACGGGCCTACTCGTTGTTTTAGGGTTTTATGAGACACTCAAGTAAATCAGTAGTTCCTGTTTTTCCATGACTGACCTCATTGACTCTGAACAGCCATTGCACAGACTCGGATGCCGTCAACCGATAGGATACCACAGCCACGTAATTAACCACAGTGGAGAAACTATGTTTGATCTACAACCAGGGGAGAATCTGTTCACTGTGTGAATGCCATCGTCAACAGTTGTGCCGGGGATTTCGGCGCCGTCTTTTGAACTCCGGGACGGGGTATAGCAACAAGGCAATATGGACGTTTAAACAACAGCCAATGGTGGTTCATCATAATGATAACCCTGGTATCGTGAATTACTTCCAATGGGGTAGAGTCCGGGGAAGAAATGGATCCGAATGTTAATGAGTCTAGACTTGTTGCTTCCCCGGATATCAACATCCAAGGGTTGGCCCTTTCAAACTGTCTCGCTCGCCGAGTAATGGCTCGTATCTCCGCTATACGACTCAACCAACCTTGCATCTGCATTATCGGACGATTATCGTGGAACGAGAGTTTGCTCTCTCTAGTAGGCTTCTCCGTATGGCGTCTCATCCGCATGCTTGGCTTCAACTATGCCCCAGTTGTCGTCAATCATGCGGGGTATGGAGTATTCGCGTGGGTTTGAACAAATGGAGAAGGTTATCAACAGTAACGAACTTCGGGATAATTAGGAATCTATCAGGACTATGGTGCTGCATGGAGATGCAGTGGTCCGTTAGAGAGTATTCCGATTACTAACTTGATGAGAGACAAATTCGATATCGTCTGATTTGGATACACTGTCAGTCATGTCTTGATGTAAGACTCCTACAGAGATGTCGCCATCAGTGTAGAGTCTGTACACAACCACAAAGACAGCCAAATGTTAGTTCAGAGGAAGAGAATGTCTATAATTCACTACGTCTGTCTTCCACAATGTCACTACGGATGAACAAATTACAGCCACCGTCAGTAAGACATTCAGGTGGTTGTCATCAACCCCTGAGGCTTACTCCTTACATTGACATGTGCGTCACAAGCCGGCGAGAACACCGAGAACACTAGAAGTAACACGACAATAGAAAGCGTTTACCTGCATCCAAATCTAAACAGTTTGGGTTCGATTTCTTGTCCTTAGCATGACAAGGCGGAAGTTGCACTATCCATGTGCAGGGGGATAAGTTACGTCGGGCAAGGATTCACAATAACATGATGGACCAAACAACACTCTGTATTCGTACTAACCACTCAGTACTACACCATTCACAGACCAAAAGGGAAATGGAAGTAATGCAACTAAATCAGGTTGTTTTCCTGATACGTAAATTGTCAACTATGGAGCGCACATGCGGCCGCAACTGACTAGAGTAACACAACCAATTCTGAAACCCTAACCCCTCGCCAAGCAACGAAAAGAAAGAAAATACTTCTTATCCGAGGAGGTTGATGTACGGCTCTGGCCACTTCCCCCACACAAGCGGCTGATCACCCAACCGTCCGCTCACCGGCGCAAGCAACTTGATCTTGCGACGCTCCTCATCCACATCCGACACGTACAAAAATCCCATCACGCTCGCAGCCCGGACTACATCAGGCGCGTCCTTGGGCGCTGCGTTCATCACAGCAAGCGTCCAGTGCTGCATCGGCGTACAGGGGTCTTCCCGTGTAATACCCTGGTCGGGATAAGAATGTTCTAGATAGCAGTCAGCAAATATTTTCCATACGGGGGACAAGGGCTTGTACCGTCGGAGGTGTGGTACACAATGACATTGTCAAAGTCCACTTGTTGAATCAGGGGGCTGAGAGTTCGTCTGGAGTCGCCGTAGAAGTACTCTTTGATGGCAGCTTCTCTCACGTGCTGTAGGAATGCTTCGTCGCGGACGACTACACCGTCGGACTTGTCGATCGGAACAACGCTGATGGGCTCTCCCAGGCTTGTTCGCTCGGTGCCTAATCGCCTAGATAGCTCGGAGCTGATGGCTGGGGAGCCAACCACGATAATAACATTGACTGTTTCTGTTAGCTTGCATTTTATAATCATCACCGTTCAACGTACCTGAAAATTCGTCGACAATGTGCGCTACAAGCTCGTGTCCATCTTTGCTTTGCTCAGTGAGACCCATGCCATCGATGATAACACCCGAGCTCTTGACGTCCTGATCCTCGCTCAAGCGTGCACTAACGCTTCCAGCAAGTTTACTCGTAAGTTCGCGATAAAAATCAGGGTCTTGATCAGGCGAGGTCTGTCCGTAGTAAAACACCAAAGGTAGCTTTACAGGTACGCTGCTTGGTCCGCTGGTAGGAGTACTTCCCCAGCCATCCACGGCTTCGGGGTCCAAGATGGTCGCGAGAACGCTAGCACTCAGTGTGCCGGGCAAACTGAGCAGACCCTCTCTTGGGTTCGCGTTCACCACCAAAGGCTGGTATCCCTGTCTAGTCGCATAGCTTGTCAAGGTCCTCGCCAGCGTTGTCTTTCCCACGTCCGCCGGTCCCACGATAAGTACTCTAGGTCCTTCTCTGCCTTCTCTCGCGGCTGCCTGTCGCATATCATTGAGTTGTCCGTGGAGGTTCATGTGCGTATTGGCCGGGTTATCGGTCGGGTTCGCATATTCGGCGACAGACTCGGCGTCGCAGCGGCCGTCAATCTCGAGCTCACAGCCGTGCCATGTGAGGATCTTTGACTTGACGCCCGCGAAGGTGTAGGCGTTCTTAGGACCTAATTCGACGCCATCCTTTTCAGCTGTTCCGGAGAGGAGCTTGACGATGACGGGGGAGGCCTGGGAGGTTTGGAAGCGCCATTCGCATAGAGGTCGGAGGGTTACGACGCGGTTCGTCGCGGTGATGGTGGGCTTTGTTTAATTAGCAGAGGTCGTTTGGGCATTACGTTGCATTTTTACCTGTGAGGGAATCTGACCCAAGCCTGGAATTGACATGGTCGCTACATCGACTTTTGTTGAAAGAGAACGTCGTCGCAATAGTAGGTGAAGTACGTGGGGGCTGGAAGCTTTCCAGAAGCTTGATGCAGGGGTCAGGGTAGTAATCTTGACATAAATATTGATGTAAAGAACCACGCGACAGCGACATATAATTCTGTCAACCACTTGTAATTGAATCATCTACCCTATGCTTCTTCTTTTATTTGACAAAGGATCGATCCCTTTTCATTCTCATTTTTCTCCATCCCCATTCTCGTTTTCGTCCTGTTGAGGATCATTCACCGATGGAGCAGGTCGATCATTTTCTTTCGGCTCCTTGTAGTGTCGCATCATCTCTTGAGGGAGAAAAACGTAGAACGATGGGACAATGTTCTCGATGCTCGTGATGAAACGCAACCCCGCGTCCAATTCACAGATGTTGGCTTCAATTTTCATTCCTGGCCACATTCTCGCCAGAAGATGATCGTCAAAGAAAAGCGTCATGGTTTCCTCGTCAATTGGCCATGAAGTAGGCGGTTTCTCCCAGTCGTCCTCAATGACACCCTGCTTGAAGGTCGCCTTGCCGACAGGGACGTGGTAAGCTGCCTTGTCAGCGATGACAAGAGACTTGACGCGCTTGATGATGTCGTCGCTAGGACGGAACGTCTGAACTAACTCCAGCGTACACTTGAACTCGCGAGTGACGGTAGGCTGTTTGGTGGCCAATCTCTCAAACAACTCTGGCTCGTCCATGAGTGCAAAAGCCGTGAAAAAGACAGAAATAGGATCGAAATCCTTTGGGCGCTTGAAATCCAAAAACGACCATGACTGCTTAGTGGTTTCTTCGGGGCAGTACAGTTCGGCAGCAGCCAGGTTGAACTGTCCAGGAAGTGCAGCGCACAGCTCCTGAAACATGGGCCACTCCTCGGCGGCGACTTTGCAAACTTCCATTGCAGCCTTGACGTCGTCCTCGTACTCGGGACAGACACTGTGCTGAAGAACGTATCGGAGAAAGTTCTCGACTGTGCTGATACCCTCCAGCATTCTCTTCTGCTCAGAAGAAGTGAGGTGAACGAGGGTGACCGAGAAGAAACCCGCGGCAACACCGGCAAAGTCAACCGTCCAGTTTTCTTCGTCGCCATTGTAGAATTTGTCTCCAGCTGCAGAGCTGGCCCAGATGACATCCTTCGCAGTCGCATCCCGACGTTCGGCGCGAGTGAGTTCCTTTAGCTCCTTCTGGCTAAGGCCACCAAAGTTGTTGGGCTGGCAATCGACACCACCGAGGAAAAGGTATTCGTCGAAGTAGAGGATTCGAGCGCCCTGGAGACGACGTCTGGAGCGGAAACGCTGGATGCAAGCTTGCATGCGCCTGAAGATGTTAGCAGTAGCTCTTGATTTAGGTATGTTTGTCATACTCTGCAAATGGAACGTCACTGGAAGTTGGGTTAGTATTTATCTCATCCAGTCTGGGAGTTTGCGGCTTACGGAGCATAGATCTCGTCTTTTTCTTCCTTGGCCTCATCAGGGGTCATGGGCGGGTCAGCAAAGAACTCTAGATTTTGTCAGTACAGCTGTCGTAAGCGTATTAAGGTTCAATTCGTACCCTCGAAACCTGTTCCTCGATTCTTGGGGAGAGCAGTAGGACCACGTTGGACGAGTGTCTTGGCCTTCCTCCGACTGCCTGGCTTTGCAAGACCCTGAAGCGACACGGGCAGAGCAGGTGGCGGTCCAAGATATTCCGCATCTTCATTCTTGATGTTATCCTTGTCCTGGATGGCAGGAGTATCATCAGTTGGAGTCGCCATTCCAGAAAACCGATGGTGAAGCGATGATTGATGATGATGGAGAAAGAGTTACTGAGGTGTTGTTGAAGAGGAACCCGTTTCGTGATTCACCGGCTTTTGGTTTCTCGATATGCAAAACCTCTGCAAAGAAAAGGGATACAAATATGCAAAGAATTAGTTGTAAAGCTGCTGGGAGTCCATTATTCGAGATGCTGCTGCCTCAAATTTACTGGCAGCTGGCAGCCGCTATTTGCTTCAGCGCATGGCCAAACATCAACGGCAGGCTGCTCCTAGTCTGCATCTTTGCGTCTATATCTCGCGGGTTGTATTTAGATATAATTGATTGGCACTGTAGTCCGGAATACATTTAGACAACCGAGTGTATATTCATCTGAATTGCTTACAATTCTGCATGTAATCTTCAGTCCAGCAACCCAGCAGGATGTTAATATCGAAGCAACACGGCAAAGCAAACTGTATAAGCATCGATATAATCACAAGATTAGGACTTATTTTATACCGAAACTATCACTAAAAAAAAAAACCATCCCAGAGTCTGCCCGTCACGGCTGAAAGCGAGGCTGATTCTCGCGATAGCCTCCTCACTAGTGCAACCACCAAAAACACGCCGGTAAATACGGCCCGACCCATCCCGGCCGAAGGGTGCAAAAGTGTCGATAGAGGCTAGCTGAATTTCCATTTCTGTAAGAGAGGGGTTTTTGCAGATGATTCGTGGGGGTTGGGGTCAGTTGATAGAGATCACGAGGTTTAGCATCGGCCTAAGCTGATAGGAAGATTGACAGTTGGGCTTTGAGGTTGTACGACTTTAGTTTGTATATTCACGCTCAGTTGCTTATGTTGTGACTCTGAGTGTTCCACTATTAGCTCGGATATCTGCACATCGGGTTTGATATGGCGTCTAAGCAGTCTAAGCCATGATATAAACGCGCTGATTCCTTGGGTGCATTAGGCTAAAGGCGTGCTTTCCCGTGTTTGCTTGTGTGTCTCGGATTTTGTAATTCCTGATACGGTACATACTGACGGAAATGACAAATCTCTTGTCATTCTTCACTCTAGTGGTCTTACGTTGGGCCAGAATCTAGTCAGGACATGATCAACGATGGTCCCGAATGTGAAACGCCAGCAAATAGACAAATACCACATGAACAAATCCGTGACCAGAATATTTCGAGTGCCTTGCATATCGAATCGTGAGTCCTCTCTCCCGGGTCTGATGATGCTATCTACGATGACGTGTAGCCAGCCAAGATGGAAATGATATCGACTGCAGATAGTGAGACAGACTAGGCATACACTTGACCGTGGTCCGTCTTGGAAATGACCGAAGATCCGACAGAAATGCCATGGAATTCTGCCCAGCCGCTGGTTGCATAGTGCAACCGGGGAGACCCCTGACAAGAGCTCTGACAGGCCGCCTAGATGTTGGCTGTGGCTCAGCGAGGCAGAGTGCTTGTCAGGGTCCGATCTGACTGCTGTTTGGTCAGTGAATTGGAAATATTGCCGCCAGCGGGTTCTCAGGGTCTAGTTGATGCGCTTCGGGCCTCGTCTCGCCATCGCTTTAGTCAAGTGTTACGACTCACGGACTGGCTGTGTAGTAGGACTCTTGTTCACATAGGTCCAGCCACAATCGCTTTCGTTTGATAGTGCTTAGACTAGTACAGTACTGTACTCTATACTAGGTTGTCAATAACTGGTCTAAATGATATAAACACGAGCCATTTACCCAGACTAACAACGTTACAGACATACAGTCCTCAAACTATATTTGATTAACCGTTGCAACGAGAAGTTCTTGGCTCTGCACCGCCATCAATTACCTCCGTTACATCCGCCACAGACACTTCAAGGTTGGATATCAAAATTAGACACGAAATCGCCACTCGGATTATCTTCCTCCATTAATCAATTCAACTGACCCTCCTAACAAAGGCCAAGCTTGTGCCTTGACGTGTCGCACCTTTACCAAGAGAGTCAAGACCAGGGCTGATCAACTCCTTGAATCGTTCGCTTTGCACCCCTGAATTCTTGGAATAACTACATCATCAGGACAATTTGTTCTTCTTTTTCTTCTTTTTTCTTCTTCTTGATTTCATTGCCATTATAAAAAGAAAACAACGTCAGCGGCAATATTTATTCGTCTCTGTATATTCGCCCTCTGGAAAGTCATTTAGCGCTCTCTCCACTCAAACCTAGCAACCACAGCGCTTCGCCTTGCGCTGAGCTGACTGAGCCACGCCCTCAATCCATCGCTCGCTCCAGTCCAATCCAACCTTCAGCTTCAATTCCTTTCAACAATTGCGCATCTCTCCACACGTCGTCTCACCGCCCTCACCCTTTTGTATTTCTTATATCCTCTTTCGTCTGTCGCTTCTGGACGTCGGCATCTATTTTTCACCCGCATTGGTTCCTTTATTCTCTGCTGCAATATCCACCAAATCTTACCGTTACACCGACGACCGGCGCGCGCCCAACCTACCGCCACATCAAAGTTCATCCCGACATGGTGATCGGTTCCAGACAAATGCCTGATCGCAAAGAACTCCGCGATTACAACTACGCCGTCGCTGGCCAGTAAGTCTTTTGATCCTTTTCGCACTGCATTTGCGCTTCTCATTGAGCATCTTTTGTTCTCCCTTGACTGGGCTATCTTTATTTCTTGGCATATCTGCGTCACAACTTCATTCCCCGCGTTGCGCTGCACAATGCTAATTTCAACCTCAGTGCCGGCACGCTCTGCACCCCTGATGGCGAGTTATTCGTCAAGCCTTGCACTCAGCCCGAGATAGACTTTTATGAGTCTGCCAATCGAAGACATCCCGACTTTGCCGATCTCATGCCCTTGTTCATGGGCTCCCTCCTGTTGACCGACCCCACGGAAAAGGCAATCGACGATGCCGTCGCTGGTGTGATTTCTCATGCCGGAGATCTCAAGACTTCCAAGGAAGAGATTGTCGCATCCGTCACTGAGCAGGTCGCCCATGCTACTGCGTCACGCAAGCAAAAGGAGGGCAGTGCCTGGGTTCCTGCCAAGGACAACAAGATCAAGACCGACCAGGCGGTTGTGCTGGACAACGCCACCTTTGGCTTCAAGTGCCCCAACATTCTTGATGTAAAGCTGGGCGTCAGGCTGTGGGCTGATGATGCACCCCAACAAAAGAAGCAGCGCTTCGACAAGATCTCGGCCGAGACAACACATGGCACTTTGGGATTCAGGATAGCGGGCATGCGAGTTTACCGCGGATCAGAGGATGCTTCGCAATTGGACGAAGCCGATTACAAGATCTACGACAAGGATTACGGCCGAACAAAGGTTACGCAAGAAAACGTCGTCAACGAGTTCCGAAAGTTCATCTTCAACAAGAGCGCCGGCATTGACGAGGATCTTGGCAAGGCTGTCTGCGCGGCTTTTATCCGGGACCTCGAGAGGGTTGAAGAGGTTCTTTCTCGTCATGAAAGCCGCATGTATTCTTCCTCGCTACTCTTCTGTTTCGAGGGTGACGGCCAAGCTCTCCGAAGCGCCATCGAGGAGAACAACGCACTTATTGACGCAGAGGCCGGTATCGGCCAAGCAGCTCGCACCACCAAGAGGGTTGATAGCGGCATCGCTCTGGACGACGAAGACGAGCTCGATGAGGATTCCGACCTCGAGGCGTCACTGCCTCAAATCTACTCCCTCAAGCTCATTGATTTTGCCCATGCCGAGTGGACCCCTGGCCAAGGTCCCGACGAAAACACCCTGACAGGTGTACGAAGTCTTTTGCGCATCTTTCAAGAGATGGCGTAATGTTTTACGAGGGACATTGGCACCTTTGATGATCATGACCATGACAAAAGCGACGACTCCGATCGGGTGAACTGGGAAAACCCAAGGACGGGATTATGAAGAGCATTTGCTTTAGAGGGAAACGGCAGGGATTCTCGATACCCCATGTGTTTAAGCATCCAAAGGGAAACAATGAAGAACAGTAGCTGCGTAGCAGCTGGCGCATGGTGTCACGATTGGCAATTTATATTTCTTAGTTCTTCTATACAGTATAGGGCAATACATCTTGTGCCCCAGTCTTGTGGAATCCCGTTGCCTATCCTTTGCTCTTAGATTTCTCTATACACTATAGAGTATGTGTTGAGAGCATGAACACGTATCAACAAGGGTTAATTGCGTCTTGATTGTATCAATGCATGTGGCATAAATTCGCTACTCAGATGTTCTTGGCTAATAGAGGTCCAAGCGACCTAGAGATGACACCAAACTAAAGACACAAGCTTAGGATATAGATTATTAATTCTTCGGTTCCTGGCTTCCCGGATCCCCGTAACCGCCATTATTCAGTTGATGTACCTCAAGCTCATCTACTTAGGCAATGCACAAACTAAAAAGTCAAACATGCCACAGTGATGGCCTGGCGAATGTTCTTACGCACTTGCATATGCCTTACTTACGAGGGTATACTTGTCAAACTGCATCTGCCTGTAGTCTAACAAAACTTTTGCGTAGCTCGGATCGAGAAGGACGGAGCTTGGTGGCTCTATCGATTTGAATGAATGAGTTGGAACAGGAGCTGAGATCCGGGGCGAAGAAAGGTTTTAATGCCCACTACCTAGGTAGCCAAGATTGCAAGTTGAGTGATTCACTGCCTCTGAAGCTGTTGACGTTCTATATCATAAGTCAAGGCAGTTCTTAGATTTTCTGCCGCACCTCAGAAAACTTCATGCCATAGGTACATCAATAATAAAAAAGAACTCTGTTATCTACCAGGTATGCTTGTGAAAGCATATTATTCCTGTTGCCTGTTTGAGAAAGCAGTTGTGTTTTCTGCAAAAGGAGATATACTTCAAGCTTACCCAGACAACACACAAACTCAAAAGGATTAAACATTTCATAGTAATGAGCTTAGCGAATATCTATTGCGCAGTTGTATGTACTTTGCGTCAAAAGATTAACGGCAGTGAGTCACTGCCGCCTTGCAATCTTCACTATTTAAACCCTCCTTCACCCTGGATCTCAGCTTCATTTCTTTCCAACTCACTTTGATATCACTCACGATGGAACCACCGAACCCACCTTTCACGACCGAATCTTCGAGCGAAACAGGCCCCGTCATTACGGTAGTATCTGCTAGATACCGCGCCGCTTGGCCCCAACTTCGCCGCAGGCCACTTGAGAGGTCGCGAGCCTCACTGCCAGCTGCCGTTGAGGCACGTCAAGGCGAGATCGAATTACTGGCGACGAAGATTCTTCGCGATTATCATCTATTCAACGATGACGAATATGACGGAGTCGAGCTTGTACAGATGAGATCAAGTTCGTCCACAAGTGTCCCAACAATTGCCATCTGTGCATCCTGGTCCGAAGACAAGCAAGGGCTACAGTTTTAACTACGAGAGTATCCACATTGATATGCAGTCGCCTGAGCTCACACAGACCGTGTATTATGGCCCAGTTGCTCGTAATGACCTGTGCCAAACTTGGGACAGTATCCGAGAAATCGTCTACCAGCGTCTCGAATCGTTCGAAGCAACAACAAACTGCATGCGCTCGATATGTCTTTTCAACTACGGCATACTGAAAGAGATCGGCGATAATCCACCTACTATTTTTATAAGTGTGGATGACGAGTCCTCTGAGACAGGATGGCTTCGAGTTATTAACGATATCAAATCGAACATCAGCAGACACGGCGGCCAAAGTTGGATGGATGTCAATGTACACATTGAGCACATCGTCGAGTGGAATGAGTTTTTTGACTAGCTAAAGTCGAGAGGCCCTCGACGCAAAAGTACTCTATAACAGGACACTGTTGTTTCGGAGGATCCATGATCAGGTTGTTTCTGATTCGCAGCTTCTTACAATGAAGACGAAATTAACCTTTGTTGATGCGTGCCAATGCTCTCATCATATACTGTATTAGTAGCGGGTAGGTCAAAAGATGGTGCATTTTGGAAAACGTCTTGGAAGACAGGCCAGATACATGTAACATACAGTTTGCCTACAGTGCGATAGAAACCCCAAGACCTACTCAAACATATAATAAAGAAAATAAATAACCTAAGAAGAGATCTAAAGTGGCATAATATGACCAAATTACTTTGTATTTTAGGCAAGTAGTTACGTCCTATCCAACTCCAAAGCAATATCCTTCAAGCTCACTAGGCAACTCACAAACTTAGAAAGGTTAAACTTTTCACATTAATGGCTTAACGAATATATATTGTGCACTTAGATAACTTGCCCACAAAGTTATACTTGTTGAATCGCACACCCGTGGTCTATAAAAATAACTTGCGCAAGAAGCTGTGAATCACTGCCGCCTCCTTCGCATCAATATTCATCCCCAAACAGAAACAACCTGATCATGGATCCTCCGAAGCAAGAGGATCCTGTTATTACAGTGGTATCTGCCAGATATCGCGCCGCCTGGCCAGAGCTTCGCCCTCTTCCACTCGTGTGGGCCTCAGACCCAACATGGCCATTCCCTCTCCTCCAACAACGCAGATACGAAATCCAGAAGACTGTCGGTAAAATTCTCGACCGGCTTCAAATCGACGATGGCGAAGATGATATAACCGAAGTATGGCTTGAGAACCAATATATGGCCTCACAACCTGATACCTGTGTCCCGACGATTGCCATCTATTCGTCATGGTCTGAAAACAAGCAAGGCCTCTGGGAAACAGCTGTCCGGGAAGTTGCCTTAGCATTATACCACATGCTTAAAGATTCTGACGTTGCTTACGATAGTATTCACATCGATATGCAAGGGTCTGAGCTTGGTCGGTCGATTTCCTATCGCCCAGTCGACGATCGCGATGACCTTTGCGACTCATGGGATGATGTCAGAGCCCTCGTGCATCAGAGACTCGAGTCTTTCAAAGAAACAGAGCGTTCCATGTTGGCTATTTGTTTATTCTATTACTGTGGGCCGATTACGATATACATCGCAGTCGACTGCAGTTCCGACGAGACAGGGTGGCTTGAGGTTATTGCCGATATCAAAGCCAACATCAACAGATACAAGCAAGGATGGACGGATGTTCAAGTCCACATTGAACATAACGCCGAGGCGAGCTATTCGTTCGACATATTACCGCCAACATTTGATAACGGTGTTGCCCAGAAAGGTTGTGTAGAGGGCAAACTTTTTGATGGCGACTATCAGCAGGCTACAAAGCCAGACGACGATTTTGGAGCAGATACATCCAGCAGCGACGGATCTAAGATGTCTATTGGAGTTGGAACTATAGGCTGCTTCATCGAAATTAAAACGAAGAGCAATCCAGCTTGGAAACGGTATGCCCTCACTAGCTATCATGCAGTTCGACCTGCTCTGCCAGGCTTTCGCCTCGAGATCGTTGGTGAAGGATCAAAGCCTGCACCGTCGGAACCTAACAGCGAGTGTTGGAATGCCGATTTAAAGGGATACGCTCCTGGTCACAGCGCAACACCTCCACGTTTTGAAAGTCCGTCCCGGGTTAAACACAACTTTACCATTCGGTACATTGCTGTTCAAACTGAAGAGGAGAATCGAATAAGTGGCGAACTGGAGGCCAAGCTGCAAACCACAACGAACAACAGAACCCAGGAAACGATAGACTGGCTACGGAAGAGGGTTCAGGAGGGCAGGGATGGAATGCAGAAGAAATTTGCCTTTTTCAACAATGGTAAACAAGCCCTCGGTACATTGTTTGCTGCTTCTGGCTACATGCGCAGGGTCTCCGTTGACGGAGATAAACACAAGGCAAGACTCGACTGGGCCTTGATTGACGTCGCCGAGCACCGACAAGGATCCAACCGTCTACCGTCGTGGTCAGCTTGGCAACAGAAGTATAGAGGTGTTCCAATTCCGCCCTATCCATTAGGCGGAAGCCTTCTCGAAGAAACCCAATCTGATGGCCCTGATGATTCGTATGTTTGGAAGCTAAGTGCCGCCAATGGCCCTACAATCGGGACATATCATCGGAATATAATCGCCTGTGCAATGGCGGAAGATAAGCATCTGAGAGACGGGGATTCCAAAACAGCCGAATATATCTACGAACCAAGCTCCTGTCCTGTGCAACAGACGTATTGTGCGAAGGGTGATTCAGGCTCGGTTGTCTTCGATATCGATGGGAAGGTTGTTGGGCTGTATTCTGCAGGAATCAAGATCCGTCAGTCCTTTAGTAACGAGGGGTTTGGGATAGTGACTCTTATTGAGCATATCTTTCAAGATATCAAGGACTTTTTAGGAGATGTTACGGCTATCCGAGTAGCCATGGACTAAGGATAGTTTTGTCATTTTATGCCACTTTAGACCTGATCTTAGGTTATCTATTCTCTATATCCAAGCTTGTCTAGAGCTGCTATCAAATCAATTCTACATGCTTCGATGCCCATAGCAGTGCATTAACAATCTTTGCAGTGGTATCTTCCTTCATCACCATACTATTATTAATGTATGCAAATTGTTGTCTAGAAGATACTTCACAATAACGACACGACCTGATGACAATTCTAATTAAGAAGCGTTCAATAGTCATATATCTAACTAACCCTATGACTCGAGCATTTAAACCAACTCGTAATCAATCATGAAAAAGACGCCTACCCCCGAATGAACCCTATGTGCAACTCCATCGATATATTAAATAGGTAGTGCGAAAAAGAATCATCATGCCTGGCAAAGTCCTGCCGATACCCATCTTGCACACCAAACCATGACTCAAAATCCAGCTAACCCTCCTGGGTATCGAGTTCCCACCAAAAAACATCGTCAAAAGATGCAAAAATGAAATCGTTTGATGAGACTGGGACTCGAACCCAGGAGGATTGCTCCACCAGGAAATTGGTGTTAAGGTTAACCTTAACCTGGCGCCATAACCAACTCGGCCATCTCACCCACACTTGTTGTTGAAGTCGACTGCGCAAAATTGTATCATGTCGTCTTGGTGGCAATGGAGACGGGTTTGAAACCGCCTACACTCTTATTTCCGTCAGACCATTCGATGGGGCATCTAGTCCTTGGACTGAATCTTGTGGTCTCCGGCGACAACGTCGGCGTAGGAAGGAGGTACGCTCTGGTCATTAGAGCTGCTGCCCTCGCCGTTATTTGTGACGCCTTGCTGCTGCTGGGGCGCAGGGTGAGAAGAGCTGGCAGCGTTCTGGGTACCGTAGTTCATGTTTCCGGCGTTGCCAGAGTGGGGCTTGGGTTGAGGCTTTGGCTGCTTGTTGTTCTGACCGTGCTGGTGAGGACCTGGTGGGCACTGGACGTAGACGTAGGTGACGCGGTTGCCCTCACGATCTTGGGGCAGAGACTCATATTCGTAGGGTGGCTCGGGATACTTGGCGATCAAATACCATGCGTGAATGAGGCCGGGAATATAGCCAAGACAGCAGAGGAGGATGTTGATAAGGGAATCAGCACTGCAGAGACCGCACTTTACCCATACTGAATTGACGTGTTAGCGATGCGCGACGATGGGAGTTGGTCAAAGCGATGGACTTACCAGGCAGTGGGGGGAAGAGAATGGCAAGGAAAGCGAGGAAGAAGTCGGCGGAACACATTGTTGCGCGATAGGCAGAAAGAATCTCAAATTGGTTTTGTTTAGGTTGGAAAACGAATTGTAGGTCTTTTCTGTGTTGATTTGTAGAAAGATGAAAATGAAAGAGCAGAGTTGAGGGCGTGTGACCAGGCTGAACGATGACGCTCTTGGGGAGTTCTGCGACAGAAATTGGGTCACCTGGAGGTGGCGTACCTGGGGGAGGGGCTTGCGTAAGTGATAGTGCTGCGGCAGGGATATTTTGGTGTTGTGATTGGTGCAGAGGTGATTGTCAGTCTCGAACCCCGCCTACAGCCACAGTCGGGTCATCACTGAGGCCCTTGGAACGAATGTTCAACGGTTGGCCGGAGGGAGCCAGAACATGTGTTTTCAAACTCTTGACACACTGAATCAATGCGGACAAAGACAAGAAGCTATCACCAGGCTGCCGTATTTCTGTTCGTGTGGACCCGGAAACGAGGGTAAACAGTGTAACTTGTTATCGCAATCCTGTGTTGTATCTCACCCTACCTACTAACCTACGTCACTTCACTTACATAGACGACTTCTCAACAGATCCTTTGCGCCAGGAAGCGAGAAAGTTTCTGACACGCATGAGCATGCAAAACACACCTGCAACGGGCGCTGATCTAAATGGTAAGTTTTGGTTTACTGAACACTGAGTCAGTCTTTACCCTAGACTCTCGCTTCGATGCCTTCTCGCTGGAGAGAATACAGCAAGCACCTCATGGTCGGGATTCTGACTCCAATTCTCAACAATCCCATTCAGGGCGAATGGTTTAGTGGTATAATACTCCCTTAGCATGTTCTCGATTCCGAGTCTTCATTGGGAGTGGTCCAGGGTTCGATTCCCTGTTCGTCCAACTTAGGTGGTTAGAACCCACTGTTATACAATCTTTTTGGCTTTCCATCATTGGCAGTAACACATGGCTGGCTCGTCTTTTTTTTTGGCATTCTTCCATATAAAATGAATGATATCAGAGGAATCGTCTACATAGAGTTGCGTCTAAATCTATCTTTACTTTTGCCCAACGCTCATTTAAAAGTTGACCTCCAACAGCAATATAGTTAGATGCACGTGACGATAAGATAACATGTGGGCCTATGTGGTCCAAATGTCTTGCAAATGATTCCTTTTGCGACATCAACATCGCGATGGATGACTTGCTGAATCTTGAGCTTTTGTCCCTTGTTTCAAAGGTGACTTCAGAAGTGCAGAACCATCTGGGTGTTGGCGAAAAGACTGTAGCTGAATTCCTGATTGCCAAACGTACAGAATGCAATAGTTTCGACGAATTCCGAGACAACCTCGAGACGTCCACTCCCGGCTTGCCTCCTAGTCTTGTTGAAAGTATAGACCGACTGGTGCTCGCTTTGCATCCCAAGTTTAAAGGCAAAGCAAAAGACGAACAAAAGGAACACCCCTCCCGAACCCTTCAAGAGAAAGAAAAGGTCTTTAGCGGTCTTGCGCTACCCGACAAGGAACCTGCGCGCGACGATGGAGCTGATGCCATTGACGATACCCTCGCGCTCTTGGAGGGCCTAGAACCAAAGGCGAAAAAGGAAAAACCCACGAGAAAACGCAGCCGAAGCCCTGAGAACGATCAAAAAGAGTCTAGGAGAAGGAGAAGAGATAGATCCCGCTCGAGGGAACGACGAAAGCGAGACAAGTATCGGTCAAGATCACGATCACAAGAACGAGGCGATGAAGATTGGCGCGACGGATACCGCGATTCGCGCAAAGATCGACGAGGTCGCAAACGACACGACGATGACGATCGATTCCGCAACGCCCCGGCGCCCGAAGTAGATGATTCACCGCAGCTTCACAAGGTCTATCAAGGTCATGTCACAGGTCTGAAAGACTTTGGTTGCTTTGTCAACTTGCATAATGTTAAAGGAAGAGTCGATGGTTTGGTTCACGTGTCTCGAATGTCGACAGGGCAGCGCGTCAATCACCCTTCCGATTTGGTGACGCAGGGACAGGAAGTTTGGGTCAAGGTTACAAGTCTTGACAAGGACCAGAACGGCCGCGATCGAGTGGGATTATCGATGAAGGATGTTGATCAGCAGACTGGACAGGACCTAGAGCCGCAAGTTCGTATGTCGACAGGTGCCAACATGGAAGCACTGGGAGGAGGCGCAAGAGACGGATTTGCAGAGCCAAGCGGAATGCCTCGAAACGATATGGGTCCCCCACGACGACAAAAGAAGCGAATGACTTCTCCTGAAAGATGGGAGATTCGACAACTGATCGCATCCGGAGTGGCCAAGGCCTCTGATTATCCCGACCTGGAGGAAGACTACAACGCCACTCTCCGTGGCGACGGCGAGCTGGAGCTGGAAGAGGATGTCGACATTGAAGTCCGTGAGGAAGAACCACCTTTCTTGGCTGGACAGACCAAGCAATCTCTGGAGCTCTCTCCAATTCGCGTCGTCAAGGCACCAGATGGCTCTATGAACAGAGCAGCAATGTCAGGCACCAACTTGGCAAAAGAACGCAAGGAGCTGAAACAACAAGAGGCCGATGCTGCTGCCAAGGATGAACCTAAAGAGAACCTTTCTCAGCAATGGCAGGACCCCATGGCCGATCCCGACAAGAGAAAATTTGCTAGCGATTTACGAAACGCCAGGAAGAACCAGCCCGCTGAGGATGTCCCCGAATGGAAAAAGGCAGTCATTCCCAAGGGACAATCGCTGGGCAAGCGTACAAATATGAGCATCAAAGACCAGAGAGAGTCTCTGCCTGTGTTTGCCTTCCGCACTCAGCTGATCAAGGCTGTGCATGAGAACCAGATCCTTATTGTCGTTGGAGAGACAGGATCAGGAAAGACGACACAACTGACGCAATATCTTGCTGAAGCCGGCTTCGCCAACGATGGTATGATCGGTTGTACACAACCCCGTCGTGTTGCCGCCATGTCAGTCGCCAAACGTGTAGCTGAGGAAGTCGGCTGCAAGCTTGGTGAAGAGGTTGGATACACGATTCGATTCGAGGATTGCACCAGCCCGTCCACAAAGATCAAGTACATGACCGATGGTATGCTTCAGAGAGAGATTCTGGTTGACCCTGACATGAGCCGATACTCGTGCATTATGCTTGACGAAGCCCACGAACGTACCATTGCCACTGATGTACTGTTTGCTCTCCTCAAAAAGACCCTCAAGCGTCGTCCTGATATGAAGGTAATTGTCACATCAGCGACACTCGACGCAGACAAATTCTCTGCATACTTTAACGAATGCCCCATCTTTACTATCCCCGGTCGAACCTTTCCCGTCGAAGTGCTTTACTCTAGGGAACCCGAATCTGATTACCTGGATACTGCTCTTGTCACGGTCATGCAGATTCATCTTACCGAACCCAAGGGCGATATCCTTCTCTTCTTGACAGGTCAGGAAGAAATTGACACAGCCTGTGAGGTCTTGTTTGAGAGAATGAAAGCCTTGGGGCCCAACGTGCCAGACTTGATCATTCTACCCGTCTACGCGTCTCTTCCAACAGAAATGCAGAGTCGAATTTTCGATCCCGCTCCGCCGGGCAGTCGCAAGGTTGTCATCGCCACCAATATTGCAGAGACATCTATCACTATTGACGAGATTTACTACGTCGTCGATCCAGGCTTCGTGAAGCAAAACGCCTACGATCCCAAGCTTGGTATGGACTCACTGGTTGTCACGCCTATTTCTCAGGCCCAGGCAAACCAGAGAGCTGGTCGTGCTGGCCGAACAGGTCCTGGAAAGTGTTTCCGCCTGTACACCGAGGCAGCTTACCAGTCCGAAATGCTTCCGACCACCATCCCTGAAATCCAACGCCAGAACCTGTCTACCACGATTCTTATGCTCAAGGCCATGGGTATCAATGACCTCCTCCACTTTGACTTTATGGACCCGCCCCCGATTAATACCATGCTTACCGCGTTGGAGGAGCTATACGCCCTCAGTGCTCTTGATGACGAAGGTCTACTCACGCGTCTGGGGCGAAAAATGGCCGATTTCCCTATGGAACCTTCTCTGGCCAAGGTTCTTATCGCTGCTGTTGATCTCGACTGCGCCGAAGAAGTGCTTAGCATTGTGTCCATGCTGAATATCCCGACTGTCTTTTACCGCCCCAAGGAGAAGCAGTCCCAGGCAGACCAAAAGAAGGCAAAGTTCCACGACCCCCACGGCGACCACTTGACTTTCCTTAATGTGTACAACTCTTGGAAAACAAGTGGCTACTCAGCACCATGGTGTTTTGAGAACTTTATCCAAGCGCGATCAATGCGTCGAGCCAAGGATGTCCGCGATCAAATTGTCAAGATCATGGACCGATACAAGCACCCTATAAGATCATGCGGTCGCGCTACAGAAAAGGTTCGCCGGGCTCTCTGCGCAGGATTCTTCCGCAACGCCGCCCGCAAGGACCCCCAGGAGGGATACAAGACCCTTATTGAGGGTACTCCTGTCTATCTGCATCCTAGCTCCGCTCTCTTCGGCAAGCAAGCCGAGTGGGTCATCTATCACGAACTTGTCCTCACTAGCAAGGAGTACATGCACTGCACGACGAGCATTGAGCCGAAATGGCTCGTTGAGGCCGCGCCTACATTTTTCAAGGTCGCACCTACGGATAGATTGAGTAAGAGGAAGAAGGCGGAGAGGATCCAGCCGCTTTATAATAAATTCGCTACAGAGGATGATTGGCGATTGAGTGCGCAGAGGAAGGGTGGTAGAGGTGGTGGTGGTGGAGGTACTTGGGGTTAGATAGATACATACCTTGGTAGTGAATCATATAGCATCGTTCAATTATTTGGAGTTTATAAAGGGATGAATTATCTTTCATGATTAATAAAACTGGTTCGGAGCATGTGGAATTTGTTGGACTTTGATGTTTATGTGATGCTCGAAGCTCATATGCGTACGTTATGTTGACTATTTATATTGATGACAGGTCTGAGAAGTACTTGCAGTTGTGATAATAGTCTATATGTCCTTCAGAGTAACTGATGTAGTGATAGTTCGTTGTCTTGTGTTCAAGACTGAGTCGCGATGCCCACGATGCTGCCCCCCCTGATTTGGGATTGAAGATGACTAGTTGAATTTACAAGACGTATCGTGTGCTAATTGTATAAATTTAGAAAATCTCTCTTGACCTTCTAATTGTTACAAATCGAACAAGAAAGCGATTCAGCGTGGTTGTGGTCGTATCATGGTAAGCAAGAGGTTGCTGTGCTGGGTAGATAAGTGCCAATGTTTGTCAGGGTATGAGGAACTACGAGCCTGTTCATAAACTTTACAGTCTCACATGGGTCTTGAGAAATTACAACCATGACCATAAGGAAATAATCCAGCATCTGATCACTCTCGGTGGTTATCAGTGTTGCTATCGAAGTGTCTAGTTCACTGGTCACTCATCACTTGCTACCTACAAAGGTGCTTTTTAGCACCAAGATATAAAGTACAAGAATCATACACTTCTAATCACCCATTAATCATGTACATCTCCATCTAGTCACTAATATAACGCAAATCGTCATATCTGGGTCTGCTGAGTTGTGAGAACCCGGATAGACATATGCGAACCTTGATGGTTAACCCTGATGACTTTCCCTCACTCAAGACGACACAACTACACCAAAGAAAGGCGATCAATGGATTTTGAGTCTCAGAGTGTATGCCGAGTTGCTGTAATCGTGCGTCAAAGCGACCCATTACTGCTGATTGTTTGATACGGTTGAGTCGGTGTGAGATGAAGTATAAGAATGAGGCCGTCCCTGTTGGATTAGTTAGGCGATCAAGTCTGAGCAAGCACTTGCCTTGCTTATAATGAGGTGTTTCCTAATGCTTTCCGGAAGGTCGCTCCTTCTCTGTTTGCTATGGGCTTGTAGCTCAACTTGGACCACGTCATGGAGATTGAACTGGAAGGAACTCCTTCCTTCCTCAAGAAACAATGACTAACGCTCAACCTCTTTCTATCATCGCGAGCCTCAGAAGAGCATAGAGAACTACGAGACACCGGCTCCCTTTTCGTTTCCCTCTTGATTGCCTAGTCCTCGACTTGCATCTACCGACCGGACAAGACAATATCCCTCATCGACATCACCTCGCATGATCCAAAGCCCCCATGGCCCCATTCGAGTGGACGCCTTATTCCTGAATTTAACGATGGCGTAAAGAGAATCGTCCCCCCACGACACAGCATCCCGACTCCTGTGTAAGCCGTCAGGCCGAGTTGCCGAGGACCTGTTTCATCATCCCACGCCTTGATCACAGCCTGACCAGACATACTCGAATGCCTCCTGGAGACACTTACGGACCGATTCAACACGAATCGGGGAAGACATTGGTTCGCCCGAACGGAGACGCTGCCAGGGTATTAGAGTCTTGCCGAGCGTGATGACTGACTGGTGTGTGATGATGTAGTGACTAGATGCCTGTGAGTAACAGAAACGTGAGGAGACGTTTGTTGTCCCAGTATCATCGCCTCTGACAGATACATGGTGTTGAAGGCATGTCCCCCGGACAAGCTCACATTGACCGGCAAGGTTGTGCAACACTCATGTGTATAGGCAAGTATCCGTTCACTCTCTTCTCTTTCGCTTTATTACGGCCCATTGTCATCTTGGTAGCTTTGAAGAGTTACCGCGTTAGACGTGGGTCATGTCCCTTCTTCATATTTGGTCGATCAGCTTTGCTTAACTCCCACACCCATGCCCACCGATAGCCCGATGGTTTCTCATGACTAAAGAGTTATCGTACAAGCATATTAGTTGTATGCTTGCGGCTTGTTAACAATCCCACGCCTTGGAGACAGGTAATCTTGCCTTCAAGCATAAACTCTATCTCTGCCTTGCGTTTCCCTGTCATCTGCACATCGAGTTGAGTGAGAGCCAATGGTCTTTGCCTACTAAAATGTATGCGTGGGATGCATGCATGAAGTTCACAAGTGTTGTATCTGAACGGTCCATGTTTCTTTTGTGGCCCCCATCCATGTTCACGTTTCGATTATCCCTCATGTTTCCATCCACCTCACTGAATAATGTTTACAATGCATATCACACTTGAACATATCTTGCTGATACGCGGTTATCACACTGGTTCGTCACGTTCACATACCATGATGAGCTAGTATCCCGATATGGCTATGCTGCATGATCATAACGGCTAAAGGTTATTTCGGCGGCAAACGTTACTCGGTTATCGCTGGACTATCTTTCCATGATGATCCCTCACATCAAGCAATCTGCCATTGGCTACCTCACCCCGCTTCAAGTCAAGTCGACTCACATGTTCAAATGCATCCATTCCCATCTCACTCTCTTACACCACTCACTCCGTGTACCCACATCGGAGAATGAATTATCTTAATTCGTCCACGTACAGGACGAGGCTGCTTGGCACCGTACTGGGAAATACCCCGTTTTTCACGCAGGGTCTTGGAGTGTGATATGTATCACTCGATATTGGATGCTCCTCCTCATACTCACCGGTGTGGGTGAGGCACGGAACCCATTTTTATCAGTTCTCGCCGTAACCACTACCGTTTCCGTTCTCCATCAACCGGCCTAATCGAGTCCCCACATCGACTTCTATTCCGACGTTAGTCTCCGAGTTCCATGAAAGCATAACCTGCTTCCAACGTCGCCTTGTCCCTAGCAGCTGGATGCCTTGGGGACCCGGCCCGAGCTAGATGTTGAGATAATCGGCATTCTTTAGAAACACACCATTATACATTGAATCGAATGGCATTACGTGGCAAGCCCGCCTCCCCAACTCGATCCCTCCACAAGCTCGGCGGCAGGCCTCAATAGCATGTAAATCATGCCGATTGTGGGAAACAGCTTTCACTCCCACACTCGAAGCTTACTGTTGGAGAACCCTAGACCAGGAACCATTGGACTTGATACGGATCAGTGTTACGATACTACACCACTATTCGCTGGCCGGTAACCTGGCATGATGTCGCCATCTAGGACTTTGGAGCAGTGGTTGCATTCCGGCTCGGCGCGAATCGAAACTCACGGAGCTTGAGCCTGGGAGAGAGCTTTGCTACAGTGGAGAGCTCATTATGCACTGCAGATTCGGCACAACCACTATGCATGAACTGGGCCAATTGCAGAGACATGGTATCCCACATTGCACATTGGCATGCGGGGTGAAGGCAGGCTGGTAGGGTAGCTTTGAAGAGAACCCGTGGATGGAACTGCTTGCCCAAGTTGTCGATACATGGAGTGGAGTTACTGTCGCCTCTTACACGCCCATACCCACACTCTGCCATGCGACAATCATGCAACTGATGTCTGATAAAGGGTATGGAGGGTTAGAGTGGGATCAATGGTGGCCTCGATCGAGTATAAAAAGGACGCTTGATCTCCTCAAACTCGACTTTTGTTCTTCATCCAACAAGCTATTCACTCCAACACAAACTCAACACTTTTTTATAACCTTTTCGAAGTTTTCTTCACCAACATCTTCAACATGTCTCCCTGGTGAGTGCTTCCCAACTGGCCATTACATGCTCGAGTTCCAAGAACTTGGGTAAGACTGGTCAAGCAGCGATGGACATTCAACTGACAGTCTTTAGCTCTTGCTGTAACCACGCCGGCGCTTCTTGCACCAGCGACTGCTCTTGCTGCAAGGTGAGCATTCATCAAAGACTATGGCACTGAGTAGCTACTAATAACGTGATAGCACTAAATCCATTATTATCCAAACCTGACAACACTTGGCTTACATCACGGTTTCGTGACAATGTCTCATCGGAGTACATTATGAGGACGTCTCTGGATCGGTCTCTCATCAAGCAAGTCGGACAGACATGGGAATGGACATAATGAAAGAAATGGCATAACATGCGGACAAATAGCTGCGACGGCCACTTTTTGACGGTAGCGCATGGTAGATACCAAATTGAAGCTTGCATGCCTTGAACTGGGTTTCGTCCTTGTGATGTCTTGACTCGCTATTTACATCGAATATTTATCGTTGTGCATACCAACACGGTAGTCTTGTTCATCTGAGTGTTAGTAGAGGTTTGAGGTCGATTAGAGTTTCTTAGCTCCCGGGCTAAACAACGTCACACGCCAAGATCTATCAGATGATATTTGTACAGTATTTTAGATAACCGCTCTATGCATGATTCTGTAGATAAGCAGATTCGGTAGAAACCCGACCGTTGTTTTAGGTGGTTGACGACTCAAGTCCCAAGAATTGGCGCTTCTCCCCCACTGTAGGCCAACGCGACGGGCCGGGCCAAGACGTTGTTTTGTGGATGTCATGTAGTACTGATAGGCTCCAGGGAAAGGGGAAAGAGAGCAAAGAATAAAGGGAAAATGATGGCAAAAGGCGAAGTAAAGGAAAAGGCAGAAAGGCAAATTTTCTCGCTTGGAGATTTACAACAAGGGGTTTGCATCGATGCAAACCATGCCTACACGTACCTGCTTGAAGCGTTCGTGCAAGTCTCGAGTATGATCTTGGCCATCGTGTCAGATATGAGAAAGGTATAATGAGTAAGAAATAGAATTGTCTTCGAAAATGAATGAGGAAATGGAACCCCGCAATATGTGTGGCTGAGGGTTGAAAATGATCAGCTTTTAGCTGCAGATCAGATCAAATCAGACGAGCGATGGTGGGTGTTTCTACTCAGCCTGATCCTTCGAGTGTGAGATATTTACTGCGCCATTTGAGAACTTATAGTGACCTGAGCCATGATGATGTGAGGATATCTGCAGGCTCATTCCCAGCTTAATCATATTTAAGTCTCTTGTATCAATAATTCTAGCGTCTAAAGCAGACACATTTATACATAATTATCCGTGTATGTGTTGCTAATCCCTTACATGACGGGGATACCCTCGTACTCTCCGTAACCCAGGGCGAGGTTCATGTTTTCTGTAAATTGGTTAGACACGACCAACTCTCAGACAAGATATTACTTACGCAAACATTGAGTGGCGGCACCCTTGGCGAGGTTGTCGATGGCGGCGACAACGACAACACGCTTTCCAGTGCTGTCGACAGCAAAACCTCCAATCTCGACTCCGTGGCGTCCAGAGATGGCACTCACCAGGGGTGGCTCACCCACAACCTTGATGAGCTTCTCTCCAGCGTAACGGTCCTGGTACAGTTGTCGAATATCTCGTGAAGTCATCTCTTTGCTAAGGGGAATGCTAATAGTCAGAGTGATACCCCTGAACCATCTGTTGAATCCGTTAGTCACTGTCGATCACGTTTGTCGTTCTGACTTACCCAGCAACGTGGGGAATAAAAGCGACAGGGGTGTTGAGTTGTGTAGAAATCTCGCGCTCGTGGATGTGTCCGGTCAGAGAGTAAGGAATGATGGCGTCCTTGAGAACCTCAACGTTGTTCCTGGGGTTGGGCTTGGATCCGGCTCCAGAGTAACCTGAGACACCGAAAACAGTGGGTGTTCCCTCGATCAGATCAAGAGCTCCAGCAAGACCGATCTGAGCACCAGTGGCGTAGCATCCGGGGTTGGAGATGCGGTTGGACTGCGCAATCTTGGAGCGCTTTACAAGCTCGGGGAGACCATATGTCCCTGTGTTGGTTAGCAACTGCGCAGGTGTTGCTCGCTTAGATCCTTACACTTTTCGTCCCATCGGTAGTCGGCAGAGAGATCGACAACAACGCTCTGACTGTTGATTCCATCCAAAGCATCAACATAAGGCTTGCAAACGCCGTTGGGAAGAGCCATGATCCAGCAGTCAACCTTGCCCTGGCTGTCCAATTGGGCAATATCCTCAGGCGACAAAGTCTCGTAGATAACCTTGCGCTTGGTGTATCCCTGGAGTTCCTGTCCAGCAAGCTCTCGAGACGACACATGGGTGAGCTCCATGTTGGGGTGCTCGTTAAGAAGCTCAACCAGAGCTGAACCAGTGTATCCTCGGGCGCCTATTAGGCCAATTCGAGAAGGACCTTCGTTTGACGCATTCTTCTTGCCCAGAGGAGGGTTGGGGTTTGTCTCGGCAACATAACCACGTCGCTGCTGCAGTTGCTGGCTTACGCTGATAACGAAGTTGTTCTGTCGACCGGCGAGGTATCGGGTAGGGCTGGGGCCCATGGCAGGGAGGACGGGGATGGATCGTCTCACGACGCGACGAGCGCCGGCCCGGAAGACCATTGAGGTGGTTGAGAACATGGCGACGGGTGCTTCGCAAGCCAATTGACGAGTTAATTGAGTGCTTGGGGATCAAATGCGACGTTGTGGAGAATGATTTTGTGATTGACTGGGAGAAGGAATTGGTCGGCGATTGTTTTTTCCTGCGGCCGAAATCGCTCGATCGAGGTTGCGGGGTCGCACTGAACTCGTGAGATAGCCGCGATGCTGCTAAACCGGACCTGTAGACTTGAAAAGACCACTGTAACTATAACGCTTAGCGCGCTATGTCCTCTGGCGCAGTGACTTATGGTTCAACAGATGCACTACTACTCTGAAGGTTTCACGGTTAGAATGATACAACTACGTCATGCGTAAACTAGTGCACGACAACAAATGCACCTTGAATCAGTTATCACGTACATTTCCTCTCTATGGAGTAATATAAAGCTGTTGGCTCAGTCAGGCTCTGATGCCAAGTCCCCCAAATGAGGCAGTGTCCCCGTCAGCCTCGTGCCCGGTAAATGTCATCAATTCAATTTTACAAAATAATAGTCTCCCTATACTCTGTATGCCTAGGTATATTAATATCTTTGTCAAGAACCAACTATTGACCCTTGTCTCAGTTGGCGAGCGGAAACCCCTTGTCGTCGTCATCTCGGATGGAATTTCGCTCTTTTTTTCATCTCTGCTGATATTGATTTGGGGAGAGCATCAATTAACAAAGAATTTAATATTTGTCTCTATTTAGATACTCCTTTTTCCCGTCTTTTCTTTTCCCGTCCATCATCTCTTGCCTCTCTCTTTGTTGGCCCCTAAATCTTGGCCTTTTAGAGCCCCGCCTCACGAGCCAACCTGCGCCGCCTTTGCAGTTGCTGCGCTGTGTTGTTCCTTCCTTCTGGAAATAGTTTTCGTTTATTTCTGGAATTGGAGGCTCTTCGAGTCTAAGCCTTCTTCCTGCCAAAATCTATCATCAGCTATTTGATCTCTGCATCTTTCCTTCCTCCCTTCTCTTCAACGGTTCAACATTCCCCTATACTCAACACAAGTCGATCGACGCCACTAATAATAGAATCCCTGCCGGCACCGCTATTACTACTCTTTTTTTTATTTTAGCGGTGGAACTGGGATTCGAAAAAAGAGCCCCATCAAATCAATCAATCAATTTCTGGCGCGCGCCAACTTAGAGTGGAGAACCGGATTCCAGGAGCCGAAACGGGGGTTGTTAGACACCGGTCATCCCCCGATAATCACGGAGCTTGAACGGTCAACTTCTTTTTCAGATACCTCTTTCACAATGCCAGAGATGCTAGATCCTGGAACTCCAACCATCACGCCGCCCGTCTCGCCGGGCGGCGTCGAGAGGCGCAGGTCACGGAACCCTCTCAAGAACATGATGCAGCATCTCACTGTGGATCCCCCTCCGGAGGATGATGTTCGTGAACCCAGGAGAGCTTCACTCATACGCCGCATCAGTTGGGGTCGCAAGAGCCGCAGTCCCTCTGCTCATTCCGATAGATCAGGAGGTCAGCCTCAAGACCCAAACCTGTGCACTGCTTGCGCCGGTTGGGCTGCCGACATTGACTCTACATTCGATACCATGGATGACTTTTTTACAAGAGCTCTAAATCCCACTTCTGCAGACACTTTCGAAAACAAGGAGCATTCTCTAGGTCGGTTAAAAGATCTTGAAGAGAACCGCTTCATGACAAAATGTCCTCTTTGCAAGCTATTCCTCTCAGTCCATATCCCCAGCGAGGGTGAAGGAGACTTATATCTCTCTGGCTTTTCCAGCAGAGACACAAATTATCTCATCGACAACAACACCGTGTTTGATCAAGGCCACGCGTCCAAGAATAAGATGAAGGGCGTCAGTCAGGCCTTTCTAGGTGTTGTGCCCAAAAAGAGCGGCGATGGCGCTTTGAGTTGGGATGTCAGCGCTGACTGGTTTCGCGGTTCCGGTATGCTATACAGAACATTGCCTGACGCGGCGCCTACAAATGACCTTCTCAGCGCAAGATCAGAAGGAAGACATTCAAGAGCAAACTCCATGTCCGATAATAACGGATGGCAGAAGCGAGGTATTTGGGGTCGTGAGTTGGAGGACACGATCGATATGAGCATCGGACAGGATTGGCTACGGTTCTGTGAATTTTACCACCAAGGACGATGTGGACGACGACCAGTTACTCGCGAAATGCCAGGATTCAAGCTTGTCGACTGTGCAAAGAACCCCCCACAGGTTGTTACGGCGTCCATCCAAGAGCGATACGCGGCGTTGAGTTATGTGTGGGGAAACACAAAGACAGAGACGTGGCCCAAGGTTGTGTGGGATGCTGTCATTGCGTCCAAAGACCTCGGTATAAGGTACCTCTGGGTTGATCGTCTTTGTATGGAGCAGCTGCAACCAGCCGAACGGACGCAGCAGATCACAAGGATGGACGAAATCTTTGAGGGTTCGATTCTGGCGATTATTGCAGCGTGCGGTGACGACGCCGACTATGGATTGCCTGGTGTCGGCTCAAGAACACGACCACCGCAACCCAAGTATGAATTCGTCAACTCTAACATCACACTCGTATCGAGTCTTCCAGATCCAAGGATAGCCATCAAGGAATCCAAGTGGTATCAGCGAGGCTGGACATACCAAGAAGGCCTTCTAGCTCGACGTCGCCTCATTTTCACAGATCAGCAAATGTACTGGGAATGCGAGGGTATGTGCTGTCCCGAGTCGCTCATCCTGCCTCTCGAATTTTACCACGATATGGAGCAGCAGCGCATGTTTGACTTTATGAGGCCTGGTCTCTTCAACGGCGTGTCATTTGTCGACGGGAGCTGGGAACGCTGGAAGAGACTTCCCGGCAAGGTTGAAGATCCAAGCACATTGAGTATTTTCCGAGAGGCTGATCAGCATATCTGTAACTACACGCGGCGAGATTTAACCTACGACAACGACTCGCTGAATGCCTTCCTCGGTATTTTGAGGCGTCTAGAGACCACCATTGGAAATGGTAAAATGTTCGACATCTTGGGTGTTCCGCTGTGGGCGCCGCAGTTGGATCAAGGGCCTGCAGTTATAGGACTACCACGCACACGCGATATTTTTGCCTTGTCAACATGTTTCTGGCATCACAAAGACGGCATGATTGCGACACGGCGTCCGCACATGCCCAGCTGGACTTGGGCTGGCTGGAAAGGAGCTGTTGATCTGTACTCGTCCATCACGGTAGTCGACCCAGACAGCAAAGTTATCCAGCGCAAGTATAATCACCACCACTACGTCACCGCCACACACGTGTCACGCAACGACCCCAATTCTATACGCTGGACATATTCCCCCAACATTGTCCTTGTTAACCGCGATGGAAGCGTGGCGTATGACTTTGGCGCTTCGACGGTGGTGACGGGCATGCCGCCTTCCCCACCCAACCTGCATATCCGACCCTATGGAATTCACGTGCCCAATCCATTTGTGTTAGATCGTGTTAAAGCGAGATCTCACCCCGACGGATGGATCTTCAACCGTGTCAGCGTCGACGTGCGGATGAGTCGCGGGGCGGTTTCGATGAGAGAGTACATCGAGAGGCATGCCAGGGGAGAGCAAATGACAGTGCTATGGTTTGTGGAAGAGGCCCTTGTGATGCTTATCGTCGTGGAGAGGATGGAGAGAGAAGGACGAGTTGTGTGGGAGAGAGTGGGAAGGATGAGGATGGGATTCCCCGAGGAGGCAAAGGATGTGGTCAAGCGATGCGGACGGTTGGAGAAACTGGTAGAGGAATTGCCTCTTCGACGATTGGGAGAGGATATCGTCATTGAGTAGAATGTGTTTGCGTATGAGAGTTGTAATATTATGGTATCTGGTCTGGCGGTTTACGCTTTGGAACCTTGGTTCTTTCTATTCCATCTTTTCCATTTGGGTATCATCCTCGCAGATAACAGTCAATCCGCACCCTCGAACCATGGCCTTGGGAATGTCAGCATTGTCGTCGGACGAATAGGGGCTTGCCGTACCTGTTCCAATGCATCTACCAACCACCTCCCATCCAGCATCCGCCTTGGATAGACTAGACATGCGCCTTGATAGGCACAGCAGAAATGTTTTCCACGCGCCCGACAGGCGTGATCTCATCATCCTGCACAGTCACCGTAGCGGGTTCCACCATTTCATCAACAGGAGCGACGGTGAAAACAGGGGCCTCGCTGGTAAACACCTTGTTAGCAGTTGTTCTAGTTGGGATCTGGTCAACATACTCTTCTCCCTTGTGATCGACGGCTGGGTCGACAAAGTGGTTGGGATCAATGTTCTCTTCCGGATCGGAAGCTCTGCAGAGACAGTTGCCCATTTTTGCGGTTTGTGGGTTGTTCAAAGAGTGGTTTGTTGGTGAGGATGTGGTTGTTTGTTTGGAGAGTAGTTTGTTTGTGTGAGGTTATGGCTCAAAAGAACTTGTGTGTGAAAAGAGGGCATGAGAAGAAGAAAAAAAAAAAATAGGGACAAGTGTTCTTTATAATTGGCTTTTTGTAGATATAGTTTGTAGTTGTTGAGGAACTGCGATTGAACAAGATCAAAGTTTATTGGGTGTAGGAGGCATGCTATCCTCATTCTTTTCGAGTCTCTGAGATTCCATCAAGAAGATCTGCCGCTCATGCGATGAGATCGAAATGCTGAGAGTTGATCCTCAGTCAAACCACATCCTGTGTGCTTGCAAGATAGTAAACGACGTATAGAGAAGCAGAGGAAACAAGAATCTTATTCTTGAATACGTCTCTAACTGTCCAGACAAAGACCAGCATGTTAAAGTATCCGTCTGTTGAGTTTGTATATTGTTTAAAGTTGTAGACAAACGGCAGTATGCATGAGTCTTGTGAACTACTGATATGCATGGCAACAGCGTCCTTTGTATTGACTAGTGGATAAAGGAAATGCAAAAGGCTCCAAGACATATATACTACAAAACTAGTTATGCTACATGGCGTAATTAAGAATTCAGCCTCCTTTATTTGACAAGTAAAGGAGAATTATACTAAAATCTAGCGTGAGGGCAAGCATGGAAGGTGGTTATATCAGGCGCAATAAAGTTGACTTGAGGTGCAAGGGGCCTGTCTCATTGAGCCCCCATCATAGAATCATGTCAGATCAACAACAATCTAAACACGCTTACGAATACACCCACCACGGTGACCGTGTTCCTTGGCCCTCATATATGGCATTGGTAGAGCAATGTGAGGATGAGAACCAAAATCATGACAATGCCGTGAGTGATGCAGACTTCATCCCGAACAAGGAAGAACATTCACTTGACTCCGATGCAGCCCAAGGGTCCTCCACAATCGATTGAGGATACTGGCGGGCGCGGGCGCGGGGATGTAGGCGACACAACTACGAAGCCTGCTCAAGATGTGGTTGTCCTGAGATGCTTTCCATGAACTATGATGACGACAACCGTGACACCCAGAGAGCCCGGGATTTCGAAGCTCTAGGCGTTACTGATGAAGCTCACTAGACCAGCGACTGGACTGGGGCGGGTTGATTTTCTTAGGCTGATGGCACCGGAGCTGTATTCTATACAGCTTGCTGCATGGCCATTGTGAATATAGATAGTGACTCACCGTTAATTGATGTAGAACGAGTGTATGGTCTCATGGGGTGTAGGAGGAAGAAAAGCGTCGCCGCCGCCCCTTTCCCCCCTGCCTCTCCTGCGCGACAACAATGTTCAAAGAGTAAATATCCAGCCGGAATCATTCTACGTACGTCAAACATGAACTGACGCTTAAACTTGTCATATATCATATTTGGAGACGCATGCTTTGTATGTGCTCTTTGACTTGCACTGCGCGCTGAGCTAGCTCATGTATTTTGCAGGGATATACAAAGAGTCTTGGAAAGCCACATGAAGACGGCGGTATACGATAATGGAATCTTTCATGCAGTATGTCAATGGATTCTTATAATATGAATACCCTCAATCGGCCAGTCCGTGTCGATCGGTCAGTGTCATTGCATGTCTGCAAGAACAAAGACACCATCCAAGAAACAGGATATAAAATTCTATCCAGAGTTCCAGGTTACTTTATCAACCATCTTCTTTCCACTACACTTTCGCCCCTTTCTCAAACCTCAGTCTTTCCGTCAAATGAAGCAAACGCACCAAGACTTCACTCAACCTCAACCATGGACGGCAACGATCCCGTCCAAGGCTTCGGCCTGACCTGTCCCTCTGGCAGCACCTTTTACGTCTGCAAAAACGACCCCAATCGCTTCATTGGATGCTGCGGTGTCAACCCTTGCGGAGCCAGGAAGGGACTCTGCCCTGACCAGCACCTTCACCAGGCCAGCTTCGACAAGGCCTGGGAAGAGTACATTCCACCTCAAGCTTGCATCAACGACAATGTCGACGTAGCTTGGCACGTTTGTTCCTGGTCTACATCCTCCTTCATAGGGTGCTGCGCCGTGGATCCTTGTTCTAGCGGTTGTCCAAGCAGACAATTGCGAGCAGCCAAGTTAAGCGACAATGCCAAAGACGCACAAGTGTTTCTCGGCGACGGCTATGAGTATCGTCCAGAGCCCATTACGAGTACCAGTACCAGTACCAGTTCGACTACTGCGGCCACAATCACCATCTCAAGCTTCTCGACCTCATACACCTTGGACAAAGCTTCCGAAGCGGACACTTCGACGACAGAACCAGCAGCTCCCAGTCAAAGTTCTGCTCATTCCAAGGGCCGTCATTGCTTGAGCGCGGGTGACATAGCAGGGATCGTGATCGGAATCCTAGTATTCTTCTCCATCCCAGCTTTGTGTTGGTACTGGAAAGGCCGAAGTCTCCAAAATAGGGCGAAAGTCAACCCCAATGAAACTAAAACTCGCGAATCTACTCCATCTGTAGATAGCGACACGTTTTTCAATTCCCACGATGGATCGTCGCCTATACAACCACCAGGTCAGAGCAACACACCTGAGGCACCGGATCAAAACAGGCGTCGCCAAAAGCAGCAGAGGCCTCAACGCGACACACCTATTCACGGCCATATGAATCAGTCAGAGGCTGAGACATGGGCTCAACAAAGGTCTCAAGTATCTCAGCAAAGTCGATCACCTCAGTTCCCAGTTATCCCAAGGCGATCTAGGAGTCAACGATCCAGAGATGATGACATGCTCCCCGAGTTTCAGCCTCCTCCGGGTCACAATTCTGAGCTTCACAGAATTTCTACACCTCATCCTCCTCCTATGACAGCGTCACCCAGACCCTCCAGTACTGAGAACACCGGAACTCCTCGTTCTTCCTGCGGTCAAATACTTGGAGAGGTGAGAGTTACAAACGGGGATGCTTCTACTAGAAGCAGTAATAATCCAGATATCAGGACTGTGGTTAACGAGACCAGTGCAACTCCCACGCCCAGTACTATGAGTTCGAGTGTACGGACAATTGTCTTTTCCCCTCAAACGACACAGTGAGACCCGATTCCAACGGACGGTCCTCAAAGGCACAGATTGGAGTAAAGTTGAACATTCCGTGAGGGAAGGGTCATGTGCAAGGCTGCTGTAGTTTAGTTTCTTATTTTTCTTTTTTACGACATAGAGCAAAGACACTTGGAAGGAGCATTTGTTTGTATTAGAAGGAGTCAGGTTTGGAGTTATCTTGGATCGTTGTCTAGTTTACGGAGATAGAATATGCAACATAAGCAAATAGACTCAATGACCTCGATGTATGAGTGTGATGAGTGGTCGGAGTGTAGCCATGATGTGACTGGCCCCAACAAGGGGATAACGACGAGCGTAGCCAAAGCCTCCCATAAACATCATGTTTGCTCAATCCATATTGAAAAAGGATTGATGGTCAATTGGGTCAACTCGTGATCAATTAAAACGCATCGTTGTTTGTCCCTGATATGTATTGACCCGAACTCCAGGTTATCAAGACAACATCCTCCCGAATTCCCGGACCAAGGATACTGGTGAATCCACCAACATTTCATTAATCTCCGAAAGTATGAAACCCTATTGAGAAACAATAGGTCTGTTGGTCGAGGTTTCATCCTTCTTGGCACTAGATCCATGGACAGGTTGATTTCTTGAATCAAACATCGGAGAACAGTGTATGCCGAAATGTGCCCGAACAACTACTAGCTTCCCGTTCTCGAACGCAGTCGGGATCTAGACTTGTAAATTGACTGCGTGCACGTGGACAAGCGTTCAACTGATCAGGTCCGCATTCTGTTCGCGGTTCCGCAACGACACATAGCGGAGGCAACCAAAAGAAGTATAGAATATAGAGAATTGTCGGGACTTTTGAAGATGCGAGATGGCGTGAGGTTCGTCTTGGATCGGGCGTTGCGTTCCTCTGCCAAATGTTTTATAATCAAGTGCTAGGAATCGTCTGTCATAGACTCGCCGATATGAGGATCTACAATACTTGACGCAATAGTAGCCATCACAATGCAGTCGATGGTGTCTTCATATCTGATGAAGCTTTGAAAGGAACCTTTTTCTCTAGTCACAAGACAAGTATCGATCACGAATTGATCGGCAAACTCTGCTGCGGAGAATCGAGGGCAATTACCGTTGCCAACTGGTAGAAATGCTCGTCTCGTAGTAGCGAAGTAGAGAACCTTGGGCTAGAAGCATAACAGGCATATCAGTCTAGCTCAGACCACTCAGGTCATTATTTTGCACCCCAATTAGAGGCCAACTTGTTCTAGCGAGCACCAAACTTGCCTCGGAATGACAGAAAGCGTTCGTTGAATCCTACCAGGTCGGGTCAAAGCGTAGCCTTCAAAGTCAAGACGACTGGAATGCATTGCGTGTAGCGTCGGGCAATGAATACTCTGGCGAAATGATTGGTGTCAGAATGGATACGAGTTGATCCATGAAACCAAGGACACATAATCTTGAAGGGGTTCTGGATTTTTGGTTTCGAGAACCATAGAGACCAGTTCAAGGATCACCGACTGACAAGGGACGATTTCTCCGTCCAGAAGAGCCTCAATGCAAGAGATGCGGATTTAGCGTTGTAAAAATGGAAAGAAAGACTATAGTAAGGGACGGCGTCATGTTTTTTGGAACCAGCCTCGTGGCAAACGGTAGTTTGAGCAGAGCTAACAAAGCTATACACAAGTCTCGATCCTTCTGGGACTGTAAACGCGAGAAAGGATTTTCTCAAATTTGACCTGCCCCATGTTAGTGCTTCGGCGGAGTCAATGTAGGTTAGATGATCTTGAATCATGTCTTGGACATTCAGGAACCCGCGACTCAGTCCTTGGCATGGCTGAAATCGGAAGGCCAAGAAAATTCTGTTGGTTGGTTTTGCAAATATTTCGTCTCCGGTAGAGAAATGCGGAAGAGAGCAAAGACCATGGTTGTTTCTGTTTGCTACAAACATGCCAAGAACAGCATCCAGGGTTTCGTTGGTGAGGGCTCGATGGCCAAGAACCCTGCAGCGATCGCTGAAAATGCGGGGGCCACGATTGACGATCTAGGCGATGAATAGAATCGGGGCCAACAAGCAAAGGCGAGCCGAGCTGAGGCCAAGGATGATGGTACCCTGTTCTAAGACCTGTGCTGTAGCTGCTGTGATTCTTTATGGCCTTCAAATCATACCCAGGATCCAGGAACAAGAACATACTTTGATCTGCTTGACCCTCCTGCCGCCACTTTAATCCATAGTGACATGCATACTGGTTGAGATTTGTTGAGCCGATTTGAATCCCGACACCCGCCCCTCTATTTCCTGACGCGATTCGGCAGACGGTCTCGACTGTATCCTCTTTCAATTGGTCGCAAAGAGGTGTGTCTCGCTTATGACGGAGAAATTGTCAGGTCTCGCCCAATGATTGTGCGAGGGAGTTAGTTAAAGTAGCCTCTCAAGACGGAGGGCGGCGCCTCGACGGACGTGGCACGCGGAAAGAGTCTTGAATGGGTTCGCTTCACCCTGAAAGGTGTTGCCCTTGTAGAGTGTAGTGGGCAGCCTAGGGCGTTTGCGTTGAGCTATCACCTGGTTGGTAGTGGCAAGAAATTGTTTGTTGCGGTGTGGACAATAATGTCATGGGACATGTCTGTGTGATTGTCTGCATTGTTGCTTATTCTTATTCTGTTGGTGAAGTAATTCGTTCATTGGAGTGGAATGGGTGAAAATTGTCATTGTGCAGTCACTGTCTCTGTTGATATCCCGTGTCTCTGATTAGTTATCCCGTTTTCCATTCCCTGCCAGGATATTTATGGACTGATAGGCATAGCTTGTGTGTTTCGAGGTTTTGCCAAAAGAAACGCCCAATGATTTGTTTTGTTGTGTTGAACTGATCGATAATTGTATGGTGGTTGTTGTTACTGGGAGTCTTTACGAGATCAAAAGCAAGTCCAACATGGGACTTGCCGTTCGATGCGGTTGCAGTGACTTCCTTCCCCAAGTTTCGCCTTTCCCTCTCCGGACAGATTTGTGCTACTCCTTCCTTCCAAAATCAAAGTAAGCGGAGTTGGTTTTCCTGGCAGAAACGGCAGGAACGAAGGTCAAAGTCAAATTCTTGGAGGCTTGACGCCAAACAAAGGATTCAACCTGTCATCTAAAGCGGTCAAGGCTAATGAATCTTATCTGCCGTCATTCTCTTCGCTTCTGGGTCCTTAGAGTTTCGGTTAATAGATCTGATCCCTCTTGGCTTCGGGGATTGGAAGTCTTAAGACCTGGTCCCTCCATTAATCCCTGTTCCAAGCGGGATGTTGGTCTCAACCTCGAATCACATCGCAATGATGGTGTTTACTCGTCACATCAGTCGCCCTTGTATATTATTATAATATAATATCAATGCCAAGATATCGACAGGCCCAACGCTAGCGATCACAATCAACACCTGCCACCCAGGTATTACGTACCTATCCCGCGAATAACGGACCGACCGTCTTAATCCACCCACATACATATCATCATCATCTCCACCATGCCTATGCCTCCCTGGCTTCAAGACGAAGCCCCGGGCTTTTCAACTTCACCATGGACAACCCCATTGCAGGCTCTCGAGCCACGACGAGTAAAACATTTCACCATGGCTCAACTTACTCCAGACCAAACGTATTCGATACACGTTGCGACTCTGGTTGTTGCGTCCGCCAGTATCCTCGCAACGATAGTCACTTCTTTCTGGTTCTTTCGTATGAGACGAAGTTTTCGACATGAGTGAGTGCCACCAACCCTTTCGTTTCTCATATGTCTGACACAAGCGGAGCCTCATTATGCTGCTTATTTACAGCGACATGTTTAAATCTTTCTGGCTACTCCTGTTCCCCGCCGTCGAACTCGTTGCCGGAAAAATCGAAACAGATGAAACCTTTTGCCAAGTCAGCGGATTTTTTCTTGCCCTAAGTATAGAGGCATCCGATGTTTCTGTCGCTCTCATCTCGGTCCATACTGCATTATTTATCTTTCGTGGCGAGCAGGGCCTTTATCCCTACCGAAAGGCTGCCTACGCTGTCGCCGCCATCCTCCCTGTCGTGATGGCTTCACTGGCATTTATTGAAGGTCCTGGCTACATCAACACAGGCCAGTTTTGCTATCTTCCGTTTAACCCCATGTGGAAACGACTCGCCCTCTCTTGGATTCCTCGTTACCTCGCCTTTGCAATTATCCTTTTTCTATGCATAGGTATATACATCTACGTTCGTGTCTTGATGAGTCGCTTTGGTGCGGGAAACGAGAGTTCAAGAAATACTCTCTCCAAAATGTCTGGCTTTGACAGCCTCGAACCAATACAACACCCAGCAGCAGCTGTTCCTCCGACACCAACAATTAAATATCACGGGCTGATCCCATCGTCCAACACTTCACGACGGAATTCATTCACCATCGCCGAAGACCCTACCAGGCCCTCTCTATCTACACTCAACTCGTTCAATCTGGACATGCCTGGAGGCACACATGCCAAGCTTCACTCGGCGCGAATGGCTCGTCGAGGTTCAGCGCAGATGTGGATGGCTAACCACGGCACTGATCTGGCCTCCCAGTCAGAGCAAGCAGAAGTGGACTCTCAAAATTCGACAGGAACTGCGCGGTGGGATTCTGATGATTTGATTGCGCCTACAGCCGTTTACACAAAACATGAGCTTCAAAACCAGACACCTGCTCCACCAGTAACAAGACCGTCATTCGTGACGCGACAGTCGTCATATCTTTCTACGACTGCCACTACACCATCTATTCCCAACATATTTACCATACTTCACCGCAAAACGGTGCGTCCCGAGACCGAAGAAAACGACCTCGTTCTGACCCAGAGCGATATCAACGCACCCGGAACTGTCAAGACGCGCGAAAAGATCCTGCGCCAACTTCGATTACTTTTCATATATCCTATAGTCTATGTTGTCATTTGGATCCTGCCATTTATTGTCCAACTTACAGGATATGGTAAAGGAGCACCTTATGCCATGCGATTGGCCAGCATTGTCTTTCTCTGTTTTCATGGCCTGGCTGATTCTCTGGTCTTTTGCATAAAGGAGAAGCCTTGGAGACACAGCCAAGCGTATAATCAAATTTTCAAACGCTCCAACTTACAATTTTGGAAACGAAGACAAGAAGCACCCGATGTAGGTGCAAGGGTAGGACGCACAAGGGAGGAAATGACACTCGACTCGAGATTCGCCAAGCAGAGACGAGAACAAGAACAGGCCGAGTGGGAGCTGCAGCGTCAGGCTGCCCAGGACCGTAGGGTAACCAGAGCTCCCGACTGGTGGGATAGAGACGATTGAGGTGGCATGTGATGGCGTTACAAATGCATGGAAGATGATACCCCGGGTTACAATGATTGATCCTGGTGACAGGCGTCAGGTTTGCATTGGTAGGCGTTATGTTCATGATAGTTATACCAAATACATTAGATCAAAAGTACTGGCAATTCGATTGAGGGTATTCCATCTCAAAATCTAAAGTCGTTTTTCTCATTAGTCTACCAAGACAATTCGTGCATCGTATATCGTTCTATGTAATTCGAACGCTGATCCTCCTCTTTATACTAAATCATACACAATTTGAAGTTTGACATTTTACCCCTCTCTCCAAAACTTGAGAAAGGCCTTGGCAATAGCGACTCCATCATGGGGTAGAGGCGCACGCTTCATGGCATCGTTATATACTTCGTCCGTGAAAATACCAACGGTATGACGGTTGAAGAGAATTTCAGAAATAATCTCCTCGTTGAACTCGGGGTGTCCTTGCACTGTGATGTACTTTCCAGGCGAGTAGAACCCCTGAACTTCGCAAATGTCGTTGGAGCCCAGAGGGATGGAGTTCTTGGGAAATGCGTCGACAATATCGCGATGCATCTGGTGAATGCGCTGTGAAACAAACAGTCAGCATCGCACAAACAATGGCGCAAAAGCCCAACTTACCATCTTGTCCAACCCAAACACCTCCTTGCCCTTGGCTGTCAGATCAACCTCTGTGACAGCAACCTCCCACCCGTTATTGCTCCTACCGCACTTGGCACCCTCAGCTCGCCCAACGATCTGGTGTCCGAAGCAAACACCCACGACGCGCACGCGATTCGAGGCGATGGCCTTTTTCGTGTACTCTACCAGCTTGAGGATCCAAGGGTCGTTGTCGAACGCCGTGTGTCGGGAGCCAGTGATGAGGATCGCATCGATGTCCTCGATCGCGGGGTACGAGTGCAGCTCGTTGACGACGTCGTAGCCCTTGATGGAGACGAGCTCAGACAGCTTTTTGGGCTTGGCCGCTGCTTCGAGGAGCGCGGTAAAGACGCCTGTGTAACCGCCATAACGATCGCGGGTTTGCGGCTGGGGCGTATCGGCTTCGAGGATGGCGAGACGAAGAGGAGGCATTTTGGACAAGATTTGTGATGTCAAGTATAAGTGTGTTGTTTGTGAGTGTAAGAAAGAAAGAAAGAATCAGGGAAATGGAATATGCCTCTTTGCGAAGATGGAAATAAAAATTGGTTGGGCCGCATTCAATGCTGTAACCCTCCGGTCTGAGGACCCTTTCCTTGTCATCCTGCTCTTGTAACGGCGACCGGTAGCGGGGCAGTGGGGGGTGGAGGGGGACGAGACGGCAGAATTACAAATATGTCATAATGTTGCTTATTAGGAAGGCGGTGAGATGGGACGTCAGAACTGTAGGTTATGGGCAGCCAGAAATTGGCAGTGAGGACATCAGAGACGAGGTAAATGAATCAGTTTATGCTACTTAAATTATATTTCTCGGGTTGTTTACTTTTATATTTCAATACTTAGAAATCCAATGTTGCCGATGCCCGGTAGAGCTTTAAGACGTTTTGGGTTCAGAGTTCAAAGAGTTCCCAAATTGACTGTTCTATTGTATCATCATGCTAGCTTCGTTTGTCCCTCATATATCAAGTCCTGAAATCTCCCATGTTTATCTGAAATATTTACCAACACCGCTAAGGGGTTGCTTAAGAGATATGCTTGATATAAGAACGGAGTTTCTTTATTGTACAATTTACTTTGAAGCGCCATGCTAAGCAGGCGGTAAATAGGTATATGCAAATCTAAACGCAAGCTTGAAGAGAATATTAAACAAAATTAACTAAAACAACGCCTTTCCAAATATCGGCATGCCATCATCAACCATCTATATATCGCAACGCACATGCCAGTCTTTACGACCCGTCGAACCCATCAAACGCCAACCCAATATCTTTCCATATCTCTTTTCACTCGTAATGGCATTTCCGGATGTGCTCTATTTTAGTCTCTTCTCGGATTGTCTCGTCTCTTCGAGCTCTTTGCGGATCATTTCGTTAAAGACTTCGGGGTTGTCGAGGTAGAGATGGTGTCCGGCCTTGGGAACGAGGAGAACCTTTGCGCTGCCGTTTTCTCTCTTCCTCTCCTCCTCTGTGGCACTCTCAAGAGCCTTTTGCTTGGCTGCGTTGAGCTTTTCCTCGGAAGCGATTCCACCAGCGACGTCCATCCAGTCGTTCTCTCCATACATAAACACCACAGGGATGCCCATTTCTTTGAGCTTGGTGCCGTCAGGTTGTGGGATTGTTTGGCGACCGACTTCTTGGATGCGGTTGATGACAGGTCGACGAGCGTATGCGCCGGGTGCCAGGATGTAAGCCAGGGCATACTCGCCGCTGCCCTTTTGCTTAAAAATGGAGAACGAATAATCGTGCAGAGCTTGGGATTCAGCTGGTGGGAGGTGGTTGAAGCGACGGAAACTCCAGCCTGAGACGAATCGTGGACCGAGAGGACCGCTCATTCGGACGATGCTGAACGGAGAAATGTTTTGGTCCCAGAGCCAGACGAACCAGCCTGGTAGGGGTCGTCGAAGCACGTTGGAGGCAGGCTTGTGTTTTGACAAAGTGCCGGATTTGTCGGTGGTGCTTTGTTGGTCTTGCATCATCTCGGCCTCGATAGTCGAGGTGTTTGGTTCGGGCATCTCGGCGTTGACGGCGTAGGGATCAGCTGGGATACCGACGGGAGAAGCTAGAATGAGCTTTTTGAGGCGACCGGGATACTTGATGGCGTATGAAACGGCGAGATAACCTCCAAGGGAGTGACCAAGTAGTGTGAACTGTTCCAGCTTTCGCGCCTTGCGCCATTCTTCCAGCGCATCGACAAACCAACCCTCTGCTTCCATGACTTGATCCTCTTTCTTCTTGGCATGGATCTTAAAGGCAGGCCGAGACGAATTTCCACATCCCAGCATGTCCAGCGCATACAGCTTTAGTCCTTGCATGCGGGAAATGGGCTCAAAGTTCTTGTAAAAGAAACCCAAACCAGCGCCGTATCCGTGGATCATGACAAGAGCGTCTTCTGTCTTTTCTCCAACTCTCTCAACTGAGACTTCGTTCAAAGCGCGGTTTTTGCCCGAGAGCTCAACCATTGATCGTCGCCATACTCGTGTGCCAAAAGGATCTGGTCGTTCGGGTGTGTCGATGTTTGTAATACTGTCGTTGGCTTCTCGGAGGTGCGGCATGAGACTTAAAAGGTTGCGCTCAACGGCTTGAGGGGCAAGACTTGTCCACTGTAAACGTTAGCTTAATCGTTTTATGCGAATTGTTTGTCTCACCCATTGATACGCAGCATCTTTATAACCCAATGGAAACAGAAACGCATGCGAAGGCTTCAATTCAGCCTGATGCTTGATCTCCTCTGGCGCATCAACCCTCCCACCATGGGGCGGTCTCACGGCACCGTCTGTACTCATTGTTCGCGAAGTAGCAGGGATGAAAGCGGTAATGTTTGAAAGTCGCGATAATGGTAATACCGCAGAACAAGGTTGAAGCCTAAGCATTCCGCGGGGGGAAGGGGGGTTTAATATTCTTCAACCCCCTAGAATTGTCTGTAGAAAAAACAATGCCACTTTAGATCAGTAGGCAAAATTATGGATGACGCCTCTTTTTGGTGACGCAAACAGGGCTGAGCCGGAGTTAGGAGAAAATCATCGGGTTTTGTCAAATCCGTGGTCAAGTCCGTGGGATTGGGAAATTGGAGTAAGATTGCGGAGCGGAAGCGGAATTTGTCGAAAAGAGCCAGAGTAGTTCAAAAAAGAGTCTGAGAAGATGATGTGTGATGGTGAGAGATATTGTTCCAAGGAATGAAATCGATCTGATCGATCGCATTGACAAGAACAACGGAATATATCGGTTTATTTAAACGTGTAACCCCAATCTTCACCAACCGTCGTTGCTCAAACGTGTTGGGGGAACCCACTACAATTGGGCGCTCTGACCGCTAAAACGAGCCGAATAGTGGATTGATGCTCAACCTTACAGGGGATTTGACGGGCCTTAATTTTTGGCTTGTGATGACGATGAGAAAGACTCGCATCCGTATTGGATCCCATCACATCAGATCACACCTCTTGACCACGTTTAACGCTAAAGTTAACCAACTGACAGACAACCAAATACCCAGGACTGACCACCTGACAACGATCCGACCCGATCCATCTCCTCCCTTTCCTCCCTTGGACTGGTACATGGCCTCGAGCTGTCCCTGACAGGCTGCCCCTCAGCCCCCTTGACCTCAATATCGAAACATGTCCGACGATGTCGATTCCATCGTCAAAGGCGCCTCTACTCCTACTCAAGGCGCCAAAGATGTAGCTGGATCAAGTCCGATCTTGTCGACTACCGTAAAGCAGGGCGATCCTCTTCACCACACCCCGAGCTCACCGTCCATGATCTATCTCAACCTGTTGATCCTCGAAGCATCCCTTCGCGCGCAATTCCTCGAACTACGAGCGAGAAAACGACACCACACTTTTTTCCTTACCCTTTTGTCACTATGGATCACCGGCTTCGGTTGGGCTCTGTTCCTTGCGCCCCGTGAGGATGGTCGAGGCGTAGGTGGATCTATCTACTGGGCTGTCGAAGGTGCTGAAAAGGTGTGCTTCATGGGCGGCATCATCACTGCGATTTTGGTCTGGGCGACTGGAATCTGGGAGCGCGGTATTCGATGGCCGCGACGCTGGTTTGTCATTTCCAACAGAGGACTGCGCGGCTTCAACTGCAAACTCATCATAATACGACGGACGTGGTGGGCCGAGGCTCTCTCAACAATTGGCTTTTTTCTGACATACGGACTATTTTCTCACACGGCTAGTTCATCATACCGCTACGTCGAGCCGACGCTTTTGCGCGAGGTGGAGAAGGAACTCCAGATCACGAGCGACACGCACCCTACGCTGGTACTACCCCATGAAGATGAGGAGAAAGGCGGTCACGAGGAGGATCTAGCGCCAGGGGGTGACTATGTTAAGCTGCTTCTCCTCGCCAAGCCCTTTTCTGCAACGTTTCGTGAGAACTGGGAACTGTACAGGACCGAGTACTGGGAAAAGGAGAACGAGCGTCGTGCATTGCTCCGCCAAAAGGTTAAGGAGAGAGATCATCAGCTCGTGCGAGCGCAGTATCCCTGGACCTGGTGGTTTCCCGGACGACAGCCTCGACGACACGAACCCGAAAAGACAGCTCCTCACCCGCCGCGCCATATCACTGTTGAACGAGAACGCAGACGTCGGGGTAGTAGTGTCCGTCGCGCGTCCACGAGCTCAACCAGAAGTCCTACGCCCGCCTTTGAAGAAGAGCAGGGCGCCCATCGACGATCTAGCAGCGGTTCCGCCTCCAAGGGACGAAAGAGACTTTCTACAAGTTCCAAGCCGAAACGACCAAGTAACGATTCTCGCTCTGTCACGCCTGATTTCTCTTCTCCTTTGGCCAGGGAAAGCAGTGCGAACGATACTCCCGAGTCGGGACCAGAAGGGGGAAAGGTTTTGAGGAATTCGTCCTCTAGATCCACTGTTGAGTCAAAGGAGCGCGAATAGGAGGAATAGTTTAATATTTGATGGATAGTATTCATGTCTAGTGTATCATGGTATCGACGTATCAACGACTGACGCACCAACGTTGATGAGTTCTTGTGTAGCATCTGGTTTTCCTCTTTTTGTGAGAAAAGTCGTCATATTGTGATTCGATCCCAACCAGGGATCGCACGGCATGACATGATTTAAATCGGCCCCAAGCTCAACAAGAGTTTTTATCGACTCACGAACCTGTGGATCAGCGCTTACATTGAGAGCCGCCCAGACCAGCGGTGGAAAACCAGCAGCATCAAGATCATTTGGTCCAGCGTGTCCTCGTTCAATAAGGAATCGCAGAGCGGCGATGTTTGCGTTTATTACCGCGACGTGAAGAGCCGTGGTTCCACAGGGCTGTAGCTTACGCACATCATTGATATGTATCGAAGCTCCTCTTTCGAGAAGAAGCTCTGTGATGTTTTGGTGACGATGATGTATCGATGTAATAAGTGGCGAAAAGGTAACCAGCGGTAGCATATGAAAGCTCAACCTGTCGCCAAAGTCAATATGATAGCGTCCCTCCGTGATTCCCAAGCCAACATCGTGAAATTTTAGTGATGGCGCATTTATATCGACACCATGATCTAGAAGCCAGCGCACTGTCTCGACATTTCCGCTTCTCACAGCTTCATGAAGCGGCGTCCAGAACCATCCGTTGCGTTTCTGCTCCTCTGCCCCAAAGTTTCCCGTGTCGTAGTCTCCTTTACTGCATTTGTACACGCGCAGAGTCATGTACCGATGGACATTCTTCAAGGCCTGCAGATTCCCGTGCTTGGCGGCGTGGAAAGTTACGTGATGATCTGCGTTTGCGAGCTGGCGGTTGTAGAGCAGGGGAGTGATTAATGCGTACAGGGCTTGAGAGGTTTGAGCCAGTGAGGATAGGGCATGGCTTGTTTGACAGGAGTCGATGATTTGGAGAAGGATTTCTGGGGGGAGGGAAGTGAAGGCCATTGATTAGGTTTTGGTGGAAAGGAATTCGATGAGATTGAAAAAATATGAAAAAATAATCGAGGTTGTCACTAGTCATGAATGAGTTGGACTGGAAGGACGCGTTTGATAGGTGATCCATGTTAGTCTGACATGTATTTTATTGATGCTATTTAGGTTATCGTCAATAGTGCATTTGAAATGAGACAACAATATGGGGTGCAGAAGATCGGCATTCAAGTTTTGGGTACTGAGTAATACTTGACCATCTTCCAATTCGTGAAATCTCGAGCAATTATTGCAGAAATTGTAGTACCATCAATAACACGATCAAATAAGGTTCAGACTGACAACACCTAATTAAATAAAGTCAGACTCTTATCTCGTTATCTCGCTCTATCGCGATAGAATAAAAACCGCATCTAGATAGACATGGCACCAGAATAAGGATCCGAGATCGGCCGCGGAGAAAGATCTTTCGATTATCTCGGCTTCAAGCATAAACTATACCCATATTAACAAAATACATCTCGTGACCGACTATCCTCCAGTGTATAGCCATGTTTTACGAACAAAGACGTCTCGTGAGCTTGGCTGCGTTATTTTAGCTTCAACTCCTTGTTTGCAGCTTCGGCAATTAACCGAGTACCATGAGTCAAGACGACACGTAAAATACCAGGAATACCATATATCTATACTAGAGTCTAGCATCTTCGGACAATTTTGCCGATTTGAGAAGTCTTGTCCCCCGCCGGTCCCTCGCCGCCGGCCCTTTTATCTCGTACATGCTGCATATCAAGTGTGGATGTTTATACAAGACAAGTGGAATAACTGCAGTTCTTTACTCCTTTCAGAATAGACAGAATCTGGGGTAAATGCCGTTGCGCCCGTTTCCCAAGTACCGTTATCGCAACGAGCCTGTCCAACTCTATATTCTTCATTCTGTAGAGTCACTATCGGATAGATGTGATAAGACGTGCATGCGGGAGTAGTATTCGTATTTAAATAGACCTGTATACCCTTCTACTTTCTATCCAGTGACTTGTTAAGTAATATCGCCATCATGTTTGACTGGAGCAAGTTTATCTCGCCGAAGCCGTCTCTAGACGTCCCCGCTCTAGAGACGGTCGATCTCAATGACAAGGAGATGGAAAAGAGAATTGTTCGAAAGCAAGATCTTAGAATTATGCCATGGGTTTGCATAACATATCTCCTCAGTATGTGTACCCAAACACCACTATTATCGGTCTCTAACACACATAAGACTATCTCGACCGAGTCAACCTTGGTAATGCCAGAACTCTCAACAATGACACACCAGAGCACAACATTGTTACCCAACTTAACCTCACCGGTCAAAAATACAACATTGCAGTCGCTCTCTTTTTCGTGCCATATGTTCTTATGGAGTTTCCCAGCAACATTCTCCTCAAGTACTTTTCGCCGAGTAAATGGATCTCCAGAATCATGGTGTCTTGGGGTATCGTCACCATCTGCACCGCTGCTGTTTCGACATATGGTGGACTGTTGGCTGTGAGAATATTCCTGGGTTTGGCTGAAGCTGGTTTCTTTCCTGGGTAAGTTACCAATTGGTGTGACTGGGGATAAAGACTAACAGACCTAGTATCATGATGTATCTCTGTTTCTGGTATAAGCCTGAAGAGAGAGCTACAAGAATGGCCATCTTTGCTTCCAGTGTTGCTGTAGCTGGTGCTTTTGGCGGGCTTCTCGCCACGGGTATCTCATACCTCAATGGCAAAGCTGGCTTGGCTGGTTGGCAGTGGTAAGTCTCATTATCTCTGACCTTGTTCACCACTAACATGAACAGGCTGTTTGTCCTTGAAGGTATTCCCGCTGTCATTGTCGGAATTCTAGTCTGGTTCTACCTCCCTGACTGTAAGTCCTCCCCAACCGATAACACAACACAATACTCACACAAACAGACCCCCAAACCGTCTCATGGCTGTCCCCCGAAGAACGCGCCTTTGCAGTCAAGCGTCTAGGTCCCTACGCCCCCTCCATGAACGACAAGCACTGGGACAGCAAAGTCGCCAAAGAGACCGTCTCCGACTACTTCTTCTGGCTCTTCGCCATTGCCTACTTTTTCATGGCCAACTCTCTCAACGCATTTGGATACTTTGCGCCTACGATCGTTGCATCTCTCGGCTTTGAGGGTAAATACGGTCAGCTCATGACCGTCCCTCCCAACGTCTTTGCCGTCTTTATCATTGTTGGAAACTGTCTGCACAGTGACAAGACAAAGGAGCGTTCCAAGCATGTGTTGGGTGGTTTGACTTTTGTCGCTACTGGATACCTTCTTCTTGCCTTTGTCAAGCACTGGGGAGTCAGATACTTTGCTGTCTGTCTGATTGCTTGCACCAATGCTGCTGTCCTACCTTTTGTTGCTGTAAGTAAATTTTCTTGACTCTAAATACCCATATACTAACGATTTGTAGCACCGAACTGCCACCGTCCGAGGTTCAACTGCTACCGCTCTCGCAACAGGTGGTATGATCGCCATCTCCAACACAGGCGGTATCACAGCGCCTTTCCTCTTCCCCTCTAGCACATCTCCCATGTACGCAATGGGTAACTGGACGGTCTTTGCGTTCCTCGTCTCTGCTGGCTGTATCACTGGTTATGTGTGGTACGTGTTTGGTGCCCACAGTGGTTACAGAACTGGTGATGCCACTGAGACTGGTCACTTGGAGGTGTTGGATGCGGGTGACAAGGATCCCAACGCTGTTATGGCTCAGGCTGTGGAGAATGAGAGGGCCAAGGATAAACTTAAGGATATTGATATGGCTTAAGAGACGAGTATGAGTAGCTGGTATATTCTAGCTAGATAAAAGTATATTTTTGTTTACCAAAAGTACTTCTCCCTAGCTGTGTTCGTGATATGCGACCAATAGTCTCGACAGATTTGTGATTAAAGAAAGAGTCTTTTTAAAGCTCTAGAATTCGAAGTAGTACTTTCATTAGTATACAGTAAGAAGCTCAAGTGGAATATATACATGATACAGGCTGCATCTATAGCTGGACAATGTATCAATCCACTGGCCGAATAAAATCAGCATCCATCGGCGCATGTCGACTAATATCGTCTAGACATAAATCCTTGAGCCCGAACCAACCGGCTGTAGCACCCCAAACACCTATAGCAAAGCAATAATCGCGTCCAACGTACACATAACCTTCCAGTCATAATTCCTCCGATCGAATACTTCAAAGCAAATGTAATAGTACAGTGACATCAATCACATGTCTAGTCCTTACGCGCCATCTTGATAGAATCAGCCCCTGTTTCGACAACGCGGAAGGCATCGGCGTCGCCTTCTCCGCTAGCAGCCTTTTCGTAGGCCGAGTCGCTTCTGTCGCAAAGAACATCAAGGTCCGAGTCGCTGAGTACTTCTTTACCACCAGACACTTTGTACACCTGTCCATCCTTCAACAGTAGAGCACGGAGAGACTCAGGGTCGAGATCTTCACGGAGATCCATCTTTTGACCCATTGTTTTGAAGTTGCCCTTTTTGATGACAAGTTTCTCGAGACGACGTTTCGCATCTGCTGAGTTGAGCAGTGACTCTTCGACTGTGTCCTTTGTCGCAAGACGGAAAACCACCACGGGGCGGGTTTGGCCGATTCGATGGCAACGATCTTGAGCTTGGAGATCTTGCTGGGGGTTAAAGTCGGAGTCAAATAGGATGACTGTGTCCGCTGAAGCAAGGTTGATTCCTTGACCACCTGCGCGAGTTGACAGGAGGAAAATCTTGTACTCTGGATCGCTATTGAAGTCGGCAATCTGGGTTCGTCGACTATCTTGCGCGACAGACCCATCGATACGGCAGACCTTCCAACCTCGAAGCTCAGCACAGTAGTCTTCTAGGATATCTAGCTGTGTAGTGAACTGAGAGAAAATGAGGACTTTGTGGCCGCCTTCGAACAGGCGAGGAAGTAGGCGATCCAACAGAAGCATTTTTCCAGAAGCGGTGACAATGGAGTCGTCGACAGGGAGCTCGGTGGAAGCCTTCCAAGGGTTGTAGAAGTTGTGCGGCGAGTTACAAACCAGTCTCAGCTGGGCCATCGGGTTACCAAGCTTCTTGTGAGAAATCTGCTTTTCTGCTTTATGTTAGAGCGATTCAATTGAGGAAATAGTAGTCAACATACTGGCAAGCTCAAATGCCTCCGCCCGTTCACGCTCCTCGGGAGTCATCGAGGCTTTGTCATCCTTGTCTTCGTCATCAGGCTCTATCTCGTTTGCGAGTTTGGCCTCAAACTCATCGTCCGACATCTTCTCCTCATCCGACCCGGCATCCTTGTATGTGCGAGTCTTTCTGGATCTTCTGCGCAAACCTACTGGCGTTGCCTGGCGACTCGACTTTGTGCTCTTTGGCTCTGGCTCTAATGCAACAGGATGGTTCTTGCGTTTCGTTCCAGGTTTCTGCGGAGTCTGGATCGATACATCGGGCTTTGGATTCTTGGGAGGTCTCCCACGACCACGCTTCTTCATCATAACGGAGAAAGCATTCGGGGCTGGCTCTTCAGATTCCTCAGGCTCCTCAGACTTGACCTCTTTCTTACGTGAGGACTCGCGAACTGGGAGTGACATGGTCTTTGGGGCAGCACGACTGCTCGATCGAGATGACTTTGCGCTGGGTGTCGCTGATACGCCTGCATTGAGCTTTTCGAGTACCTTGTTCTCAAGATACTCACGGGTATCGACCTTTTTGTCAGTAAGGACATTGTACAAGTCTGTTTGATCCTTTGTCATGGGGGCAAACAGCACATACTCCCGCTTCTTGGGGAGATATGCTGCAACATCTGCTTTGACACGTCGTAGCAACATGGGCTGCAAAATCAGGTGAATCTTCTTGACCAACGCTTGCTTCTTTTGATCAGCAATAAACTCTTCGGTCCCTTCCTCATCTTGAAGATCTGAAAAGTCAAACCAGGACTCGAACGCCTCCCAGTCAGTAAAGATGTTGGGCAGAAGAAAGTGAAGAAGTGACCACAACTCTTTCAAGTTGTTCTGCAGAGGAGTTCCCGTGATGAGAAGACGAGTAGCCGAGGAAAACTGGCGAAGCTGTTGGAAAAGCTTGGCCTCTGCATTTTTCATGCGATGGCCTTCGTCCTGAGAAGCGTCAGTAGTGTCAAGTGGAAAGGTGAGGAATGCGACTCACAATGATGATGAATTCCCAGTTAATCCTTGACAAGTTGTGCTGGTCTCTGAGAACCATCTCGTAAGACGTGCAAACTACTGGGAATTTGGTAGTGGGACGACCATTCTTGAGATGCTTCATCATGTCGGTTTTAAAGATCTGCTCTCGGCCGTGTTTGTCGCCGTGGTACATGATAACAGGGATGGAGGGTGTCCATTTGTGAAACTCATCCATCCAGTTACTGAGCGTACTGAGAGGCGCAACGATCAAGTGAGGGCCGAGATAATTCTCCTGTTCACGAAGCAACGCAATCAAGGCGATGGTTTGAACAGTTTTGCCTGTAATGAGTCAGGTTTGATACGTTCATCTTCTACACCAAACTTACCGAGACCCATCTCATCAGCCAAAATTCCAGACATGCCTTGAGAGCAAATCTCATACATCCAGGTCAAACCCTCAAGCTGGTAGTCGCGCATGGTACCGTTGATCATACACTTGGGCTGCTGTGCCATTTTCAAGTTGTGTTCACCGAGAGTCGTTCCATCGAGGCTGCTTCCCACACGGCCAAGAACCTGTGTCTTTTTGGTGAGGATATCTGAGAACGCAGCTGACTTTGCCAGCAAGTCGTCAAGTTCTCTAGCCTTGGCTTCTCGCTCAGACTTGGTCTCTGCCTTTTTCTTCTTCTTTTTCTTCAGGAGGGCCTGACGACGCTTTTCTTCATTTTTGTCATTTTCAGCTCGCGCTTCCTGTTCCTCCTTCACCAGCGCATCATCTGCGCCCTCGAGGTCATCATTCGAGTCAGGCGGCGAGCTTGGTATACTCGTTGGTAAGCGAGACTCCGAACGAGGTGAGCTGGCAGTACTCGGCGACGCCATGGTGAAAGTTGATGATCAAAACAATGAATATGTAATAAATAAATACTCAAGTGAAAGACAACAAGAGAGAAAAATGAACGTCAGGGGCTGAACTCAGCTCCCGTTGGTTGGTGTTTGCGGCGATCCGCTAGTGGGAAGAATGATGTAGTTGACTCGCCTCAAACAAGGGGAGGAAAAAAGAAAAGAGTAGAAATGCGTAACCAAGAATGATGCAAACAGTGACACAAGAAAGTAAGAGGCAGCAATAGATTATAGTACAAAATGCAGTGGCAATTGACTTGTCTTGTTTGTACAGCAAAAAATAAAGGTGACTTGGAAAAGAAAAGGGCGTACCGCGTAAAGCTGCCAGGCAACCGACGCGAGAAAGGGGCGATGTCACGGGTTAGCGTGCTGACGCCACAGTTTAGTGACTGAGCACCGCCACATCCCCCGCCAATTGACAGCTCTACGCCATTACCCCTCCACCCCACCAAGAGAAAATCATGAGTCCAATCACCTCAAGTCATTCAAAGAAAACATCTCGACCATCAGACTCCGAGTGAAGCTACATACAAGCTTCATCTCTTACCCGAAGCCACCACGTTACCCCTTCGCCTTTTTCGCCAGGCCTCTAGAAGCCTTCCCGCATTTCGTCCTCTGACAATCTTCAGAATGGCTTCCTTCGCCTCCCAGACATACACTCCCACCGAGGAGGCTGAGATCCAGCAGTGGCTCACCACCTCTGAGCGTCTCAAGTCCCCCGAGGACAAGTCCACCATCCTCGAGACCCTCAACAACCATCTCTCCAGCCGCTCCACCCTTCTCGGCAGCAAGCCCTCCAAGGCCGACGTCGCCATCTACGAGACTCTCGCTCCCATTGTCGCCAAGTGGTCCCCCGAGGAGCGCACCGGCGAGAAGGGTCACCCCCACATTGTTCGCCATGTCGACTTTGTCCAGAACTCTCCTCTGTTCGGCCTTGATGTCAAGGATGAGAACAAGGTCAAGGTTAACCAGGATGAGGTCCTCTACGTGAAGCCTCAAGTCGACGCCAAGGCCGAGAAGGAGAAGAAGAAGAAGGCTGCCGCTGACGCTTCTGCTGCCGGTGGTCAGGCCTCTCTCGTTGACCGCACCAAGGAAAAGGTCAAGGAGGTTGTCGAGAACGCCAAGGAGAAGATTGCTACCGACAAGCCCAACAAGAAGGAGAAGAAGGAGAAGGCCCCTAAGCAAAAGGCTGCCCCCGCCCCTGCTGCTCCTCTGTCACCTGCCCTGATTGACCTTCGTGTCGGCCACATCCTCAAGGCCATCAACCACCCCGACGCCGACTCTCTCTACGTCTCCACCATCGCTGTCGGTGACAAGCCCGGTAACGAGGACTACGTCGAGTACGAGGGTCAGATCTGCCGAACCGTCTGCTCCGGCCTCAACGGTCTCGTCCCTCTTGAGTCCATGCAGGGTCGCAAGGTTGTTGTCGTCTGCAACCTGAAGCCCGTCAAGATGCGCGGCATCAAGTCCTGCGCCATGGTTCTCGCCGCTTCTCCCAAGATCAAGGAGGGTGAGGTTGATGACCACAAGGGACCCGTCGAGCTTGTTACTCCTCCTGAGGGATCCAAGGCTGGTGACCGCGTGTGGTTCGAGGGTTGGGAGGGCCAGCCTGAGGGTGTCCTCAACCCCAAGAAGAAGGTCTGGGAGATGTTCCAGCCTGGTTTCACTACTACTGGCGGTCTTGAGGTTGCTTTCGATGCTGCTGCTGTTGAGCAGTTGGGCAAGACTGGAACTGGTCGTCTCGTTACTGAGAGCGGTGGTGTCTGCACTGTTCCCAGCCTTAAGGATGCCGTTGTGCGATAAACTTACAACAAAGAATGTATCTTATAGGTATATATGAACAAAATGAGAGACCAAGTATGTTAAATTACATCCGACAGCCGAGCGTGAGCATGTATGTAAGAGACTAGAAGCTATTCAAACTATATCAACAAGAAGAAGTGGACTCTACTGCCAATCAAGTATCAAAAGAGAGCGAAAGGAAAGGCCTGAGAATTTCGTAACTTTTTTATGCTCCTGATGGTGACCAATCTTAGACTGCTAGTTTAAAGATGTTGGAATGGTCCGTGGAACAGAGTAGACAGCAAACATCACAGGGTATGCAACCGCAATACATAAGATAAATCGACAGATAATGAGAACTGTCAATAAAAAGGAATTTTTATTATTCTTTTTGCCTATTCACTTTAATTGATTGAACTACAGAGTACCTGTTATCTATTGGCAGTCGGTAAGCTTAAGTTGGTGTTGAGGATCTTGTTGTACCCTGTAGCAGTAGAGAACGTGATACTTGAACCTTGCAAGTGCGCAGCACCCAACGATGTAGCAGATCAATAGCAAGGTAAAATGCCTGTTATTACCGTTTATGGGATGTTCTGTGTAGCGATCAACCTATTAAACGACCATGATCATCAGTGACACTTGTGTTGTTCTCGTCCTGTCCACCCTGCTGGATCAGGGAATGGTTGCATATTTGATGTCATTTCCACACACGCACTCGATCGACTGCGACGCTAGGACTTGGATAATCAGGCCTCGCCCCTGTTACACATGCGGAACTGGACAGTTCAAGAAGAGGCTAGAGGCCCTTTTGTGTACAGGAGGAACTGTAGCGGCTTCATAAGAGATGAAATCAATAGACCAGTTTATGATATTTAGGTTATACTTCTTAGACTACTTATTTTTGTATCCTAAGACTTGGGAGGCCATCTTTTCTACCTAATAGCGGTCTATTTGACATTATGCACAGACATCTCCCTATTGACACAAACTCGACGAACTAATTGCCAAGATTGATAATTACGATACGCTCTAACCAATGATTATCAATATTTGTTGACATACTCGGGAACGGTTAAAGCGATATACAACCGATCTTGGCAACTCCTTAGCCTTCAAAAAGGGTGTGATGCACGAGAATGACTGGTCAATATCCAATCATCAGCATAGCCTGAGATCTGACAGTCTAAGTGGCGGAATAATTTAGTCACTTTGTCCTATCGCACCTAGGGTCCATTAATATCCATTTTATTCAATCAATGTTACATTCCGTAGCACAGTCTGAGACCCCAAGACTGCCAATAATTCAATGTGGAACCTAACAAATGAGTCCCAAAAGACGGTGGAGAGGAGCTGTAGACTAAGTGTATGCGTAAATTTAGCGAAAATAGCAATAACAAAGGAATGACAAGACACCTGAACAAAGCAAGCAAAGAAGCGCGCGGCTCAGAAGAGAAAGATCTATTTCTATTTCTGTCCATCTAGTGCCCGTTTCCTGTCTGCACACAAAGACAACGACAGCCAACGAATCCCAGACATGCAGAGAGTTTCGTTACAGCACAAAGGGGGGACAAGACCTTGTTTCAGCGCGAAGAAAGGAACCAATGAAGCCTCTGATGTCATTATACATCCTGGAAGCCCAGTTTTTTCTTTGACGTGGGGAGAATTGACCCTGTCGGCTAAGCACCCGGTACTGTGAGTGTCAGAAGACTGTACTTTTGATGCAGTGGATGAGGGAATTAGAAGGTCAGTTATTCGCATACTGCAGAGTATATATACACAGAGTGCCTAGCTGTGCGTTCTACTGGGGATCAGAGCAGAAACGTCACCCTCAAGTCATAGACTAGAAAAATAAATAGCCTAAGAAGTCTGATCTAAGTAGCATAAGCTGACCTACAACTTTCGTCTCTTATGCTGAGCGGCCAATGTTTCTGATGTTCTGAGGATAACAGAACACTTCTGTCCGTTGCGCGTCTATTTTCTGACTGCATCAGTCGGCAGGTCCCTTTTTCTTGCGTTCGCACAGCGCCTACCCCAGTAAGAGGCCCCTGTAACCTAGTCGAGATTGTAAGCGAAAATGCCCAATCATGTTCCGACCTCGTCCCATTCTGGAATTGGTTGCCGCCCATCCAAGGGCAGGGGCTACCGGACAGTCATGACGCGCGATTGATAGTTGGCTTAGACCCAAACACCAAATATCTTGGAAACTCAAATCTAAGATTCTCTCTTTTTTTCTGTTACATCTCCATCCCAACATTTGCGTTACCCATTATACATCACCCATCACCCGTTATCCGATACCGATTATTGCGACTGGTCACCGCTGCAGTCGTGAAACTGTTACTCGACTTGAATTCAGCAATCCTTTCTTCAGAGTATCAGAAAAGCTTGCTGCTAGCAGCGTAAGAAGAAATACAATAAATACCTACCTCTAGGTAAGTTTATGATACTTAGATGACACTTCTTAGGTTATTTATACTTCTACCCTAAATCTTAGACTAACTTTTCTAAACTAGCCTCTGCAATACTCTACCGTAGGGATTGGTCCCTCAAAACATCGTTTCCCCCTCTTGGGGTCCCTCCTAGCTTGTCTAATCGACACGAGTCCGAACCAAACATGTCTTCTACAGGATCCGACGCGGCGTCGGCGTCGGCGTCAGAGACAGGAACAGCTGCCTCGGGCACAGACACAGCATCAATAACCGGTTCCCTACTGAGCTCGTTGCTCTCGACGATCTCTGCCACCGAGACCCCGACCTCTTCCTCTTCCTCCGGACCCACGAGGACGACTTCGGGCCCCATTTTTTCTGCTTCACAGAGCAGTGCCGCAGATAAAGATAAAGGAATTGGAATAGTCAGTTTCTTGACTGCCGTAGGCGTAGCTGTTGCCATCTTCGCCGTGCAGATCTTCCTTTTCCTCCTTTTAAGAAACAAGCTAGCCCGTATCTTCAAGCCGAAAACCTACCTCGTTCCCGAACGAGAACGGACCGAATCACCCCCGAATAAACCACTTGCTATGTTGAAGACCCTATGGCACTATGGAGATCGCGAAGTTATCGAAAAATGTGGTCTCGATGCCTACTTCTTCCTCCGGTACCTCAAGACTCTTCTCATCATCTTCCTACCTATTGGAGCTGTTGTCATGCCTATTCTGATCCCCTTGAACTATGTTGGCGGTCTTGGCCAAAAGATCGACGTAACAGACGACGACAATCAGATTGATGGATTGCCAACAGGTCTTGATACACTTTCGTGGGGCAATGTGGCCCCTAAGAACTCGGGTCGATATGGGGCCCATCTTCTAATGGCCATCCTAGTAGTTATCTGGGTCTGCACGGTATTCTTCTTCGAGCTTCGAGTATACATCAAGGTTCGACAGGATTGGCTTACAAGCGCCGAACATCGTCTGAGAGCTTCGGCTACCACTGTCCTTGTCAATTCGATTCCTTCGAAATGGCTCAGTGAAGAAGCCCTGATGGGCCTCTTTGATGTCTTCCCTGGAGGCATCAGGAATATCTGGCTGAACCGGGACTTATCAACACTGTTGGACAAAGTCAAGGAACGAAACAGCATCCACCTCCAACTCGAACAAGCACAGACGGATCTCATCAAAGACGCGAAGAAGGCACAACTCAAGCAACAAAAGGCCGAAGAAAAGAAACGAAGAAGAGAGTTCAAGCTTAAAGCGATGACTAAGCAGGAGAGGGCTGATAAGAATGCCCGCGAAGACGCAGAAGCTCAGCGACGAGCACAAGACGGTTCAGGTACTGCTGCTGGTGATCAACATAACGTCCCTCACAGCGTAGATGCCGGAGTCCGTGAGTCACAGCACGAGGCCTTTAACCGTGACTCTGAGGACCTTCATGGGCATGATCACAACAAGAAGAAGGGGTTTAAAGTACCCCTCCTCGGCGACCCGCTCGCCAAGGTTGGGCAAGGCATCCTGGGTGTTGTTTCAAAAGCTGGTAACAACGTGGACGAAACGATAGAGACAACAAACGGATTCATCGGACTGTCACAAACTACGCACTCTCGGAATGCATCTAGGACAACGAACCGAGGTCCCGAACGACCTTCGGTGGATGACGAGGAGGAGCTCAATTCTCCATCAGATACCCTCCGTGTACAGAACCAGTCGCAAAATAGTATGCGACGTTCTGGTGAAAGCACGGCTGCAATCAACCCCAACCGGAGGCCCCTTGGCGCCGTTGGTAACACGGTCCGAAAGATTAATGATATAGACGAGATCTACAGCAAGGAGGAGGCCCAATGGTGGCAGTTCTGGAAGCCACCCCCCGGTGCTTACGCCTCGCCAGTCCCCCAGGGAGACGTCGCAGAGGCGTTCAGGCAGAAAAAGACAAACGAAAGCAAGCCTCTTTGGAAGAGAATCAAATATGCTCTACCTTTCGTGAGCCCAGAAATCGAAGCCGAGCCTTTGGATTATCCTACACCCCACAACACCGAGTACGACGAAGCTGCGGAACCTGCAGAGTGGGAGAAATATCTTAAGAAGAAAGATCGCCCAACTCATCGTCTTCCCCTTTTTGGAAAGTCATGGCTGTTCCCGATACCGTTTGTCACACAAAAAGTCGACACAATTTACTGGTGTCGGGAACAGCTGGCCCGTCTCAACGTGGAGATTGAAATGGATCAACAACATCCAGAGCGATTCCCTCTCATGAACTCGGCCTTTATCCAATTCAACCATCAAGTTTCGGCTCATATGGCTTGCCAGAGTGTTATCCATCACGTACCTAGGCAGATGGCCCCGCGAATGAACGAAATTTCACCCAAAGATGTCGATTGGGACAATATGGCGTTCAGTTGGTGGCAAGAGTGGCTGCGCTCGGGCATCGTCTTTGCCATTGTTGTTGGCATGATTTTCCTCTGGGCCATTCCTGTTGCTTGGACAGCTGCGCTGAGTCAACTTGACAATCTTATTAGGTCAAATGAGTGGTTATCTTTCTTAAAAGATAATGATGCAGTCCACAATATCGCCAAGGCGGTCGCTGGTGTTTTGCCAGCAGTCGTCCTCGGTCTGCTTTTGGTGCTCATCCCAATCTTTCTGGACTTCCTCGCTAGTTTTAGAGGCGCCAAGACAGGGGCCCAGAGAGTTGAGTTTGTGCAAGTTTTCTACTTTGCCTTCTTATTCATTCAAGTCTTCCTTATCGTCTCTATTGCTTCGTTCTTTGCGGCATCGCTTGACGAACTGGTTCACAATGTCCAAGAGCTAAAGACTGTCCAGGACGTGCTTAATCTGCTGGCATACAATTTGCCGAGTGCGGCCAATTACTTCTTCTCATACATGATTCTGCAAGCCATGTCGACAAGCTCCGCCACCCTACTTCAACTCGGAGCTCTGGTAATGTGGTACGTTATTGCCAGAATTCTTGACAGCACTGCACGAAGCAAGTGGTCGCGAAATACTAGCCTCCGTCAAGTCAAATGGGGCGCATTCTTCCCCATCTACACTAACTTTGCCTGTATTGGACTTGTCTACTGTGTCATTGCACCCCTGATTGCCCTGTTTGCAATCATCACCTTTGCACTCTTGTGGTTTGCCCAGCGCTATGCCATGCTCTACGTTACCCGGTTTGAGCACGATACCGGAGGCGTGCTGTATCCTCGAGCCATCAACCAAACCTTTACCGGCATTTACTTCATGGAACTCTGCATGGCTGGTCTGTTTTTCCTTGTCCGGGATGAGAACAAGGAGAAAGCTTGCACCGCTCACGGTGTTGTCATGATTGTTGTTCTTATCCTCACTGTCTTGTACCAGGTTCTCCTTAACTACTCCTTCGGGCCGCTTTTCCGCTACCTGCCCATCACCTTTGAAGACGAAGCGGTCCTTCGTGACCAAGCTTTCCAACGAGCCCAAGACCAACGGCTTGGCCTTTTGGATGATGACGAGTTAATGGAAGAGCCCGAGAATCCCAAGGCATTCGAGAAGGGTGGTCAAACCGAGAAAGGCGGCCAAGGCATCGAGATGCGGAGGTTGGGCTCTGTTCGCCGGCCCATGAAGCAGGTTGGCACATGGGCCAAGGATGGGGGCAACCAAATCGCAAGGTTCACTGGTGTAAAGCAGGCACGTGACAAGAATAAAAGGGCCTCGGAATACCGGAAGAAGCATCGAATGAAGGATGTAGAGGCACAGCTTGCGATCGGCGAGGCCCTATTTGGAGGGATCCATGACGAAATCGAGGACCTCACGCCCGACGAAAGAGATGCCCTCGTCAGGCATGCCTTCCAGCACGAGGCTCTTCGAGCCCGACGCCCGACGGTTTGGATCCCTAACGACGACTTGGGCGTCAGCGAAGACGAAATTCGCCGCACACAGGCCTATAGTGAGCACATCTGGATTAGTAATGAGGGTACTGCTCTCGATAGCAAAGTTCGCGTTGTGTACGGTCGGGCGCCGCCTGACTTTTCAGAAATCGATCTGATAAATCTATAAGACCTGCTCGGATTAGTCGGCCCGGCACTACGCTTTAGGGTAATGATCATAAATAAGAGCCTAATTTAGTATAATATGTCATAAGCTTACCTATTGTTTCATCTCTTATGTTTCCAGCAGCCGGTCTTTCTGATACTCTGAGGCTGCCACAATCCCTCTTTTGAATGAATTGGTCTTGGACTATCTGTAGTATCCTCCTGACTGTAAACTCCGTGCTTTCTACGGCCGAGAACCACCTACTTATCGGAGATCAATCTGAGCAATCCTACCCCCGCCAAATCGCCATATGCAGCGTTCCCCTGAATGAGGGTGTCAAGGCAGTACGAACAATCTTGTCGGTGTCCGGCATCCAAATCTTGTATATCGAGTCATGGTGTCCTTCAATTCCCACGAGGTAGGCCTTTTTTGCTCGTGGTACCAGTTTCTTGGCCTTTACTCGCTTTTTGTTAGGGATTCTGATGTATGCGATACAACCCCAGGTGTGTGTGTGTAGTTGGAGCATAATTTGTATGCAAGGCCGATGGATTTATATATCGCCTAGATAGGAGACTTCAAGTCTTTGTCTTTCTTTATGGACAGTAGGCTATTGACATAGACAGACATGTCCATGAGCAATGGCCAATGAGTACACGAGGCAAGACTGTTCGTTGGGCTCCATGTTGCGAGGCTTCCGTGGTACGTCTAGCAATAAAGCCTCGAGAGGTTTCCTCAAAAATACACCAAGCACTCTGTCAGAGTCTGTTCCACAGAGAAGTTTCTATAATCTAGGTATCCTACTGGGTAGCAGAAAAGTTGACCTCCTAAGTCTTAGGTTACAAAAATAAATAGCCTAGAGAGCATAGTCTTAGTAGCATCAGCTGATCGACTAATTTCGTCTCTTATGCTTCCAGCGACCAATCTTTCTGATACCCTGAGGGTATCCCATAGGCGTCTTGTTCCATTCGTCACGCTCGCTGCTTGCGACTCATTCAGGAACAACAAATTTGTCTATGGCAACAGCCTATTTACAAAACAACGAAGAATTCAGCATCATGAGATAAAAAATCTATCTGTAAAGCTTCGATCAGTCCGTGAGAGTGATTGTCAATACAACATTCCTATTATCTCCTACCTGAGCAGAATATGTGCTCGCACGTCTCATGCCAACTGTTGGACGACCACAGCGGGCGCTGGACCCCATCAACATCGAAAATCATACCGTCATAACGCACTTAGCTACATAGAATAGGATAGCAAAACATGTACCATGTCTGTAGTCTTTCTTTTGCCATTTCATTCCAGCTATCGTGTAACGAACCTCGGAAGGGTTCAGTCTCATCTGCTTATCTATACACGTGCGCCGGGAACCCCACATATTTCGGGGCGGCACGTGTTAGCGCCTCCTTTGAAAAACCGACACCAGAACATCGGCGCAAAAAACAGTTCACATCAGAGCACCAACGTTACAGAAAAGTCCGAAAGTTATTCACGGATGATCGGAGATATTAGCAAAACAGAAAAAAAGACAAAAGATTAACCTTGTTTGTGAATGTTGACTCATTTGATCTAAAAAGAGATGCAGCCTTGTTAATATGTATTGCCCGTTCCTTCTTTATCCTTAAACCAATCCACAGACACATTAACCCGAAATAACGCCAAGTGCAATCTCCAATCCAAATCAGTATCCCTTCCGCTGTTTTCGAAAAAGAACCACTAAACGCCCTAGGAGTTCAAGATGAAGCTACCCCTTGAGGTCCGAGGCAAAGCTGCCCTTTTGAGGCCCAAGGTGAAGCTGTCTTCTTAGTGTCCGACATACTGCCCTCTTGGTGTTCAAGGAGCTGCCACTTGAGGTCCGAGGCGAAGCCTGTGACTTGGATATGATTGGAAATCGTAGCTGAAGTTCGAGGTGAAGCTGCCTTCTTGAGGTCCGAGGCGAAGCTGTCTTTTTGGTGTCCGACATGCTGCCCTCTTGGTGTTCGATGACCTGCCCTCTTGGTGTTTGAGGAGCTGCCACTTGAGGTCTGAGGCGAGGCTGCCTCCTTGAGGTCTGAGGCGAAGCTGCCTCCTTGGTGTTCGAGGCGAAGTCTGTGACTTGGTGTTCGATGACCTGCCCTCTTGGTGTTCGAGGAGCTGCTACTTGAGGTCCGAGGCGGGGCCTATGACTTGCTATAGGTAATTTGAGATCGTCGCGGAGGTTCGAGGTGAAGTTTGTAGACGGCCAAACCAGGTCAAGCTTCAAGTACCTAATAAACGGTTAGTTCGTCCCTGTCCCTTTTAGGACGTTGGTGGACGGATCACATACAAAGGGAAGTAACACATCGGTGTACTTTCAATGAACAACTCTAGATAAGCCCAGAACAAAAAGCTGTCTCCGATGGCAGGGGCAAGCTACGACGAATGCCATAAGATTTCGATAGTACTCGGAAGCTCTATTGAGTGGTACTGGTGGAAGGCACAAATGAAGCAAGCAACTGCATCAAGTGGAGTGTTTTTTGGAAGTCCTTCAAAGTCAGCATTACTCCAAGATAACAAGCCATTGGCATATATACCTTGAGTCCTGAGCTATCGATCAGAGTCTTCTGAGAGGCAACACACAGCTCCATAGGGAGCTTTGAGGTCCGAGGCGAAGCCAAAAAACCAATTCGCCCAAAAGGAAGGAAAGGAAAAAAAAAAGGCCGGCCAAAAAATGCCAAAAAAGGACACCAGGGAGCAGCGACACCGTCTAAGACGGCTTGGAGGAGATGGAGGAGGGGGGGGTGGAGGAGGAGGAGGAGGAGGAGGAGGAGGAGGAGGAGGAGGGAGATTCCTCCCATGTCGGCCAGGGGCCTTCTTGGAGCTCCTCCGCGATCAAGCCGGAGGAGCCCAACGCAGCGTCGATGTCAGTCTGCGTTGCTGACCTTGCTGAAGTTGTACCTGGCTCTTCGTACGCCAGGTACGCCTTCAGCAAGGCCACAAGTTCGGAAAGATCGGCCTTCTTCGGAGGCATCGTTGTTGCTGTTGCTGTTGGTGTTGATGATGGAATTGAGAAGAACAGGGACACAATTGAAGAACATATTGCTGGAAGTTACGCATTGTGAGGAAGGTGCAGTCTGGGTGAGGAAGGAACTTGTCGTCGATGAGCAACTTGGGAAGGAGCCTACCAAGGGCATCTATGCCCCTTGAATTGCAAGGCATGAGTGCAAGTAGCACACTTTGGGAATAAGAAATGCATCATATGTCTATTTAAACTAATGCTCATATGGTTATATCTTTCTTACTAGAAATATTTGCATGTCAAGTCTTACTGTTGCTGTTTTCCCAGGGGAAGCGACAATGACTTTCAAGACTTTTTAGACCTAACGTCCAAGATACCTATACTTGAAAAAGACACGAGAATTCTAGTCCATTATGCAGCTATATTAGAACCTGAATCATTAAGTACTTAGTTCCTAGAACGTCATATCACATTCAACGAGACACATACTTCCAAAAACCGAGATATTAACTCCGAAAATACACACGCTTATCCGGCGTCAGATGGATTTCTGGATTATCTTTTCAGTAATTTAGAACTATAAGCTTTGATGCATATCTTGGTTATTCTTTAGCTCGAAGTTGGGGCTTGGTGGTTATGATCGCGGGCCAGAGGAAGGAGCAACTTCCCAGACGGCACCGATCATGGGCATCCCCCTCACCTCAGTAGGTACCTTCCCCTTTACTTGTCTAAGGTATATCAATTGAAACAACGTCACCCATTTCAACAGACAGGATAGATGGCGCAGCGGTCTAATTGTTGGACACTGTTGGAACCCCTGCACGATAATGTACGCTTAAGTATCTGAGAGCAGGTGACCCCTAGTCTTGACGACACTACAACTACGAATTCACGATATGTTCCAATAAATCCCTTCTTTTTGACTTTTATTCCCTCTGTTCGAACCAGATTCTATTGACGAAATGTTTACTGATTTGCATTTTTTGGTATGTATTTTAGCCCTTTTCAGTTTCAATATTATTAATATTAATCTGTCAGCGCAGATTGACTGAGATGTTCTATACAGTTACTGTCAAGAAAAAACCTCCAGTAAACATGACAGAGCAGTTCTCTGAACTCTATGATGTCGGTGACTGGTAGGAGAAGCTCTGTTGAAGCATATAGACAATACCATAGCGGGTTAGGGTTTTTTTCAACATATTCAAGTGACAAAATAAGGCTGTTGACAGGCTATTAGCAGTACCTACATAGCCAATTCAATTCTGACATGCTGTATGTGCCTTTGACATCCAGCCGACAGCCTTAAATCGTCATCTAGGCATATCTAAAAACCCCTCCAATTCGCGTAGGTATCTAGGTAGTAACTTACTCCTCGTCTAACATTAACCAACTGGCAAGTCCACATCATACAAGACATCCACAGAGTCAGTCAGTCCCGGACCCTTACGCTCCACGGCACTAACTGCTTTCGCTTTCATATGATCTAATACATCTACAGCAAGCATTTACTATGCATCCTCCTGTGATACGAGCGGTCGAACTAGCTTTGTGTCCTATTGCACCCGAAGTAGGTGATAATGCCGTCTAATTGTTATATAATAGATAGCACGTGCGTGATCTATGACGGTGTAACAGAGGTCGCCCAGTCAATCCTCTATAAAGTGTAACCAATAGTGATTCCCTAAGAGGCATGAATGCAGATGATCTGTAAGACAGTGATACAGGATAAACCCATTAGGCATGTACCTGTCCATATGTGATGTGATAAATGATGAGTGTTTAGGGAGTACCAAGTGTATTCGGGTACTTACAGAATATAATGCAACAAACCGTACCATATCCACAAACTCATCCTTGTTTGGCGGACTTAGTTTTCGTATCGGAGTCATGGCAATCTATTTAGGCGCGCAACAGGAAACACAACAGCGGCGTTTTCATGACTACAAATGAATACATATTCTTTCAGTCACGGCCGGTGGTATTCTATTGTCACTTGCTGTATTATCATGTATCACTCAGTGACCAGGGGCTTATCACCAGCAGACAAACAGGCAGCCCTGTGCCTCATACTCAGTATTGCTTTGTGAGTAAATCACTAGGGCAAGGCATACATCTCCTATTTAATGCAGTGATTCATCGTCGTGCCTTGTCCGTTTGTGAATCATGACAGAGATTTAGACACATATAAAGCCCATCCTATTTCCCTCTTCTCTACAACCTTCTTCCCCTCCATCATTCCACTTTACACACTTACTTCCACCTCTACTCTACACATCTGCTACCTCTCCTCTACACATCCACCACTCCAGTCTGCACATCAGCCGCACGCTCACTTCTCGCCTCCTATTGCTGTTATGGCCGAAGCTCCCTCCGGGGGCATTCGAGGCTTTGCCTGCGATGTCCGTGAGAACTGGGATCCTCAAGCCCTAAATATCCGTCTGCCGAATGGACTAAGCCCTGCCCTCCGGGTGCGAAAAGGGGAGCACGTCTTTGTTTTCAAGACCGTCGTACACCCTACCATGGATCTCGGCTATGCCCACCGCGCATTAGGGGCATCACACCAACGAGGCTGGGTTCCCTTGCGTGTACTGGATAAGGGTGTACCAGTGGCCCCGCTGCCGTTGCCCATCGAGTTACCAGCGGCAACGCAGATATTCACACAGAATGCAAGCAACTCTGGCCAAGAACAACCTGCGAATGTTCTCCAGGACACACTCCAAGACCTTTGGAGGTCGATTAAGGCCAGTGAAGCTGATCTCAGGAATATCATACCCGGAATATCGGACAAGAGTAGCCGAATCCTCTTCCATCGCCATGCACATGACTACGGTGACCTTATCTACAACAGTAAGTTATATTATTTTGTTTTCTTTACTTCGTCCTTCCTTAGCCCTACTTGAATACTAACAGAAGTTCATTAGGCATCAGTCCCGACGCCCTAACGATCATGGGCAGCGGTCAGTTTAGCCAAGAGTCGCTCAGAAATCTACGCCAAGTTTCAGCCAATTGGCCAATGCAGGCAGGAATTTACCTGATTATCTACGAAGACTTCGGTGGCGTTACAATTGGAGGCACAACCTATCGCATCGCACTCTACATTGGACAAACTATTGACTTCCAACGCCGATTGCATCAACATCAGCAAGATGCCCAGACCAAGAACTCAGCTCATTACCGTCTAGCTAGGAAGGCCGGTACAATGAGAATGGTGCCAATCATCCTCCGTCCTGGTGGCAATATTCCTGATTCCTTTTTGGATATCGCGGAATTCTCTATGGTGTGTTTATTTCGAACCTGGTTCTCTGCTTTATTCCGGCCCTCCGAGACCAGTGCTGTTGGAGCATATGCTACAGACTTTGATGCTTGCATAGCGTTTTCGAGTCTGATGCGCGATGTTTCCCTTCGAACAGGATGGGCTCCAGGCCGTACTTACGGTGTTAACTGGCACACCCCTATCCTAACTAGTCCCCGAGCCGACTTCCAATGGACATCTTGGTACTTGGAAGGGAAGGATTCTTATGTATACCGCACACGACGACAGATACGCATCCACCCTAAGACTGTCGAAATCCACTGGCAGTCTGGTAGGGATATCACCATCCCTGTAGCGTTGGCAAGGGAAGCCGGCTTTGAACACAACCAGTCCATCCACCTCGTTGTCGAGATCAAGAAGAGAAATGGCGAGTATCTGACGCATCCCTTCCGGTTTGTGCGCTATCCACCACAGATCGGCCTTAACCCAGAGCTAGAGAAGCTGAGATCTATGGCGGTTCGAATAGAGTGGGTAGATGAACAAGGCAACTGGAAGTCATACTATCTGGAACGACAACGAATATGGACACCACTGGCCAACTCGAATATACCTGAGATCTTTCGCCAAGCACTATTCATTATGTGTAATGTTGAGCAGACGGTCTTTAACAATCCGCCAGCCTGGACCCTGCCAACTGCTCCGGCTCGCATTAACTTCTTACGATATAACCACATGCAACAGAAGTTAGTAGTAGAAGTCAGATCGGTCCGTCAAAGGCAATGGCCCCCTGATAACACGATTGCTCAAAACACTCAGAGGTTAGAACAGATGTTCCCTCCCGGCTCTGATACCATAATCGGAGAAAGGCCTGGTAAAGCCTTCTTGGGTAACACCAGAACCGCCTGCGACTTGTGTTTCTCGCAGGCAACTGTAAGTCATGCTAACCCCCTGCGCAGTTAATGGTAAATGATGGAGACGTTAGTATGAGTGCTAATAGGCTTCTCTTTAGACCACGAAATGCCAGTACGACTCGACAACCCATACTTGTCAGAACTGTCGATGCCTTAACCGACCTTGCACATTTTCGCGCAGTGGAAATCTGATTCAGGATTTCATTTATGGAGAGCGTCTGGAAGAGCTCGGTCTTGCCCCTCATATGGCACGAAGCGGCTCAATGACGAGTGACATGGAAGAGGCTCCTTTCGACCCTAATATTGAGGAGGAAGAGCATGCTAACTTGGCTGCTGATTGAGGTTGTATGGCGAGTTATTCTGGTGAGGATGGTGATTGATGGCTTGTTGGTTTCTGATTTTCATTTTTGGCGTTTGGTTCTTCTTTATGATGGTTACTTGTTCTTTAAGAGGGGGTTTTGTTTCGCTTGCCGGTTTTCCCCCTCTAGCATAGCTTAGTTTAGTTATTGAATCAATTTGACTGATAGTACTGAATGGTGTCTTTCCCATTTCTCGACAAACAAAATGCTAAAACATTATGGCCTACTCGTTGGTGACTCACTCCTCTTGTCAAACGAACGAGTAATCTAATCATCAACAACTTGTTTTCCCAAAATAGAGCATACCAAAGAGGATTTAACGAGCCTTGACTTTCTATCTATTGAGGGGAAAATGGAGCGCTGTTTTGTTTAACCGAGCAGCTTTACACATCACTCTAGCTCGGTCAATCATGACGCGGCATTTGCTGACATCTAATCTAGGTATGCACGTGCGCCGGGAACTACCCCACATAATTCGGGATGGCACGTGTTAGCGCCTCCTTTGGAAAAACAGATACCAGAACATCGGCGCAAAAAACAGTTCATATTAGACCACCAATACTACAAAAAAAAATCCAAAAAATGTGCAGGGATGCAGAGATATAGAAGGAAGATAGAAAAAAATGTAAAAAAGGCAGCCCATGGCGAGACTCGAACTCGCAATCTTCTGATACGCTCTAGACAACTGATGTGATAAGTAACACAGTTTGCTTAGAAGTCAGACGCGTTAGCCATTACGCCACACGGGCCTATGTTATTGAAGAGGAGGATGCAGTTTCAGATTATACCGGGGCGCTCTTTCCCTCGCAAAGTTCATGCATAGTACTTGCATCTGCAGGTCAGCCACATTCAATGCAATGGAACAGCAAATCCTTACTAACAAACCAAGACAAAGCATTTTTAATATCATATATCTTGTGCATTATTACTTCCCGTCAGCAAGACCCAAATGTCCAACCAACATATTACCATTTTCCTCCAATTGTAGGAAAGATGGGGCACTTCTGTATCAATCAAGTGACAGTTTTTTGTGGCTGACATGCATCCCCCTGCAAAAAAAGAGCCTTTTAGTGACGTCTTAAAATCGCTAGAGTTAGAGCAATTAACTTTAACATTCTACATAAATGTACATGCAGGGACTCTTTTTGTGAGTTGGTCGGTTTTTTGTTTTCAAGTATAAATAGAATCGACTTCAATATGTCTACTAGGTTGTCTTTGGGCGGCTTTTTGGTCAAGGCCAAGGCGGCTTTGACAGCTCCCGCTTCGCAACGAAAGGGACCTCTTACTTTTGTTGTAGGAAATGAGTCTGCTGGTAAGTTGACAGAACCTCGAAATGAATTTTACCAACATAAATAGACCTCGATTCTCTTTGTTCAGCTGTGGTTTATGCCTATCTTCGCAGTCATGCCTCTCCTCATACCCTACACATCCCCCTCTCAAACCTGCCCCGCGAGGATTTGGCTCTTCGCACTGAAATGTCGGCTGTTCTCAAGCATGCTGGGCTGACTCTGAAAGATCTCTTGACTTTATCTGAGCTTCCAGACTTGAAGCCTGAAGAGACGCGCTGGTTGCTGGTTGATCATAATTCACTCACGGGTCCACTCACCAAGTACTCCGATCAAGTTACTGGCTGCGTCGACCACCACGCAGATGAGGATGTTGTGAGAAAGGATGCCAAGCCAAGAGTCGTCGAAACTTGTGGAAGCTGCATGAGTCTGGTTGTGGACGAGACGCGCGAAATCTGGGAAGAGCTCTCGACCAAGGATGCTCAAGACAGCGACGCAGCCACCGAGAACGAAAAGCTTGTCAGACTCGCTATAGGACCTATCATGTCCGATACGATAAACATGACAGCTGAAGCCAAGGTGCGCGAGCAGGATACCAGAGCTGTAAAATTCCTGGAGGAACGCATGCCCTTTGACCGCGCAGCCTACTTTGACGAAATCTCTGCAGTAAAAGAAGACATTTCCGAGCTGAGCTTGCGCGATATCTTCCGAAAGGACTATAAAGAGTGGAACGGCTCAGGGCTGAAGCTTGGAATCAGCTGCGTCGTGCAAAACTTTGACTATCTAGTCAGCAAGGCGGGCAAACCAGAGCCTCTGCTCGATGCCTTTGAGGATTGGGTCAAGGAGCGTAATCTCGATGTGGCGAGTATAATGACAACGTCGCATCCCGACGGCGAGTTCCAGCGACATCTGCTTGTGTGGGGTATCAGCGATCAAGGTCGCGAGGCGGTGGATAGATTCGTGGCCGACTCGGGTGAGAAGCTGAAGCTGGAGATGTGGAAGGATGGAGAGTTGGATAAGCATGGACATAGTAGATTTGCATGGAGGCAGCATGACCTCACGTCGAGTAGAAAACAGGTTGCGCCGTTGTTGAGGGAGGCTCTTAAGAAGAGTTGACTACGAGACCCGACGACTTCCAAGATATAAACATTATACAGATGATTGAGAAGTGGTGATTGTGTATAAATGTATTCTACTCATCTTCTCATTTGATTTGACTATGCTCTGATATGTGCGTTATGAAGCACTTCAACCTCTCTGAGCATATTGAGATATTCTCTGTTCTTCAATCTTGCTTGCTTGTAGATATTGGTCGTTGCCTCACCAAGATGTTTATTTCTTAGAAGAAATTCGAAGCCATTCTTTAGGAGATACTCAGCCGCTGGGTCGCAGACTTTGATACAGTCTTTGAGGGTAGTATAGACCCGGCCCGTTATGGAGACGGGCTCGGTTTCGTTGAGCATTTCGATATAGATCCAGCGCAGATTCTCGATACATAGGATCTGGTTGCGGGTGTCTGCCAGAACTTTAAAGACACAGGCGTAGAGCTCTGGCGCCCTGGAAAGTTTGTGTAAATGTGGTCTGTGTAACATGTCCCAGACACGAGGCCATTCTTTTCGCTTGCCATATGCCGTCACCAAGCGGCAAAGCTCAGATGTGGTAAACAAGCAATCCGACCGGTCCATGAGGGTTTCAATGTTGGTCTGTGCTCTCGAGAACGGCCGCTGCTTGTAAGATGGCGACAGCAAGAAACCTTCGATAAGTGAGGTAAACATTGCAGAGTCCCAGATCGTCATGCCCCTCTCCTCGGCTGTCCAGAGTATCTGGTCGACCAGGGAGAGTCGTTCTTGTGCAAGCGGTTCCGATCCAGCCCCTGCAAATGCTTCTGTGACAAACTCGCGTAACATTTGCTGCGTAAGGGGTAGTCCGGCAAGTTGTATATTCTCAAACCGCTCGCGGACTTGGGCGAGTGTCTTTGTATCCTCCGTAGGTAGGTTATCAGAGTTCACTACATTGCGTTTGGCATGGATAAGATCGTCCCGAGGGTGCGCATTTCGATGCCCTGATACAAGACGTGGTAACAGTCGTCGCGCGCTGGTAGTGTAGGCACGCCGTTGAGAGGCATTCTGCATAGCCTGCCATTGCAGAGCAGATCCTGATTTGGGTAATTGGATCTTGGATGCAAGAAGTCTCTCGAGCTCCTCAGGGCTGTCCATCTTCTCCCCGCGGGCTTGCCTGTTTTGCTTTAAATTCTTTTTCAGAATACCCTTCCAAAGAGTTTCCAAGTCAAGCTCTGCTCTTCGAGAGTCTGTCATACACTGAACCACCACCGTGGTACCAGTCTGGGGCGCACCGAATCCAGAGAAGCGACCGCTATCATCGACCTTGGCCGCTTCATTAGTCTGGTCACCACTGGAAGAAAAGTTGACGCAGACCCATCCAGTGGAGATGCCATTGTCGCCACCGGGAATAATGGCAGTATTGGTTCCCATGAGCTTTGCCTTTTTTCGAAGTCGGCGTAGTTTTGTACGAAGCTCACCGGGTCCAATCAATCCATCGGCCCGCGCGGAAATGTTGTGATTCTTTCGAAGCCATCGCACAAAGCGGCCAGACGAGATATGAAGATGCCGTTCGCTGCGAGCTGTCGCAAAGAGCATGATTAGATTGGGGCCAAGAGCAGCGGGAGGATCAACTTCGCGCATGTCCAGAAGAGAAATGTTGTCCAGGCCCATGTCCTCAAAGATGTATTTGATCATTGGCTCAATGACTTCTGGTGCGCCTTCGGGGACCTTGGGCAGCTCGACTGCATGTTGACTTTCGGGGTGTCGCGGAGGCTCGACTTCGAGAAACCAGGGAACGTCGCCAGATTCCTCGGCCTCTGGAACGTCGATGGAATCATTTAAAATGTCACTGGGTGTGGGCGAAATTGAAGCGGCCCTTTCGCCTATCGGATCGGTAGTCTTGACATCTGAATAAAACCTTGTCGCTGTCGCCCTAGGAAGCCATCGTGATGTTTGGGGAAAACTGCGAAAGGGCCTCGTGGCTGGACGCGACACAACAGCGCGTATAATTGAAGATTGGCATTGTCGGCAACTCAATGCTGCGGTCACGGGACGAGTCAACATCTTGAGCCTTGTCGAGTTGTTCAAGACAAAAATTCAGATGTCAAAGAGCTAGAGGCGTCGAGCGTCATGGCTAGACGATAGAACCCAGTCGTGAAGTGGGGAACTCAGCTCGGTACCGAAACTGTCATATAGATATAGTGGGTATACATGGATAGTCTATTTTTGAAATATTTTACATGTGAGCGAGAGCAAGAGAATTTAGATAGATAAATATCTCAATTGGAGGCAAAGAACAAATAACAAAACGTAAACACGATCTAGAGAAATAATTCCTCGCTCACAGGTTCTCACGATACCAATATCAGCTTGCATGGTAGAGTCACTGAGTGGGGAAGAAAAGTCCCTTGGTTTCATTTGCCACAACTTCGATTTCCCTCACGTGACCCTTCTAGTGGATGTTCTAAACTTCCTCGCCTTTACAGAAAAATTTAGACCCAGCGACCCGACTTGCTCTACTGCATGCGCCTTCAGGTTCGAAAAAACTTGTTGGTAAGAGTATAATAATCGACTGAAAGTGGCTCGATAGGAAGGGCTTTGCAATTTTTTACATTCTTTATTAAAACCCTGACCCCAAGATTTGAGCTGTCGCCTCTACGGCCTGGCAGCAGTGACGGCTTTTGCCTGTCCTCGATCTCTTTGCTCGACCCTCCCAGTATAAATCATAATGCTCGTTCGACAATCAAGAAAGGGCATCTTTGCCTTGCAATCAAGGCTTCTCTCGAAACCGCATATTGCGACAACCCTTGGTCGCCGTCATGGCAGGCCGCTTGCCACAGCCGTCGACGACTTCCCACTTAACAATTATGGCGGCATTCATGAGCAGCTTGCCCGATCGGGTCTGCAGCCCTTCCAGACTCCTCTACAATCTCATACCGACCTTCGAGCTTTCGACCCGATGACAAACATATTGACCGTCCCCGAGCCTTCAGAAGCTCGACCATTCGGCAAGATCAACAACAAGGGCGTCCCCGGCGACGTTGAGGAGATGATTCCAGTTTTCGATGCTTGTGTCCGTGTAGGCAAGCTAGAGAGAGCGGCCCTTGTGCTGAAGCGACTCAATGCAACTGGCTTGATTCCTGGCGACGAAATGATCATTTTGCACAACCAATACCTCCGCGCCTCTCTCGAACAATTACGAATGACCCCCGACCGAAAGCAAGCCGAGATGCTACACAAATGGTACGAACTTCAAATACGAAACACGGATATTCCACAAACTGCAGAAACAATTGCATGCATGCTCAAGGCCTCGCTTCTCTCTGAGCGTGGTGCCCGCTTGGAGCGCCTTGTACACCGATACATGAGCATGGCACCTGGTGAATCCGGCTTGCGAGTGTTGAGCATGGCCGATATTCTTAGCGATCAAGATCTTGGTGTAATTACAGAGATTTGCCCAACTTATACTTTCGCACCCGAAGCCGAATCCGACGCTCAGTACGTGACCATGGCAGAGGATGAGCATCTGGACACACAGGAAGGGCATGGCGAAACTACAGCAGCAGCCGGACATGAAGCGTATCCCGACATCCGACCGACACCACAACGAGGAGATGGTCTCAACGTTCTGAGGAAGAACCTGAACCTCATTAACGAGCTCCAAAACGTGGACATTTCCAAACTGCCCCGCGAAGAGCAGCGCGAATTCCAGTCCCGCCTAGAAAGAGACTCTATCGATATTGCTATTGAGAAATGGCGGACTACTAAGAAAAACCTCGACAAGATGCACATCAACACGGCTCTGAATGACAGGCACGAAGAAACTAGTCTTGCCGCGTGCATGCAAGTTTGGCTTACAGCAATGGAAGAACGCCTGAAAGAGGAGATTCTCAAGGTCGACGAGTCCGAGGAGAGTGAAAACAAAACCGAAGAAGACTTGGAGCGATGTATCTACGGCCCGATTCTGAGACTTGGAGACCCCACTAGGCTGGCTGCGGTCACAATTCTTACCCTGCTCAATACCAGCGCTATCCAGGGTGTGGACAAGGGCGTAGTCATTCAGCGTCTACTCAACGATGTGTCCCGTGTGGCTCAGGACGATATTCGCACACAAATACAAGAAAATGCCGAGCTCGAAAAACGCCGACGTCGCAAGGTCAAGTTTACTGGAGACAATGCCGAGACTCAGGCCACTGAGGAGAAAACCATCGCAGATGCCGACGAACCAGTCTTGAGCAAAAATCCCGCCATGGGCTTATGGTCTGTCCAAGTCAGAGCCCGAGTTGGGTCAATCCTTGTCAAGTCTCTGATCGAAACTGCAAAGGTCAAGGTTGTGAGGGAACATCCCATTTCCAAGGAAAGAATCAGCCAAATTCAACCTGCGTTTTCTCACATGCATGCCCCCCGAAAGGGCAAAAAAGTTGGGATGCTGTTCATCAACGCAGATCTCGTTGAACGCCTGAAACGAGAACCTATGGGTGACTTTCTTGCTAAGCACCTCCCTATGGTTTCTGAGCCTCAGCCTTGGAGACGCATCAACGAGGGAGGTTTTCTGTCAAGCAAAGCCACCTTGGTTCGTCTCAAAACGGGAGATGTTGAGCAGAGGCTCTACACTAAAGCAGCTATCAAGCGTGGCGACATGGACCAAGTTTTCAAGGGACTGGACGTGCTGGGAAAGACGCCATGGAGGATCAACAACAACGTTCTTGATGTCATGGTAGAAGCCTGGAACAGTGGTGATGCGATTGCCAACATGCCCACCCTGACACCGAATCTGGTCACCCCAGCAGAGCCCACAGGATCTGATCCCCTTCTTCGCCGAGCCTGGTATCGAAACGTCAAGGCCGTCGAGAACGAGCGCGCTGCTCTTCATTCTCAGAGATGTTATATGAACCTGCAACTCGAGATTGCTCGAGCATTCCGCAAGCAGGTCATCTACTTCCCCCACAACATGGACTACCGAGGGCGTGCTTATCCTCTCCCGACATACTTGAACCACATGGGAGCTGATCATACCCGTGCTCTGCTCAGGTTTGCCAATGGCAAGGAACTCGGCGAGAAAGGCCTTAGATGGCTCAAGATTCACTTGGCCAACTTGTACGGCTATGACAAGGCTTCCTTTAGCGAGAGAGAGGCCTTTGCCACCGAAAACCTGCCCAACATTGTCGAGAGTGTTGCCAACCCTCTCGGTGGCAGCCGCTGGTGGTTAAAGGCCGAAGACCCCTGGCAATGCTTGGCTGCTTGTTTCGAGCTAAAGGCTGCCCACGATCTCGAGGACCCCACCAAATATGTCTCCAGCCTGCCAGTGCACCAGGATGGTACCTGCAACGGTCTGCAGCATTATGCAGCTCTCGGTGGAGATACTTGGGGTGCTCAGCAGGTTAACCTCATGCCTGGAGATAGACCAGCTGATGTTTACATGGCTGTTGCCAACCTCGTCAAGGAGTCGATCGCCAAAGAAGCCGAGAAGGGCAACCAGCTCGGCCAGAACTGCATGGGCAAGATTACCAGAAAGGTTGTGAAGCAGACAGTCATGACTAATGTCTACGGTGTCACCTTTTCGGGCGCGAAGCAACAAGTCTGCAAACAGCTGGATGCCCTTTACCCAGAAATGTACAAGGAGACTGGCATTCCTAATCTCGTCACCGCCACATACATCGCAAAGCACATCTTTGCAGCTCTCGGAACCATGTTCCGTGGTGCCCACGATATCCAGTATTGGTTGGGTGAGATTGGCGCGCGAGCATGCAGGGCCTTGACCCCGGCTCAGATCGAGCAGCTTGCAGAAGAAAAGGATACTCCCGCCGCCACCGCCACCGCCACCGCTACCAAGAGGAAGGAGTTGGAAGAGCTAACCTCGCAATTCCGATCGACCATTGTGTGGACTACTCCCCTTAGAATGCCCGTCGTCCAGCCGTACCGAAAATCCACCACTCGAGAAATCCGTACTTGTTTGCAGGCTATTACGTACCCCACTCAGGGTAGAACTGAGCCCGTTGATCGCAGGAAACAACTTCAAGGATTCCCTCCCAACTTTATCCACTCTCTGGACGCCAGCCACATGCTTCTATCCGCTCTCAAGTGCAATGACTTGGGACTAAACTTTGCTGCTGTCCACGACTCTTTCTGGACTCATGCTGCTGATGTTGACATCTTGAACGGAGTTCTCCGAGAAGCTTTCATCCGAATCCACGAGGAGGATGTGGTTGGTCGATTGGCAGTGGAGTTTGAGGCACGATACAAGGGCTCGATCTACCTGGCCAACATCCCTGCAGATAGCCCTGCTGGGCATGCTATCAAGGCTTTCCGCAGAAAGAGCAAGCTGACACTGAAGGAGGAGCTCTTGTTGGAGCACAAGCGCAACAACCTTATTCGATCCGGAAACCCGTGGGACTTGGAGGCCGCAGAGAAGATTCAAACACCAGCCTCGATTTTCGAAGATATGGAAATGTCCGAAGACGAGATCGATAGTGAGCAGGATCCGGAGAATGTGGGTGGTGGCCTGGGAGAGATTCCCAAGGCGGAATCCAGCCTCACCTCGGCCGTCAAG